>JALMQS010000085.1:23547070-23761605 GCA_024734495.1 Forficula auricularia | reverse complement strand
CAACCTGAATTGACGGGTTCAAAGGAACTCCAGAGAAAAGGATTTCTCAAATTGCTTTGTTTCCAACTAATGCAAGATTTTAGTGTGGAACAAGGACGGATACATCCTCTTTAAGAGAAAGGCTTCAGCTAACGTTTTCAATTGACGAAAAATAATTTCTTTTGGAACAATCGTGTTGAAAAACAAGCTAAGTAGTTTAATAATTATTTGTAAAACTGTTTATATATTAATCATTAAATATTAGAAATATTTTTCTATTATATTGAAAATAATTCACTCTTTAATTCAGAGTTGTATTACTCAATTGATATAATTATCAATTAATTCATGAAATATTGCTATGTTACAATTAATATATTAATTATATAAAACTGTATTTATTTTATAAAACATAATGTTACTATAACATGTGCATTTGATATTTTTCCACTGCTGATTTATTAAAAGAAAATAAAAAGTTGTTATTTTGTTTAAATATTAAATTTGAGTTTTATATTGCTTCCTCCGCCATATTTAAAAAATAAGAAATAATAAGGAGTCTTCCATCTTTGAGATATATATTTTATTTTGTTTAATAACCAATCCTGTTTTTAATTATTATTAAAAACAAAATCACTATTTATTTGAACTTTAAAAATAAGAATATTTTCCAGAACATTTACCATTTTTCAAAGTAGTTTTGATTACTAGCACATTATTCGAACCTGCGGTCAAACCAATTCATTTAACGGTTCCTTTTTTTGAAGTCTTTGGATGCGAAGCGCTATTAAGGGTGGTTTTTCACTAACGCTTCCTGGCCCGGTATACATCCTTCTTAGCAAAGGGGTTGATATCCAAGAATCTGTTTGCATCAACCAAAGCGTTCTGAGCTAGACTTCACGGGAAGCAAGTCCATTTAGGGTGTAAACACGTTCTTCGATATTAGTCAATTGATTGAAAAATTAATTGGCCTTAAGAATCCCGACCCCCAAACGTTGGAGTGATCTATTTCATTCTATTAGATATCTCTTGATATTAAATGTATGTCTTGTTTACTTCTAGTAAAACCTCTTATTTTATATAAACGAATGTCTTGTTATCATAAAACGACTTAGATTTTTTCCAAATAGTGATATTTTAATAATTAAGATATTAAAAACAAAATAACAAAAATTTTGTTTATATTATTAATTGTTTTTTTTTTTTAATTTTAAAACCCACAAAAGATTATAAGAAATCTTTTTTTGTTAGATAACCTTGTAACTTAAATAAAATATAATAAATAATTCAATTTTTTTATGTAATTAATTCAGCCAAATGAATAATTAAAATAAATATTTATAAAATTCATTTGATTAAATATAGTTTCTACATCAAATTAATATACTTATCTTCTAGTCAAAAATACATAGCTATATGTAGGTATTATAAATAAAAAATATCAAGTTCTAATCATTTCTTGTGGTATTTACGTATTATTCCATTTAAATACCCAACTATTAAAGTTAACTATTCCACTCAAATTAACAATATTTTCATAATTTACTTATTGATGCTTGGTTCAAAAAGCGGCATCTTAACTATTAATATATCTAGAGTTGCTCCAAAAATATACGAATACTTAAAATAAGTATATAATTTATTCATATTGAACAGAGATAGATTTCGCCATAATTAACTTCACCATCAATTTCTTTACTATAAATATATCGTTTTTTAGTATACTTAAATATTCGTTGTCAGCTCATTTTCCTACAACCCATCAAAAAATACCTATAAAATAATTCAAATATTTTAAATATCTTGAATTTTTAATCCACATAAAGTTTTTAAATTATAAATTATATCACTTCTTGATTTTGAAAAATAATTTCTACGGATTTTCGGTATTTTGAGCATTGGAATCCAAACTGATAGATCGAGGGTGAAGGTGTTTTTTAAAAGATATGTTATGGATATAAGAGAGAAGTTTGAAATTGGGGATGGGATTTTCAAAAAATTAAAATGATTAAAAAAGAATGGATATTTAAGGTCAAAAATTTAAGATTTTAGTAGAAATATTTTTACATTGCATATCAGAGGGCTTCACCCTCTCAGGAGTTGAAACCGAGTACTAAAACGCTTGATGGGCTTGTTAGTTCGACCCTCGTCAAAACGTACTCTGAGGTGCAATATATTTAAGAGAAAATAAAAAGCGTGTTAGTACTTGGGTTCAAATCTTGAGGAATGAAGCCCTCTGATATGCAATGTAAAAATATTTCTACTAAAATCTTCCCCATTTTGGGTGGTTAGTTTTTGCATTTTTAGACTTCCTACTGATTATATATACAAAATTTGGTTGAGCTTGATCAAATAAGCAAGATTTTTAATTTTTAACCCCCTCCACCCCTCTTAATTTTGGGTCGATATGCACCAAAATCTAATCAGCTCTTAATCTCAATGCAACAAAATTACGTGTGAAATTTGGTTTTGATATTCACACTAGATTTTGAGATAGATTGTCCACAAAAATTTGGTAAACAGACTAACAGACAGACTAACTAACTAACAGACATTTTAACAAAACAATTATTATTTCGAAAAATATAATTTTTTCGATGTTCACTTATTAGGGCTTTTTGTAGAGTGAAATGCCATGGTTTCGCTCAATTTTTTTAATCAAAATAGTTTCAGCCGTTTTTTAGATATTTCGAAAAAAGAAGGAAAAAACCACTTTTTTCATGCTCCATTACAATATTTGACCATACCCTGTATAGTAATGTAAAAAACAACCACTTAATAGGTCATTATAGATTATAGGGGGCGATGTTTGAATTTTTTGAGAATATATATCGGCGCCTTCGCCAACGATGTGTGTGTAATTATATTTGGGGTTTAGGCCTTTTAATTTTTAATTATGGATATTGCCGACTGTCTTGGGTATAGGATGCAATGTCAAGTGTATTACTCAGATGTATAGTCTGGCGTAGGTGTGTTGTTTTCGCTAGTTTTAAGAACCCTCACCGTGTAGCGCGAATGTGCCGGGTTGAAGGGTTGCCCGGACGACAGGCATATTAGGAATCTCCAGCATTCGAGGTGGATATCACTTGACTGTGCATCAGATACCCAAGAGATAGGTCATATCCACTATCTGAGTGAGTGTGTGTGTGATTTCGATATTTGTCTAAAGACTATATTAGAAAAGTCTTTCATTTGGAAACCGATCATATGATCCTAGGCGGTTGAGAAACGGGTGAGATTCTTGGAAAGCAGCGTTGTTAGGGATTCTCTTAGGTACATCTGATGTTCGATAGGGTTTCTTTTTTTCAGCAGACATACTGTGGACCTTGAAACTTACGCTGTTTTACAAACGACTGGGTATACCTTGTTGTAAATAATCAGTGTCCCATCGTAATTTTATTTTGAGATGCGAAAAAAGAAGGAAAAAAAAACACTTTTTTCATGCACGATTACAATACTTGACCATACCCTGTATGGTAAAGTAAAAAAATGTTAGTTAATATTTAAAAAAATTAAAATTTATATAGGATTTATTAATTTAACTGAGTATTCGTGGGATGTGGACAAAGTAATTTTTTATGTTCATTGAAAATGCTAGACAAAGTAAAAGATAAAGTGTATAAGCATAGATTAAAATAATTAAATATTAATTGTAGAGTTATGATTTCACGGAATTTTCTAATAAAGTGTTTTAATTTATTTAATCAATTCATTCGTGACATTAAAAGCAATAAAATCTAAGTTGCTGGTAAAGTTGAAATAAATGGAAGAAATTGATTAATTTGTGATAATATACTATATATATTGTCCACGTCCTCATAAAGCTTCAATTAAAATAATTTAGATAGAATTATATAATTTTTACTTTCACTTGATAAATATGTAATTTTTTATTGACCAAGAAAAAAATAACTGACATGGCAGTATAGATTATTTATATTTTGAAGGAACCATAGCCTTATTATTTTTTCATTGTTTTGGCATCTGTCAACAACGATTAGTGTTGAAAATTTGATTTGAACTAAAACGACATAAAAATTTTTCTTGTTAAAAATGTAGAATTTTGTGCCTACAGCATAAAATATGCGGACAGCATTAAACTTTTTGTTATTATTGAAAGAAAAACGCGGCAGAATCTCAACGAATGGTTGAAGAAGTTTATGGTAGTCATGCTTTATCATTAGAAACATGCAAAATTTGGTTTCAACGATGGTTGACGATGGGACGACGATGACGATGGGACCAGAAAGGTGTCGTCTAACATGAGCTATTGAAACCTTCTGAAACTGAAAATGCTAAAAGCTACCAACAACAATTAATTGATTTGAACCCTGTATTGCAGTAAAAATGGCCAGAATATCAAAAAAGGCAACATAAAGTGATTTTCCTTCATGACAATAATGCTCCTTCATATAAAGCAAAAAGGGTTCAGGAAGCACTCAACTGGGAATTGCTAACCCATGCAGCTTACTCATCAGACCTGGCTCCTTCCGACTACCACCTGTTTTCGTCGATGGGCCACGCACTTAAAGAGCCACACTTCAAAACTTACGAAGAAGTCGAAAAATGGGTCATTGAATGGTTTTCTTCTAAAGACCAGCAGTTTTTTCGGAAGGGGATCCTCCAATTGCCAGAAAGATGGTCAAAATGTGTAGAAAGTGATGGAGAGTACTTTGAATGAAATATTTTTTCTTTTCTATTTAAAAAAAGTGTTTTATTTTTCATAAAAAAAGGCTCATTTCATATGCATACACCTGGTATATAGAAAATATAGATAAATATCTTTAAAGATATAAAATAATCACATCTCAACAAGGAGTATAGATCTTTGTTGATCTTTTAAGTAATCTTTTGTTTTAATAGTATAATGGAGGCCTTATATAAAAAAGTTTGAGAAAGATCGTAAAAGGATTTATTGCAGCGCCTGGTGTGGTTAGATATGCATTCGAATAGAACGATTTGCATAACTGGTTGCGTCATCAGGCGCTAAATATTAAAACTATCCTTTTTGGGTGTATAAATCCCTGTGAAAAGTTAATATTATATAAAAACCATCGTCAATCAAATTGGCGATGATGGTATAACCGGAAAATATTGAGAAGAGCTAAAGAAAAAACTCAGAAATTATGTTATTCTAAAATGAAACCTTTATGAGTATAGGGATCATGCGTCACGACTTTAGCGCCAACTGGCGACGAAAATGTAAGCTTTTGGGGATGATTTATTAAATGTCCAAGACAAAAGAGATTAGCTCACGGTCCCCTAGACTCGGTGCACTCTTTTTTAACTATGATATATATTATAATACAAAAATTACCTAATTCTCCTAATTTATTTGGATAAATAATCACAAGAGAGCGCTACCTTCGGCAGTAGAGCTGCCTCTATGTACAACGAACGGTCCTTTTAGACCAATCTATTTATATTGAAATTCATCCGAGGGGAACTAACAATTATTTTACAATTATCAAAATAACAATATTTAGAAATAAGATTTGGCAATACAAGCTTCTTTATACTTTTCTTGACAGAACCAAATAATATACTATACACCGCTATCCAAATTTTAAATTAAGAGATCTAAGAGTTACGTTATTTGAAGACAGAAAAATTTAAAGAAAATTTTTGAAATTTTCTTTCCTTTATTTAAAATGTTTCACCAAGAGCCTACAGGCCTACACCATTCTCCTTTAACAAAACAGAAAAATTTAACAAAGTCTTAATGTCTCTAAGGGCCGGTTGTATGTCGCAAAGTAAATACTTTTGCATCTAACAAAGGGTAGATGGTAAATGGAGGGACTGAGATGGCCAATCAGATGACAGATATTTTCAGTGCCTGTCATCTGATTGGCCATCCCAGTCCCTCCATTTACCATCTACCCTTTGTTAGTTGTAAAAAGCATTTACTTTGCGATATACAACCGGCCCTAAGAGAGCATCAATAAAATATGCAAAACATTAAACGGGGAGAGGGGCTATTCAATTTGTTATTTATCATTACGATGAGGGATACGTAATAAACATTACGTAACAAAAAAATTCAATCTAAAAGGTAAAATTGAATTATTTTATTTATTTTGTGCAATAAATAATTAACAGCATTTTTTTGTTATTAAGCAATATAAGTGTGTTGCGTAACGAAGAGGAGAGTCTGGTTATTTGTTATGGTATCTTACATATAGGAGGGGGGGGATGGTTCTAAAAACTTTCAAAACGCGTTATATAATTTATTGAAGATAAACTCATGTTTAAGACTCATTTTTCAAAAGATAGCTATCTAGTTATTTTAATTTATTAAATTGTATGTCGGATATGAAAGAGGTACAAGCAATAGTGTAATTCTCATAGTATTTTCTAAGGAAGGTACTTGCTTGTCATGTTAAGTGTAGCCTACGATGTTTGAAACAAAACTAAAATAAACGCCGTTAACAAGTCCAGAGTGGTTTGACCTTTTAACAGCCAAACTTTCTTCCTCAAACTTGAAGGAAGATTTGTTATTTGTATAGAAATGTAAGGGGGTCAAATCTCAGGTTAATTAAAGTTGGATGTTGCACTTTAGAATTATTTAAGATGCGTAATAAATATTTAGGGGTGTAGTAATTATAGCAAAGTATTTTAAAAATAGTATTTAGACAATTTTAAGAGTATTAAAGAATAGATAATTAAAATTTTTATAGATGAAAAGAAATCAATGATGTTGTCATCTGATTGATGCAAATAAACATTCACACGTATATATACTTTAAATATATATATATATATATATATATAGGTATAGGTATATATATAATTTATTTGTTTGGGACTACCATATAGTTTCGAAGGTTTGACCTTCATCATCAGTCTTTTCAATTAAACATATTTCTATTGCCTCTCATGGGGAGTCCGGCTGGCCGGGCTGGCTAAGGTGCTGGCTCCGCTTCAGCATCGTTGATGACGATGTTCAGGTGGGAGGCCGGGGTTTGAGCCTGGCTAGCATATAAAATTTCAAGGATATTTCAAGGTTAAATTCTCTCTTTTTAAATGGAAACCTATATTTTACTTTCCATTTCCTAAATCTAAAAAAAAAATCAACAACTTTCATAAGAACTATTTTTTTATACGACATCAAATAAAAAAATATTAAATCAATTAGATCTAAAATAAATCCAAATAATAATTATTCTTAATAAATATTCAACATATTGATGATTATCAAATAATAATGATCAAATATTTAATTATAAATAATTTAATAATAATTAATCATTTTCCGAAAATGTTCTGTGACGTTCCAGAGTGTATCGCAAGTCTTCGGATGAAACATCTTCCTTCAACAAAAAAATGCCCCATTTTTTATTATGGTAATACAATATAACTATGTACTGGATTTTCACGAGAAATCAACTTTTTAAGCTCAAGAATTTTAAATAGATCTTTTAAGTAGAAAATAAAGATCATTATAAAAACTTATTTTCATTGTTTTTCTTTTTTTAATTTATCAATTATTTATTTAATAATTAAATATTTCATTTTTTTAGATGGGGGGGGCCGATAGGCTAGGCGGTAGAGTATCATCCTGTTAACCAAGTGGACCCGGGTTCGAATCCGACTCGAGGCATTCGGCTAAAATCTGACCCCCGGGGTAGAGACAAAATTTAAAAAATATATAGTATCGTAAATTGGCTTATGGTTAGTTAGAAAGGCCGAAAAGTCAAAAAAAATTTGATCTAATTGATTTAATATTTTTTTTATTTGATGTCGTATAAAAATAGTTCTCATGAAAGCTGTTCAGTTTTTTTTTTCTAGATTTAGGAAATGTAAAGAAAAATATAGGTTTCCATTTAAAAAACAGAGCTTGATCTTGAAATAAATGGTATAAATCAACAAAAGAAGTCGTTTCCCGGTACAATACTTAATTATAAATTAACAAATTTTCCAGTCTAGAAAATTAATCACAAGAAAAAATTAGAGAATTACTGTATATATGTAGTATCGAATAGCTAATGGAACAAATTGTGGAATACATTTCTGGATATTTATAAATATACAATCTTGAATATGTATTAAACATGAGCAGGAATTTCATTGAATGGGTCGTCATTAATTCTACAGCCAGCCGAAAAACACGCCACCTCCCTCCGGTGTTTCCCCAATAATAAATTTAAAATTTAAAAACTCATTAAAAAGGGATTAAACGATTGCAATTACTAATTAATTATTCTACTTTGTTTTTATTAAAATACCAAAGGTCAAATTTATGTTTATAAAATTAAAAATGATCATAAGAATAATTAAATTATAATCATTATTATAAGAGAATTGATTTAAAAAAATGCAAATATACATATTTTATTTTTTTCGTAATTAGTATATTTTAATGTGCTAACTAGATTTTTAAATAAAATGTTGTATAAATTTTTCTAACTTCAATTATTTGAAAACAACACCATATTTTTTCAGAAATTATATATATATAATAGAAAATAGGTAGTCTATTAACTTGTGTCCTGAAATTTTCTAAGCAGATGTGGATCCCAATACTCACATCACCTTAAGAATATCGTAAAAAGTTTCTTTTGAGCCAAAAAGTTTAAATTTCCAAAAAAAAGATTAAATTTCGGTCTTTCTATCATCCTAAAAAAGCCGAATAAAATGTTCTCACTGAGTTCAAATTTGAATAATAAGATTCACTAATGCAACTCATGCATACAGGCGTGTTGTTTAACTTATTCGACAGGAAGGAGGGATGGTTGGATGTGAATGCTGAGTAAAATGAATGGTCTGATGAGTGGGTATATGGTATGTAAGTAAGTAAAAAGGGTTTTCCCAGATCGTATTAGGATGACTCTCTCCTCTTTAGGAACCCATCCTTCCAGCATCTATTTTTACCCGACCACCGAGGGACATCGCAGTCTCCTCTTTTTGATATTCTCAAAAAGTTTATTTTTCTGTTAAGATGAATAAAGGTGTGTGGTTGATCTAATGATGTTTAGTATTGTGTATATCCCCATTACCTGGTATAGTACTAAGTACTGCTCTAATACCTACTAGAAGGGTTTTCTTTCCATCTTCCTTTATTTCGATTTGGAATGCAGTGTTTTATGTGTATGTGTATGTATATGTATTTATAAACTTTCGTTTACAAATATATTGCCAATTTATGTACAACAATTTAGAGTAATAGACTTAAGGTAGGATTTTACAAAATGAAAATGTTGTCAAAATACTTGTTTTATTTTATAGGTGCTTTTATTTTGGGAAACCATTTTTGATTACATATAAATTTGTCCATTGGGGGGGGGGGGGGGTTAACGCAACCTTTCATGAAATAAAAATTATCAATAGCAACTCTGATCCAGTAGAAGACACAGTCGAAATTTTAGGGTTCCGTTTAAAAAGTAAAACAGAACAATCTTAGTGTCTCTACAATGTCTCTCGTTTTGTACGTTTATCTGTCAGAGCATTGAAGCTTGTAAGCTAATTAAGGCACCTACTAACTTGAAATTTACAAGTAATTTAAAATCGGATGAATATCTGGAAAGGATCGAATATTTCAGAGTCATAAATAAAAAAATATTTTTTCACCATGGAGTGTGAGGTATTTCTACAAAGATCTTGTTAAGTAAAATAAGACTACGATTATTTTATTTTATTTTATTCTTATTAAAATGACGGTGTGGGAAGGCCACGAAGTGGTGATTTTAAAATGATCTTTGAACCAGCTCATTTTCAATTAAATACTTTTTTAATTTCTCAAAAAAATTGTTAAAATTAATTAATTTTCTCCTTACAAATAAGAAATAATTTTATATCGTAGGTATTTTGTCTGACATTCACTTGACTCCACTTTCATTTCGAGTCGGACTAAAGCAATAAAAAAAGCAACAAAAAAAACGCATTTTTGTTAGCTTAAATTTCGTATCGTATGAATTAGATTCAAAGAGATGTCTATTTAAGAATGTCATAAAAACACAATGAATAATTCAGCTTTTGATTCTTTAAGGAAAGAAAGAAATCAAGGCCTGCCCAAGGGGTTAGATACCTTAAGGGAGAATCCTTACATTCCGTGAGATACAATTCCCTCAAGAGAATAGAACCAATTGAATTAAAAATTTACTTTACCTTTCTTATAAATGTTTTTTTCTTTTTGATATTATTATTGTTACCACTAGAACAAGAGGAAGAACATTATCCATGGAGACTTTTACTATCGCAATTTTTCTCTTTGATGTGTCGTTTCACGGATATCTATCTCCCTGGAAATCATTTGTTGTATAAAAGAAACAATTTTACTTTCCATTAAATATCAAAATCCTCGAATTTTATTTATTACACCATAGATGGATGAAATAAACTCATAAATCCGATACTATTCAGTAAAAATAGGGCACTTTGGCTTAGGCAATCATTGAACTATTAAAACGATTTTATTATAAAAACAGTTGTTTTATAAGGTAAACGCTCCAGTAGTGGGCCTGTACCTGTAGAGGGCCAGATGCAAGAGTGCAAAAATTAGCTTTTCCAACTTTGAAAAAAAGCGTTATATATAGCCCATGGCACGAGCTAAATATAGCGCAATTTTTCAAAGTTGGAAAAACTAATTTTTGCACTTTTCTTACATCTGGCCCACTACAGGTACAGCTCCACTACTGGAGCGTTTATCTTATATGTATAAAAAAATAACATTTAGTTTAGTAACTAAACTAAATGTTATTTTTTTTTAATTTAATCTTATTCATATAGTATTGATTGAAAATCACTGATTTTAATTCGATTTCTCCCTTTAAACGACTTTATCTCTATATTTTTTCTTGAGAAATTTTCTTCAGAAATTGAGAATGATGATTAAAAAAGTTTAAAAAATTTTAAAAAAAGTTTTAAAAAGTTCAAAAAAGTTTTAAAAAATTTTAAAAAAGTTTTAAAAAGATTTTAGCTATTTTCTTGAGAAATTTTCTTTAGAAATTGAAAATGATGATTAAAAAAGTTTAAAAAAGTTGTTCTTTAAAATCTTTAAATGTCTCTATCTCCGTAAATATTGGCCTGAGAGCCTTAAAACAATCGAATTTATGATATTTAAAAAAAATTGTCTTTAAAATCTTTAAACGTCTCTATCTCTGTAAATAATGGTCTGAGAGCCTTAAAACAATCGAATTTATAAGATTTTTTAAAAATTTCTAAAATTTTTTGTCTTTAAAATCTTTAAACCTCTCTATCTCTGTAAATAATGGTCTGAGAGCCTTAAAACAATCGAATTTATAAGATTTTTTAAAAATTTCTGAAATTTTTTGTCTTTAAAATCTTTAAACGTCTCTATCTCCATGAATAATGCTCTGAGAGCCTTTGAACAATCAAATTTATAAAATTTTTGACATTAAATTCTTTAAGGTCTTTAAAGTCTGATTGGTTTTCAAAAATTTTTAAAGACTTTGGAGATTTTGAAGATTTTAAAGATTTTTTATTGGTTTTCAAAAAAATTTAAAGACTTTGTAGATTTTAAAGACAAAAAACTTAGGAAATTTTTAAAAAAATTTATAAATTCGATTGCTTTACGGCTCTCAGACCATTATTTAAGGAGATAGAGACGTTTAAAGGGAGAAATCTAATTAAAATTAAAGATAAGTCAGTGATTTTCAATCAATACTAAATGAATAACATTAAATTAATATTTAAATTAAAAGACTAGCAACAGCAGTTTTTGTATTATTTACTCAGAGTGAGAGAGAAAAATGATTTTTGGCCGGCTAGATCTGCTTTCGTCCACCGAACTAAGCTCTATTTAGGTATTTGTCTGTCACTTATGAGACAGACATCACCAAAAGCCATCTTAGCCAATTGTGACTTCAAAGAGCATGAATTGAGCAAGTGCCCCCGGCGGCAAATTTCAAGAAGCGGGCATATTTTACCAGGTGTATAAGTTTAAAATCGTGCTTTTTTAGTAAAAAAACAACATATGTTTGCAAAATACAAGTGTGAACTTACTGCGGAGATCTTGGAAGAAGCTTTAGCCTTGCCTCGAGTTCGAGAAAACACCTACCCAAACTTAAATTTATCAAAAAACAAACTCGTTCGGATTTCCCGGGATTTCGGATTTCGGGGGTTCGGATTTGAGGGGTTTCACTGTATATATATAAAATACTTTCGCATTTTCCGCTTTCTACTCACTTTAGATTTATTCCAATGTTGGTATCAACATGTATATTTTCAAATAATTATAACCTACCTTAACAAATCATTCATTTCCATTTCTCAATGTCAAAATACAAAAATGTATAATTGCTATATTAATGACTATAAAATTCGATTTGTTTTAGGTAAGATATTTTAATTAAAATGTACATATCATTTGTAAATATATTTTAATTTAATAAATTAATTGTTTTAGCAACACATCCGTTTATAGTCATTTAAAAAACCTCTTAGGTTAGAAAAACATAATTATAAATCGATTTTTATAGTCAATAATTATAAATAGATTATAATATTAATATAGCAATTATATATTTTTGTATTTTGACATTGAGAAATGGAAATGAATGATTTGTTAAGGTAAGGTTATAATTATTTTGAAAATATACAAATTGATACCAACATTGGAATAAATCTAAAGTGAGTAGAAAGGAGGAGATACGAAAATATTATATATATATATCAATAATTGAGACTAATGATTTTGATGTAGAAATTTGTATTAATAATCACACAAGTATCAGCTTTCTAGCTCAATCCACTTTTTCCTTTAATTGTTTATTGCAATTAATACTTGACTATTCTCATTTCTATTATCTAATTTGTATAATATCAATCAGCCATTAACTGGAAACATTTACTGCTCAGCTATAACTTAACCCGATTTCGAATAACCATGATTTAATATAAAATAATTTGCGAAATGCATAATCATTTTTCCACAGAGAATTCAACTAGAATGGGATTAAATTGGAACCTCTCTGATTTGCACATGATGCAAATAATATCTTTAATCAGATTATCTCCCGAAAGGTTTTGAATTAAGAAGCCTCTTCCTTTATTGAATGCTCAAACAACGCAGTCTTAATGAGCAGCGATTCTCTCTCACTAAAGACGTGCCCTAGTGCCTAGGTCCCCGTAAACTGACACTTAATTTATAGAATAATTAAGTTTTGGTTAGTATTGGCTGTTTTCAAGTTTCCAGTAACCATCTAAATAGAACTCAAAAGAGTTTTTTAAAGGGGGTTCGGGACATAGTGCATTTGCCAACCATTGTTTTCCAGATGAATCAAATATTAAATTAATTAGATCAGAATTGGATCCCTTGAAAATTGGTATTTTCGAATCGTTGGAAGTTTTAAAATCATACAATAATTCACCAAAAAATTATTAAATCGGAAAATAGAAATTCCCGAAAGCTTTATTTTAAAAATAGCCGCTAAAATATAAACTTCACGACCGCCACCTACAGCCAAAATAATAAAACAAGTATAAATTTCAATTCTTAACTTGCCCACCCTGTATAATTTCTTAACCTAACCACATGAAAGATTTTAACCTTTCATTCATAAATTAATTCCTGTGAATCCATTGTAATAGACTGATGAAGAGGGCAAAGCCCTCGAAACTATAGTCTCGTTATAAATAAATAAAATTTATAATTCCAGCAGAAACACCTCTTTTATTGTCTCCTTCAACCATCTAAACTTTAACCCGTGATAAATCGCTATTTCTTCTTTTTACTTTATTTAACTTTCATTTTTACATTTAAGGAGGTCCTTACGCCGCAAATGTTAAGTAAAAATATTAAATTATAGCTATAACTTAATTTTTATAATAATTTAAGCGTCTATTTATGCTTTGGTGAAGTTTCAATCACACATTAGGGTGTAAATTTTTGAAAATAAATTTTTTTTTAAATGTAAACATTTTCTCACAGTTTTATGGAAAATTAAGATCGTGACAATTTCTCTTGGAATTTACTACTATTATTTGAATAGATAAAGTAAAAAAAAAAGCTAAAAATTAGATTTTTTGAAACATGCGGGTTTTCTTATTAGTTGAATAAAAGATTTCACTGTCGATGGTAACAGAATTGTTTTTATTTTAGGTTAAAAATAAAATGAGAGAGTCTTCTGTTTTTTAAATAAAATAATTTTTAATTATTTCTAGAGACTATAGTTTCGAAGGCATTGCATATATTTTTCAAAATTTTCAATGTATAAATCTTAATTTGTAACTAATTTGAAATATTTGTGATAGACTGATGATGAAGGCAATGCCTTCGAAACTATAGTCTCTAGAAATAATTAAAAATTATTTTATTTAAAAAACAGAAGACTCCTCATTTTATTTTTAACCTACAATCCAGGTTTCTTTTTTTGCAATAAAATTTATCATTGACGGTCGAATTTATTGAGATATTTACTTTAAATGAGCTGACGTGTTCTGTTGTGGCCATCCACTTGATTTTACCATACAACCTGGCCCCTAAAATTATTTATAATCATGTAGGGAGGTTAGTTTTTGCATTTTTAGACTTCTGGGGGCCCCAATGACTATGTATACAAAATTTGGTTGAGTTTGGTAAATGGGCAAGATTTTCATTTTTTGACCCCCCCCCCTTTGTGCGGTTTGATTTTGCATTTTTAGACTTCTGGGGTCCCAATGATTATGTATACAAAATTTGGTTGAGTTTGCTCAAACGGGCTAGATTTTTAATTTTTAACCCCCTCTCCACCCCCCTTAATTTTGGGTCGATATGCACCAAAATCTTCAGCTCTTAATCTCAATGGACCAAAATTAAGTGTGAAATTTGGTTTCGATATTCACACTAGTTTTTGAGATAGCTCGTCCACAAAAATTTGGTAACGCACATACAACCAGACTAACAGACATTTTGACAGAATAATTATTATCTCAAAAAATATAATTTTTCGATGTTCACTTATTAGAGCTTTTTTGTAGACCGAAATGCAATGGTTTCGCTCAATTTTTTTAATTAAAATAGTTTTAGCCGTTTTTGAGATATTTCGAAAAAAGAAAGATTAAAAAACACTTTTTTCATGCACGATTACAATACTTGACCATATCCTGTATGGTAAAGTAAAAATAACATGTTTGGATGTAAACATAAATGGGTAGAAATACAACACATTGCCAAATCATACAAGAGATATTATCTGCTGATTTGAATAAATAAAACTAACTTTTGTATATCATTTTTTTTTATAATTGTTTTTATTTCAAACATTTTATGGCTTTCATACTATTTATTTTTCATTTGTATTTTAACTTATTTGATTAAATATTAGATACTACACTTCTTTTGACTCAAATGGATACGTAAAACGAGGCAAGGTATTCAATTTTTTATAGTGTGGCTGGTTATTATTCGTTACGAATTACTTAAACGATCCCTAATCCAATTTTGACTTGGAGTTTTCAAGACAATTTTTTTTACTTTTGCAAACATACGTATTTATGCTATAATAAATAAACTGACACCTTCTGATGTGGCCATTCACTTGACTTTACCATACAACCTGGCCTCTCTCTTATATTTAATATTTAATAAAATTACTTATAATCATACAGGGCGGGAGGGGTTGTTTTTGCATTTTTAGACTTCTGGGGACCTGACTGATTATATATAAAACATTTGGTTGAGTTTGGTATAAGGGCCAATATTTTCATTTTTTGACCCCCACTTTGGGTGGTTAGTTTTTGCATATTTAGTTTTATGGGTCCCACTGATTATGTATATAAAATTTGGTTGAGTTTGATCAAATAGACTAGATTTTTAATTTTTAGCCCCACTCCACCCCTATTAATTTTGGGTCGATATGCACCAAAATTTAATCAGCTCTTAATCTCAATGCACCAAAACTACGTGTGAAATTTGGTTTTGATATTCAGCCTAGTTTTTGAGCTACCTTGTCCACAAAATTTGGAAACAGACAGACTAACTAACATGACATTTTGTCAAAACAGTTATTATCTCAAAAAATATAATTTTTTCGATGTTCACTTATTAAGGCTTTTTTATAGAGCAAAATGCCATGGTCTCGCTCAATTTTTTAATCAAAACTGTTTCAGCCGTTTTTGAGATATTTCGCCTCGGCGGTGTAATGGTCAGAACAACTGACTGGCAACCCGGAGGTCTCGGGTTCGATTCCCGGCTATACCCAGACATTTTTTCTGTAAGTATAGGGTCTGGTAATAAAAATTAAGTGGGAGATAAATTTAACCGAATTTATCGCGCGGAGAATTTACCACTGCTCGAAGCCCCTAAAACCTTGGTAAATTGGATATTGAATTGTATCTAAGTTTCTGAGATTGGCTCGTGATCCCGGCTTCTTTTCCTTCTGCTCTGTTCTTTTCACGATTGAGGGGCCAGCCCATACAGGCCTTTAGGGATCCACCTTCTGGTGTATCTCTCTCTCATCAATATCATTAAAAAAACCAAAAAAAAAAAACACTTTTTCATTCACGATTACAATACTTGACCATATCCTGTATGGGTAAAGTACAATTAACAACCCCAAAGTGTTCATAAAAATATAAATAAAATTCTAGACCCTTTGTTCCGATCTAGATCAAATTTTAAAGAGTTACTATCTAGAACCCTGTCAAACTGTTTAGGTGCATATATCATTTGATAATGAGATAAATAAGGGTGTTTTCTGCTTATGATGGAAATAAACATACACTATGACAAATATAAATATACAAAATTATATTGTTATTTTTTGAAAAGGAAAAATAAATTGAGCATCCACATTTGAACCTGAGTCTCTCTCCTTTAGCTGAAGAGCGCCTTTACCAACTGAGGCCACTGGATGATCCCGCCAAAAAGCTCTTTAGATTGAATGTCATTTTTCTATTTAAATAAAGAATAAAGAATTTAAATAGAAAAAAGCCGCGAAAAGAAAAAATGTCTAATGATCTAAAGAGCTTTTCTGGCGTGATCATCCGTGGCCTAGTTGGTAAAGGCGCTCTTCGGCTAAAGGAGAGAGACACGGATTCAATTCATTTTTCTTTTTCTAAAATAATAAAATAATTTTCTAAATATGTAGAATTAACATACGAAATTATTGATTAGATTATTAACCTTCGTGCTCAAAATGTTTTAAAGACAAAAATTAAAACTAACGTTTAAAATTTAATTTGCTCTAAATAGTATATATATTTCATATTTTATTTGTTTGAGATAAAGTTTTGAAGGTTTGACTTTCAACATCAGTCTTTGTTAATTAGAAATATTTGATGTGTTATTTTTCTTATGGTCAATTAGCCGATTGAATTTAGAATTTTCGTTGTTTTGTTATAGCAAGCAAGCTATCCACACAAATGGAAATGTAATCGTTTATGTGGCTAGCCACTTTGGAGACCAGTAAAATCGCCTTTTAAAATAAATTAAGTTACAATTTACCCATTCCTTACACTTAATGAGAATAAAATATTTTTTTTTATTTATTTTGGATCCCACAATAATTCGACCATTCCGGAAATAAAAATTCAATTAAAAATTAAAAACGAATTTCGAATTCGGGGAAAATAAATACATATATTATGTAAATTTTTTGTTTAAATTTGAATTATATATTTATTTTACGCACTACACATACTTTGACAAGCCAACTTAGGGACATAATATCAGATGATATTGTATTGACAAGGGCCCTATTTTACTTTTGAATGATGGGCCTTTTTTAAAAAAGTAAATAAATAATTCCAAAATGTTAAATTAATGGAAAGCAGTCTCTTGTACCGGGTTTTTAAAAATTATATCAAACAAACAAATTAAGTAGTTTTACATGCAATCAAACTAGTCCTAAATACTTTAACCCTAGGATGCATGACTGTCACGGTATACATATTTACATGACATGGGTGAAATATACCCATTATGAGAAAACACAATAAATATTATTTATAAACCATATTTATTTGACCATTTTAACATTTTGTTATTAACATAACATAAACTAATTATTTTACAACGTTAAGACAATTATTACATTTATATACAGTGTGTTCCTTACATATTGGCTTATTACAAGAAATACATTGTCTGTCATATTTTCTGTATTTTTCTGTTGGACACATATAACAGCGTGCTTTTATGTTTAACTAGCTGCAAGGCTCGCCTTCGGCGACCCTCTTACTAGCCAGGGGTACGCCCCCTGGACCCCCAATACGATTGAAAAGACAACCACAAAACACAGATTAGAACAACTAACTAACGTAGTTAAGGACACAAATTCAAGAATGAAAGTGGAAAATCACTAATAATTAGTATACCAACCAAAATTAAATGAATGCACCAAATTTTAAACTAGAGAAGGTGAATTTGAATGTCACAAATTAGTTCGGGTACAAAATACTCATGTCATGTAAATAATGGTAAAAATAATAATATGTAAATATTTAAATAACAATAAATTTACACGTTAACACTTCTATTTCATTCATAACTAACCAATAGAGGAATTAATGACATTTGATTACATTTCTTACACATCTTTTCAGTAAAAAACAGAATTTTATTACAACGTGGGTATAAAATACCCATATTATGCATCCTAGGGTTAACTGATTATGAGGTTTATTCGGCATTTTCAAGCGAGTTATTTATTTTTAACCGACTTCACAAAAGGAGGAGGTTCTCTATTCGACTCATTTTTTTTCTTTTTTTATTGGAAAAGTGGTACCTTAGGTGTGGTGCCATATTAATTTGGTCAAGTTCTGATAATATGATCAATGATAAAATAACGAAAATCTCCAATTCTTATGTACAAATAATAGAAATTATAATAAATAAAATCTTTTATAAAAAAAAATCCTAAAACAATCATTTAAAACCCGCAAACGCTTCGAGAGAATTTATATATTTATGAATTGAATTTTATTATCATTTTCTAATTCATTCGCCCGACGCTTTCTCTCTTACGAGATGCATGCAAGGTTTTATATTAAGTCACTATTAATAACATCACTAAAAAGAGAAAAATAAAAAATAATTATTATAAAAAAAATCGACTTCAAAAAACTTAAATGCAACAAATAAAATAATAATAACTTAAAAATCAAATAAAATACACTAAAAGGCATAAAATAATTATCTTATTTAGTTACAACTAAACGACGAAAATATTAACATGAAAATACTTTATGAAGTCGGTGCCAAACATTTACATTATATGAATTGCACTCGACGGATCTTACTTAGTACGTTTGGGGGGTACGCTCGCTTATATAATTTGTTTGGCACCGACTTCAAAAAGTATTTTCATGTTAATATTTCGTCGTTTAGTTGTAACTAAATAAGATAATTATTTTATACCTTTTAGTGCATTTTATTTGATTTTTGAGTTCCTATTATTTTATTTGTTGAATTTAAATTTTTTGAAGTCGGTTATATCTTTTTTTATTTTAATTCCTTTACACATTTACATATGCCAATTACCTATTTTATTTATTTATTTATTTATTTTACTTTTTGCAATTTTCACTTTTATAAGTGACAAGACCAATATTCCATTTGATGTGAAGCTGATTGAATTTTTAGATTTTTTTTTGATTTATTTTTTTTGTTTAAATAAAGTATAAAAAATATAGAGTATTAAAAGGAAAAAATGAAATATCTTAAAAAGCAGGAGAAATTTTATCCTTACTTTTTCCATCTTGATAACCTCAATTTGATTTCCATTTCGCTGATTCAGTTTGCTTGCTTGCCTTTTTTTTAACTATATTTTATTTATGGGAGAGGAAATTAAGGCAACGAAAAATATCACCTATAAAATTTTATTTATATATGGTATAACGGCGGTGATTTTATTCCTTATTAATCAAAATAATAAGAAAAGTGGAAATGTTCATGAAATTCATTAAAATTTTTACTTTATTTTATATTATTATAATAGTACATATATTAAACAGAGCTTGAATATAATAATTATTTTTTATACCTCTCGCAAAAATTAAATTTATGAACTACTCAAAAAATGGTCAAGTGATACAAAGGGTCTCCTTACCTCTCATTATGGGATTTTTTTTAAGAAAATAAAGTTTTACTTTTAAAGAAATTTTAATTTATTCTAATAGTATATTATATAATATATAGATAGCTCGAATATAATATTTATTTTTATATCTCTAGCAAAAAAAAATTTGGTGATATTTCAAATAAAAAATATTTTTTCAATTACTAGGACTAACCTTGTGAAATTTGTGATTTTCACGAAAAAATTAAAAATATTCAAATTATAAAAATTTTAGTATATTTGGGATCAGGAGGTCCTAGAGAATTGAAAAAAATACATTTTAACAGCCTTGAGAAATTTGTGATTTTCACGAAAAAATTAAAATATTAAAATAACAGAAATTTTAGTTTATTTGCAATCAGTACCATAGGTAATAATAAAACTTGAGTAAGATACGAGGTAGGTTTCACAAAAAAAGAAATAAAACAAAATTGAGTTTTGAATTCGATAGATTTCGGGGGTTAGCCCATCATCAGGAGTCTAAGAAAACTGATTACATATTGGAAAATAGTTTTACAAGTAAGAATTTTTAAAAAAAATTTTAAATGTATGTGGTGGGGGGAATGTAGGGGAAGAGGAGAAGTTGTTCTAAGAATTAATATTTTCTATTGAGATTTGAGCTGGCTGAAAGGGATCTATACCTGCTATTATAATAACGAATGGACAAGTACCTGAGAAGGTACAACTTGAAAGGTATATGAGAGAGTGCAATTACCCTAGTATATTCAATGTGCAAACAATGGAAGGAATGCTTATTTAATTTATTATAACATATAATCAATAATTGTATTTTATACACTTCCCAAGCGATTATTTAAAATATTTGAATTATTAGAGAGGGCTATTTTTATCTCGGTGGATTCCAAGAGGTCCAATTCTAAGGCCTTTTCTTTCAAAATGAATGGGTATAGGGTTATTATTAGAGGGTGAATGGTTAGATTCATGTAAGTGAATTGCTTGAAGGCTGAGGTCGAATCTAAATTAATGTTATCGGATTTGTTGAGATGATTAAGGGCCTTCTTACATGCTCGGAGTAACGTATTTTGAAAGCGCGACCTGTCTGCCCAATATAAAAAGCATCACAATCTTGACAAGTCAATTTATACACTCTGATTTGTCTAATTTATCAATTTTGTCTATTTTATTGTTAATTAATTGGGAGCCTAAATTGTGCTGTTGTATAAAGCAGGAGTGATTCCATATGATCTAAGGGTATAAGCTAATGGAGATGTCAGATGATTAGAAATGAAGGGTATTCTTCTATATATTTTTTCAGTTCCTGACATTATATCAAATAACAAAATACACTAACTATTTAGTATTTAATATGCGTGGGTGTTAGTCTAAAGTTCTTATATGATAAGAATTACTACCCGGCTGTTCAGTGTTCTCTTAATGGCGACAACGCTATTTAATCCTAAGCTCTTGTATTAATTCTGCTATAATGTTAACTGTAATTTTAAAATAATTAATAAAATTAAAATAAAAATAATTGAATTATCTAATTAAGATAATGATTAAAAGTTAATTGAATTTTCAGTCAATAGTAATATGTTTGAAGTAAAATATTAAAATAAGAGGACGGATCATATGTTTGAAATAATCATTAACAATTATTTAAAGTATAAAATTAACAAAAGTAATAATAGAATAGTAAATGATTTAAAAATTTCATAAGTTATTAGTAATAGGGCATTTCCTAGAAATCTTTAATGAAGGCTATTAGTAAATTAATTAAGTGATTGATAAGAATAAAATTTAAAAATTATTAACGTGTTGATCAATGGTCGTCAGGGAGTATAGACGGATTTGAACCGGGCACCTGACTTGTCTGTAAGTTTGTTTCACCTGTAGAAGCCGGGGCTCTGTTGCCACGTAGTTAAAGTAGAAATTAAAAGAAAAATAAATAAAAGGGAGGAGGTTTTAGTTGTTCGTGGTCCGAGAGAAAGGATAAAAAAATACAGAGTATCCCAAGGGGCTGAAACAGAGGACAATCAAATTGAATGGTCGAGAGACGCCGGTTCGTTCTAGGAAACGCCTGACGCCATTTGTTTCAAACACACTTTGTTTTGTTTTGAACGAGATTCGGAGAAATATAAAAAAAAAGAAATAATAAAATTAGAAAGAAATTAAAAATTAAAGTAATAAATAAAGAGTTTTAAAATGTAAACAAAGCAAGTTAGATAAGGAGAAAATTATTAAAATTAAAAGGAATTTAATATATCAAGCCTATTTGAAGATTAAGGAAATGTTTTGTTTTTGTTTTTATATTATTAATTTGAAGTAGAGAATATAATTGAAAACTCAAGTTATTTAATAAATACTAAATAAAATTGATAAACAATTGAAATCAAATTGATAAATAAATAGAATAATAAATAATTGAAATGTTATTTAAACATATGATCAAACGTCAAAGGAAATATAAAAAGGATTGTTAAAAGCAGATAAATAAATAATACTTGTAATTTAAATTGTAATTTGAAAATAGAAAATTTAATTTGTTTGATTTTAAAAAGAAACGTTTCATAAAATATTTCAAAAAAAGGAAATATTGAATTAAGAGCTTAGATTAAAGAATTGAAAATAATTAAATATAAACGAAATAATTAACTAATAATAAATGATTAACAAGGCCTATATAAAATAAGTCAGGTACCTGCATGAATTATAAAATAATAAATAATTAACTGATTAATTAATCAACAATATAACTTGTAACAATACCGATTTGTAAGAAATAGAATTAAATTTTGAAACGATTTTAAAGTAACAGAATAATAGTAACTAAACTATAAATAACAGAATATTCTATTTATAAAACTATTAATAAATTAAATTTAAAATAAAATTTAAATAAAACATTATTGAAAAGATTATTTAAAAATCAAAGTTAAAATTCCGAAGTTTATCAAAGCTATTTATAGAAAACCAATTATTAAAAAGAAAATTAATTTTTAAAAATAATTTGAAAATAAATCAAAGATATTTATAGAGAGTTTATAACAATATAATTTAAAATTAAATTTTGAAATATAAAAATAGTATAATAGTTTATTTATAGAAAGCTATTAATAATATTAAGTTAAAAATAACTGAAAACTATTTATAAAATCTATAAATAGAAACTTTTAAAAATTCCAAATTAAATTTTAATCTCAAAGGAGAACATTATCCCTCCACATTAACAAATCTATTTTTAGTTAAAATTTATAAATAAATTTTACAACAATTAGATAATTCTAATAATAGAATTTACAACAATAGAATTTTAATTTTCAACAATGAAAACAAAATTACAACAATTGAAATAAAAATCTATAAATAGAATTTTATGATAAAAATAGATTGTGACTATAATTAGATTTCAATTTTGTGGGATTATATAACAACCAATAAAATTTGGATTATAATAAAATATTTTAAACTTTCTATAATTAAACAATTATTAATAACTTTATTCTATAAATAGAATCTAAAAATAGATTACCTATAAATAGAATCTAAAAATAGATTATCTATAAATAGAATTTATAAATGGATTATTTATAAATAAATCGTAAAATTTATCTAAAATTAAATCAAATAAATATCTTTGAAATATCTAATAAATAATAACAATAAACTGATATTTTGATAAATACACCTTATAAAAGGATTTTCTATAAATAGTTTTTAAATTGACATTGTTATAAAATACGTCGTTTATTTGAAATTTCTATAAATAGAAATTATAATTGATATTGTTGAATATTGTTACTAAATAGCTATAACTTATAAACGATCTGTTTATAAGTAAGATTACGATTTTATAAGAGTATTGTTACAAATAGATCATAAGTTTATAAACAATCTGTTTATAAAAGAATAATTGAATTTTGTTGTTTTTATAAAATTATTGTATTGTTGCTTATATCAAATTGATTCAGTGCTGAATCAAACATTCATCATTAAAATCTTGAATACTGCTAAAATCAGTTATCTAAAACCTAAATAAATTGTGTTCTTTTTACTGACCCAAAAACCATATCCAACTCTCCTATCTCATCGTTACCATAATAATTCACAGAGGACTCCAGGATCGTCTATTAATCTTGATCAACAAGCGAAATTCTACTATATCTATCGAATTTATTCGATAGCCTTATCAGTAACCCTATCCGCATATAGTGTAAGCGCACACCCCCACGGTTACTGATATATTAAACATCTTAAATAGGGCGGATAGACAACCACCAAACTTGGCCGGACTGATCGAGACTTTCAATAGCACACTTCGTGAGCTATTGGAGTGTCAGTAAGTCGAAGGTTAAGTTTGGGCAGGTTACATCTGGTGGAGGTGCCAGGGATTTCGCTGTTGATCGGGAGAGAGGGCCTGGGGTGATTCGGTGGAAAAAGTGACATAAATAACAACAAAATGTCACAACACGGTGATGATGAGAGTGGAGAGAGGGAAATGGGGGAAAGTCAATATAGGGAGTATAGGGAACAGCGGGAGACATCGACTGAGGAAAACGCAGACAGCGTTATACAGTCTGAACTCTCGGTTGATGCTCTGCTAGACAATACAATGGGCGAATTGGGGGATGATGAGCAACTACAACAGCAATTAGCTCAAGTGCACATCACTCCGCCAGTTGAACAGGGTGCAGACCAACCACTACCCAACCCTAACCCAACATCAACACTAGGACCAAACCCACAGCATCCCGTCCCAAGCATAACCCCTACTCCGTCACAAGACTCAAATGCAGTGATGTTGCAACAATTTCAGATGATGCGCGCGATGATGTTGCAACAAAATCAAGAACAAAAACAACAGTCTCAGGAACAATTTAAAGAAATAGATCACAGATTTCAGAAACAAGAAATAGCAAGCGAACAAACAAAGGAACAATTTAAAGTAATACAAAACCAAAACCAACAAACTCAGGAACAATTTCAAAAACAAGATATAACGATGAACCAAATATGTCAAAAGCAAGAAAACATGTCACGAGACATTAAGGATCTCGGGAACCAAATCGTGGACGTACAAGATAGACTGGTGGTTAGATTTGACACCCAAGTGGACGAATTAAATAACCGAATAACTGGGATAGAGACGGTCCAGAATGAAAATATGGCCACAGTCAAGCAACAAGGAAAGGACCTGGAGAATTCTATAAATAACCAAAATGAGAAGATCCAAACTTTGGATCTCCAAATAAACCATAACAGTAAACAGATTGGGGAGCTACAAACTAGGTACGCCTCTATCCGAGAAGGCTGTAGAACATCTGAGGTGGGGCAGGGAAACCTGGTGATAGCCAGAGAGACCCAAGTACCCACCAAACCCTTCTCGGAGAGGTATAAAGGAGAAGACGACTTCAAAGTTCATCCGAGAGAAATCTGGGATGAATTTGTGAGTGCCGTCGATAGGCTAGGCAACGACCAACGCGAAAAAGTATACATGTTCAGGGAGTTTGTAAAAGATGAAGCTTTAGAGTGGTTCACAATCAACAAATTCTCCTGTAAGACTGTACGAGAACTAGGAGTAGCGTTCCTGTCTGAGTTCTGGGGCCCCGACAAACAGGGAAGGATGACTGGGCTGTTATACAAAAGCATAATAGAGGCTCGTTTTGGGGAGTCCCGAGTGGGGCATTTTCAACGCTGGTTAAGGTGGTCGACATATTTTGACTCGGGTGACAAGTCCGAGCAAAATATTGTCCGAGCTTTAAAAGAGCACTTTCCAGCGGAGGGAATGGTCCTCTCGGCAACCCCCAATACGAAGGAAGCAGTCATACCGGTACTCAGACAGGCGGACCAACTGCGCCCGATCGAGAGAGTGCGCTTTAATATCCGCTACGACGATACGCGCAACATTAACAACTATCATTTTACGAGGGGAGGCCGGCCTGCACCCCAGTCCAACCGTAACAATCGGAACTTTAGGGATGCAGCCAGCCAACCAGAACCGACCGAAATTCTACAGAGAAGGGGCGAAGGCGTCTGACAATCAAAGAAATCGGTGCAGGACATAAAGAACGCAGTTCCAGCAGATACCGAAAGAATGATGTCAAGGACAGGCCTGCTCCAAAGTACCTCCATCTCTGGTTCATATTACAATCTAAAAAGCATTGTTGAAAGTGTCAATACTTTCATTATAGCTGAAAAAGAATTTTCTACCAGGGATGAAACACTTCTACCACCTATAATACAAACAGAAAAGGAAACAGATAACAAATTAGAATTATCTGATGAGTCTATTGACCAACCAAAACAATCAGTAGATGCCGCCAAAACTGAACAACAATCTGAACAGAAACCAGAAAGAGTGTTGACTGACAGAGGGGAGCGATTCTCTAGTGCTCTCGAGAAAAGAACGTTAGCTGATCTCAGAATACTGAGTAGGCTAACGTCTATAAGAAACTCACAACTCAATCCGGTGGAGAGAATAATGAAAGAGTTATCTGGATTGTTTCGTCCCTTCAGTTATGGTCAACACAATTTCTGTGATGAAGGTAGCAATTTGGTGGTATACCTGTTTAATATCAATTTGCATGCGGGAAAGGGAATGACCCCTTACATACTAAACAACGGTCAACCCAAACCGAAATTGACTCAACCCAAGTTTCAAGAATCAAATACGAATCCTGAATTGACTCTCGATACCCTAGTGGTGGAGAGGGCCAGAAGGATGAAACGAAAATACCAAGGTCTGAATAAATTCAAAATGAAGTCCAAATACAAGTACGTGGACAAAGTTCCATACAAAGAACAAGAAGTTCCGAGGCCGGGAAGAGGAGGCCTAGGATTCTTCTTGTTTGGAAGAGGACCTTGCAGGGTTATAGGAGGAGTAGGAAACAAGGCCTGTAGTATTAGAGGCATACGACAAGAAGTATTAGGGACATATAATATCAGACAGTTAAAAACTTATAATCCGCCTAGCCGTTAACAGTTGAGGGTCTAGGTTTCTTTTAGAAACCGAGTAAGAAACAGGCTGAGATTTCACTTGACCCTCCAAAACGAGCCAATTAATAATTCCACCCCTTTTAGAGGACTAGGTTAATTTTTTTGACAATGACCTTAATTAAAGTTATGTCCCTAATAGAACAATTTTTTTTTGACCAACGATAGACGACGGACCAGACAGACTTTGACGTTAGGTATTTAGGTTTAGTTTAGTTATTTAGGTATTTAGGTTAGATAATTAGGTTTAGTTTAGTTTTCGTTTAGTTTAGATAGTTAGTAAGAAATTAGTGTAAGTTAGAAACCCAGGGACTACTCAAATAAGTAGCCCTGAGGTAATAAGTTAGGAATAAGTGTTTTAGTTATTTAGAAAATATAGTTAGGTAGGATTAAGTTTAGTTTTAGGCATTAGTTTAGTTTAGAAGTAGGAATTAATAGATTTAGGAAATTTAGTAAATAGGAACCAAGACGGTTCGAACATTTCAGAAGAAAGAATCTGAAGCAACAACTTGTATTGGGCAAAAAGCCAATCAAGTTGAATGAGACGTTAGTTTTGTTTTAAAATTGAAAGTCATTGAGTTGCATACATTATCCTACATCCATCCGACAACACCCAACTACCCAAACAAAAAAAAAAAAGGAGAAAAATTGGTTGAAGGTAGATAGGGAAGTTCGACTGAAATAACGGTGTTGTTTCATCCAAACTTCCGGGGGGGATATGTTGCATGCCCACTTTTTTCATTTTTTTTATTAATTAATTAGTCAGCAAAATTAGTATTTTAATTAATTATTTTATAAGAGTAAAAGCAGTATTCTTGATTCAAATGACGGATAAATATTCAAATTTGAATATAATTCAAATTATGGAATGTAGATGACACTGATTGATCAGTCATTGATTTGTGCTGCCATCTGAATGGCTGGAGAAGAGAATGGCTTGCGGAAATGGTTCGAGTGAAAGGAAGGTCATTTTTTGATATATGGGCCATGAGGTCACGGACATCCATCTTATCGAGAACACCTGTTTTGTTTTGAATAATCCCTAATAATCCGGAGTTAAACTAAAGTTTTAACCGTAAAGCATTATTTCAAAGTGTTTATGAAACTCCATGTGAAATATTCAAGAACGGATTTGCGACAAACACCACCAAATATTTGGACTAGATAAAGGACGCTATTCACAAGTGAAGCCACGCGCTGATACAACCGCAGCACGTGTCCCTGAATGAAACGCGGTGACCGGCGTTTAACACCTTGTATCTTGATAAGTACAAAACGAAACATTATATCAAATAACAAAATACACTAACTATTTAGTATTTAATATGCGTGGGTGTTAGTCTAAAGTTCTTATATGATAAGAATTACTACCCGGCTGTTCCGTGTTCTCTTAATGGCGACAACGCTATTTAATCCTAAGCTCTTGTATTAATTCTGCTATAATGTTAACTGTAATTTTAAAATAATTAATAAAATTAAAATAAAAATAATTGAATTATCTAATTAAGATAATGATTAAAAGTTAATTGAATTTTCAGTCAATAGTAATATGTTTGAAGTAAAATATTAAAATAAGAGGACGGATCATATGTTTGAAATAATCACACAATTATTTAAAGTATAAAATTAACAAAAGTAATAATAGAATAGTAAATGATTTAAAAATTTCATAAGTTATTAGTAATAGGGCATTTCCTAGAAATCTTTAATGAAGGCTATTAGTAAATTAATTAAGTGATTGATAAGAATAAAATTTGAAAATTATTAACGTGTTGATCAATGGTCGTCAGGGAGTATAGACGGATTTGAACCGGGCACCTGACTTGTCTGTAAGTTTGTTTCACCTGTAGAAGCCGGGGCTCTGTTGCCACGTAGTTAAAGTAGAAATTAAAAGAAAAATAAATAAAAGGGAGGAGGTTTTAGTTGTTCGTGGTCCGAGAGAAAGGATAAAAAAATACAGAGTATCCCAAGGGGCTGAAACAGAGGACAATCAAATTGAATGGTCGAGAGACGCCGGTTCGTTCTAGGAAACGCCTGACGCCATTTGTTTCAAACACACTTTGTTTTGTTTTGAACGAGATTCGGAGAAATATAAAAAAAAAAGAAATAATAAAATTAGAAAGAAATTAAAAATTAAAGTAATAAATAAAGAGTTTTAAAATGTAAACAAAGCAAGTTAGATAAGGAGAAAATTATTAAAATTAAAAGGAATTTAATATATCAAGCCTATTTGAAGATTAAGGGAATGTTTGTTTTTTTTGTTTTTATATTATTAATTTGAATTGAAAATATAAATGTAATCTCGAGTTATTTTAAATAGTCGATATAAATAAATAGAATAATAAATAATTGAAATTTTATTTAAACATATGATCATATGTCAAAGGAAATGTTAAAAAGGGATTGTTAAAGGAAATTAATAAAATAATACTTGTAATTTGAATTGTAATTTGAAAATAGAAAATTTAAATTGTTTGTTTTGCAAAGAAACGTTTTCATAAAATATTTCGAAAATAAAGGAAAAATTGAATTAAGAGCTTAGATTAAGAACTGATAATAATTGATTATAAACAAAATAATTAACTGATAATAATATTATATGAATAAGGCCTATATAAAATAAGTCAGGTACCTGCATGAATTATAATAATAAATAATTAACTGATTAATTAATCAACAATATAACTTGTAACAATACCGATTTGTAAGAAATAGAATTAAATTTTGAAACGATTTTAAAGTAACAGAATAATAGTAACTAAACTATAAATAACAGAATATTCTATTTATAAAACTATTAATAAATTAAATTTAAAATAAAATTTAAATAAAACATTATTGAAAAGATTATTTAAAAATCAAAGTTAAAATTCCGAAGTTTATCAAAGCTATTTATAGAAAACCAATTATTAAAAAGAAAATTAATTTTAAAAATAATTTGAAAATAAATCAAAGATATTTATAGAGAGTTTATAACAATATAATTTAAAATTAAATTTTGAAATATAAAAATAGTATAATAGTTTATTTATAGAAAGCTATTAATAATATTAAGTTAAAAATAACTGAAAACTATTTATAAAATCTATAAATAGAAACTTTTAAAAATTCCAAATTAAATTTTAATCTCAAAGGAGAACATTATCCCTCCACATTAACAAATCTATTTTTAGTTAAAATTTATAAATAAATTTTACAACAATTAGATAATTCTAATAATAGAATTTACAACAATAGAATTTTAATTTTCAACAATGAAAACAAAATTACAACAATTGAAATAAAAATCTATAAATAGAATTTTATGATAAAAATAGATTGTGACTATAATTAGATTTCAATTTTGTGGGATTATATAACAACCAATAAAATTTGGATTATAATAAAATATTTTAAACTTTCTATAATTAAACAATTATTAATAACTTTATTCTATAAATAGAATCTAAAAATAGATTACCTATAAATAGAATCTAAAAATAGATTATCTATAAATAGAATTTATAAATGGATTATTTATAAATAAATCGTAAAATTGATCTAAAATTAAATCAAATAAATATCTTTGAAATATCTAATAAATAATAACAATAAACTGATATTTTGATAATTACACCTTGATAAAAGGATTTTCCGATAAATAGTTTTAAATTGACATTGTTATAAAATACGTCGTTTAATAGAAATTTCTATAAATAGAAATTAAAATTGATATTGTTAAATATTGTTACTTAATAGATATAACTTATAAACGATCTGTTTATAAGTAAGATTGTGGTTTTATAAGAGCATTGTTACTAATTATAAATAAGTTATAAACAATATTGTTTATAAACAATAATTGAATTTTGTTGTTTTCATATAATTGTTGTATTGTTGCCTATATTGAATTATTTGGTGCTAAATCAAGCACAAGTCATTAAAACCTCGAATACTGCTAAAATCAGTTATCTAAAATCTTAATAAATCGTGTTCTTATTACTGAATAAAACCATCTAACTCTCCTATCTCACAATCACCACAAATATTCACAGGGGACTCCAAGGTCGTCTATTAATCTTGATCAACAAGCGAAATTCTACTATATCTATCGAATTTATTCGATAGCCTTATCAGTAACCCTATCCGCATATAGTGTAAGCGCACACCCCCACGGTTACTGATATATTAAACATCTTAAATAGGGCGGATAGACAACCACCAAACTTGGCCGGACTGATCGAGACTTTCAATAGCACACTTCGTGAGCGGTTGGAGTGTCAGCAAGTCGAAGGTTAAGTTTGGGCAGAGCCATAATATATATAAATACTAAAAACAAGCTAATATCTGACTTTTTGGTTAATTCAATTTTTGTTGTTTAATGATAGAAATTTTAAACAACAAAAATTGAATTACCTAACAAAAGGTCAGCTATGGGTAGTTTTTCTAATATTTATAAAAAAAAATAAGTTGCTGAAAAAGTCAAAATAATATTGATAAAACGTTCGACTATAATAGATTAATTTTGTTATTTAATTTTTCTCTACATTTGTGAAAAGTTTGACGAAAGTTTCATGTGATATTTTTGTCTTTCAATCCTTACATTAGAAAATTGTTGTGAATAAAGAGCTTTCTCTGAAATGAAACAAAATCTCATCATCTACAGCCACCTTAAGAATCACTCATATTTTCATCATCAAGCATTTTTTCCGCAATATTTTCTTCAGCTCAAGCGCCTTAAAATATTTGCATGTGTGAAAACCTCTAGCTTAACGCTAAGCCAAGTATTCATATACTTGTAAATTATCAGTTGCTTTGCGTTAAGGCGCTTCCAAAAAGAAATTCAAGGCTGAAGAGGGGCTAAGAAGGGCTTAAGAAGAACCTGGTGGGATTTTTCCTCAAATTTTATATTTTCAGTATAATTATAATAATAAGCTCGTCTCAGATAAGACCTGTTCATTCCTACAATAATCCAGGGAGTCAATTCTTTATAGACGTTGAATAAATTTAAATATGTGTATTTCATCTTTGTTTTTTAAAATTTTATGTTGTTTTAGTTTATAAGTGAGGATATTCGTGGAAAAAATTCTAAATACTATGTTTTCTTTCAATCTAACATGTTTAATGTTAATAAAATTATGTATTTAATAAATTTAATGGTCACCTAGTCTTCATTGCAACAGGGAATAATTCATTTTTCATCCGGCCCAATTTATCATTTTTTTATACAACGCAGTAGCGAAAATATTTTTTATTAAAAATCATCCACAAGCAGATATGTGCCCCCCATTATATATACCTACCTATATAATAGGGATCAATAATTAAATTGATGATCAAAATTCGAAAGTCGACAAAATAAGGACCACCCTAATATATAAGGTATTTTTTTTACGTGAAATTTTAATTTTTTTCCTCAAATGATTATCAAAATTCCTGAAATTATTTGATAAAATAATGGACACGTATTTTTGTTTTTTCTCGTAGCCTCATTTTTATACCTTTTACGGCTTGATGAATTTGCAATTAATTACAATTTCTAGCTTATTGCTATTAGAAAACGTAATTCGAAAATTATCTGTTCTACAAAAAAATTACTCGAATTATTGTTTTAGTTCTTTTTAAGCTGAGACCCAAATTTGAAAAATATGTTCATGTCGCACCCCCCCCCCCATCAAAAAAAAATTGAATTACCTTTTTTAGACGATACTTGATAAATTTTCTTCAATTTTCAATGAACATTTATTTCACTTTATCATGTTGACCGATTTTGATGATTTTTTTTGCATTGGGTCAGTCTAGTACCCGATTGGTCCCGTTTTTTTAACTCACATATAATATTATTTTGTTACAATTAAAATAACCAAAGGTGCTTTTCGATCTAAGGTAAATTTAATGAAAAAGACCGTGTTTTTCATATTTTCATTTTTTATAGTATTGAAAAAATAAAAATATATTTTTCAACTTATAATAATAAGTAAAATATTTAATTTTTTAATATTTAACGACTCTGCGTGACCCAAAGAATATGTTTTGCGACCCATAGGTTAAGAACCACTGTTCTATATGAGGGCCATTTCCCACATTACATTTTTATTTTTTTTTTCAAAAGGAATTTTTACAAAAATGTCTAGCGGAAGAAGAAGTTAGCAGTACTTATATAGTTTCAAAAGAGTTTAAAATTTTAGATTAATACTTTAAATGAATCAATACTTTAATAAAATTCCAATTTTATAAGGTAGGTATAGCTTCAAAAGAAAAAAAAATTGAAAATTTCACGTGAAATATCCCATATATATGATAGGTATATCCTTATAATATACATTTTTGTTAAGGTTGCTCGGACAGTACTCCTGCAAGTCAAAATAAAATCTAAATTTTTTTCGACTAAAATTAAAGATTTAAACACATAAATTAATTTAATTATTTTAATTTAGATGTTAGCTAACATCATTTTTAATCGGAAATATGAAATAATTTATTTAATAAATATAATAAATAAATGTCTTTTGACTCGAGTCACGTGATTTATTTATTTTTACGTGAAGCGGATTGATATTTTCGATCATTTAGATTTGAATATTTACCAAACCCTGGGTTAGAAAGTTTTTTTTAACGTTACCTACGATAATTTATCTATATAAATAAAAGTATTTTGTTTTTTCTCTTCATACGATTTGGCTAGATTAATCGAAATATATGCTTTCAGCCAACATTCCCTATTCACTACGTGTTAAAAGTCCCATTTTTAATAATTAATTACACGAAAACCCTTGGTTAGATCTTTTTCAAAAAATTATTATATACGTATTTGTTATCGATTAATAACATATTAAAAAGTCAGATTTTTAATCCAACATTGCCTTAATATCCGAGCAACCTTAACTATAATTTAAAGAAAATTATCTTTATTATCTAAATATAATAATTTTATAATTTCATATCTAGAAAAATAAAATACAAACATTGAAATTATTTATCAATTATTTATTTATTTGTTTATTAATGAATAAATAAATATGATAATAAGTAGAAAATATCGCCTAGGATGAAGAATGTTATTTTCAGCTTGTCTTCAATGTAGACGAGGTGGCCGAGTGGTTAAGGCGTTGGACTGCTAATCCAATGTGCTCTGCACGCGTGGGTTCGAATCCCATCCTCGTCGATAGTGGTCTACTTTTTTTTATTTTAATTATATTTAATTATTTAATACTTTCATTTTAATTTTATTAATATTGATGATTCCTTACGATGTGGACAATTTTTTTTTTAATAAAAAATATCTTAGTGAACGTTTCGTCGATCTATTCCGACTTCATCAGGAACTTTAGTTTTATTGAATTTAGTATGTTAGCAGGTATTTGGACGGGGAAGTAGAAAATCAAACAATTCTCATCATTTTATGCAACGTTTCGCCAATTTTATTTCGACTTCATCATTTGGTTTGATCGAGGGGTGAACCGCGACCTAAAATCGTGTACATCTACTTCCACTTTCATTTCCAAGTAGAAGACAATAGATGACAATAGATTATCCGAAGGGTGATCCGCGATTGGAATTAGGTGTACACCGTCTTTGGAATTATTTGGAATTACTTTGGAATTCATTAGATAATCTATTGTCTTCTTCTACTTGGAAATGAAAGTGGAAGTGGAAGTAGATGTACACGATTTTAGGTCGCGGTTCACCCCTCAAGATTATCTAATGAATTCCAAAGTAATTCCAAAGAAGGTGTACACCTAATTCCAATCACGGTTCACCCTTCGGGTTTGATTGTTTTAAATGTCATGAATAAATCTATTTAAAGAGAATTTCTTGATTGTTTTTTTAATTTAAGTACAATAAATATAGTATTTTATATAAAAAAAGTTTAATAATAATTAAAAACGTCACGAGAGAAATTCTCCCTTAATCAAAAGAAAATTGGAAAAATATTAATATGCTTTATTGATGAATATCCAACTAACTGCCTTATAAACATATAAATATTTTGAAAATTTAGACAATTCTACAGATAGTCTTGAAGATGAGATTGTCTTGAATAAAAATAAAAACAAAATCAAATATAAATATTGAAAAATATTTTTTTAATTCTAAATTCCTAGAGAAGAAGACAATGGTTTCAAATATAACAAATTTTAATCCTCGTTGAAAGTTTTCGTTGTTTTAATTCAACTTGCTCAGCAACTTAGATTTTTTATGTTTTCAGGTCCATTGATATTATTTAATAAATTTAAATACATTATTTATAACAAGACCTTCTTAGCTCAATCATTTTCATAAAAAAGTTGGAAATCAATAATGTAAACTAAGCCTAAAAAGGACCACTTAGACTATATAGTACTATAGAGTGTAGACCAGAGGTCGGGGAACTTTTGTAGCCATTACCCCAAAATTTTTGCGTAGGTCGCTGTTACCCCTACATTCTGTAAAGCACAAAATATTAAGCTAAATTTATATTAAAAGAGAAAGAATTCAGTCTTTGGGACAAATTCTAAGATTTTAGTGGAAATATTATTGAATTGCGATATCAGAGGGGATTCGTCCTTCGGGGGTCGAGCCTGAGAGCTGGCATGCTTTCCGGGCAGACAATTCACAGTAAAAACATACAGTAAATTTACAATTTTTTTAACAGTGTAACTACAATGTCCCTCAGTCTATCAGAACATTGTACTCTTAAACTAAATAAGATTCAAATTTGAAATTAAAAAATTACTATTGGCGATAGGGTTTTGTCTCAAGGGTGTGAGATGATTGACTGCCCGGAAAGCATGTTAGTTCTCAAGTTCGACTCCTGAGGGGATGAATCCCCTCTGATATCGCAATTTAATAATATTTCTACTAAAATCTTCGAATTTTTCCTTAAGATTGAATTCTTTCTCTTTTAAAATACATTGGTTAATCTGAACCCGAGCTGATTTTTGAAAAACATTCCAACTATTTTCAAAAAAAGATGCTCAAATCTTTAGTTTTATAAATGTATATTATTTATTATTTATTGAATTAATTGGAATTTACATGAAAAATATTGGTAAGTAAATAAAAATTGTAAACATTAACATAATTCAAACTAAAATACTATAATAGTTTTTAAAGTAGAAAATTTAAAAAATGTTCTTATTACCCTCGATAGTTTCATTGTTACCCCATTTGGGGTAATTTACCCCGGTTCCCCGACCGCTGGTATAGACCATGACAGATATTTCAGCTGAAACCACTTTTAGATTACACATTTTAATTAGATAAACTCATCAGAATGCACGACGTTTCGAATTCTATTTCTGGAGTCGTTTTCGGGTGCAGATTGAAATCTTAAGATGGACTGAAAAGGCTAATTTTGTTTTTTAATTTTTGGGACGCTGATAAGACCGAGACAGTGTGATTAACATCTAAAATCTAAAAGCTCAAAATATTCAAATTTAAATAATTGCATCTTTGATCTTTCCAAAAAATTTTGAAAGGAGAGAAAATCGACATTGAAGTTCAGAATTAAAGATGAACTCATCAAAATGCACTGATTGATTTCTCTCCACTCAAAATTGGTTGGAATGCTCAAGGATGCAATTACAGTAGAGTCTCACTAATTCGGATTACTGGATTGTATAGAAAAATTCATAATAAATAAAATAAAATAAATTTCACCCGATATGGGGGGACGGATACCAAATCGCGGGCGGAGGGTGCCGGATTATTGGACGTGCCGGTCTATTGAAATGCCGGATTAGTGAGAATCTACTGTAATTAAATTTAAATATTTTGAGTTTTTATGTTTTACAGGTTAGTAACACTGTTTTGGTCTTATCAGCGTCTAAAAAAATGAAAACTAAAATTACCGTTTTCAGTCTACCTTAATAGATCAAGAGCCCACGACGGCCAGACCTTCGTTATTTTATAAAAGCTGAAAGTTTTTCTGTGCATGTCCCCTATACAGGTGGGAACGACCAGCGACTGTAGAGTTTGGGTTGTGGTTGCTTTGGCAGGTGACAGGTAATAAAGGTGTATAAAATAGTACTTTAAATTCGTTAAAGTATAAAGCTCAATTTTTTTATATTTTCTTCGGGATAACTTTGGAAATCTCGTCATCCATTGCCGGACACTTATGACAGTTGCTACCCCCTGCCAGACACCCCTAAACTTTCTTTTTGATTTTAAGTCGATTCTTCCACGTTTTCAGTAGAGGTTGCCATTAATAGTCAAAACAACAAAAATGGAATGCAATAAGGTTATTCCTCTAGTATTAGATAAGAATCGATGGTTATTTTTGATTTTAAGACGATTCCTTCATGTCTTCACCAATGATTATCAATAATAACCGAAATGTCAAAAATATATGTAAAAACCATTAAAACTGTCCGCCTATTGAGGTAACATTTTTTTATAGGTCGCCAAGTAACATATATAAAATTTATCTTTTATATTATAACGAAAGTATAATTATAATTTATTAAAGTTTAGGGGTGCATGGCAGGGGGTGGCAACTGTCATGAGTGTCTGGCAATGGATGACGAGATTTCTAAAATTATCCCGAAGAAAATATAAAAAAATTGAGCTTTATACTTTAACGAATTTAAAGTACTATTTTATACACCTTTATTACCTGTTACCTGTCAAAGTGACCACAACCCAAACTCTATAGTCGCTGGTCGTTCTTACCTGTATGGGGGACATGCACAGAGGAACTTTCAGCTTTTATAAAATAACGAAGGTCTGGCCGTCGTGGGATCTTGGGCTATAAGATTTAAATCTGCATTTGAAAACAACCTCAGAAATTCATCTCATTAAAATGTGTAATAATATGAGTGATTTCAGCCGAGACATCTTTCCTGATAAACAATTCAACCAACGAAGCGTCAAATCTTCACTATAGACCATGTCACTCTACAGTGGATCTATTAAATCACTATTTTTAGATTATTATTTAATGTTGTATATTTAAGTGGAGGCGACTGTGGGTCAGTGTTCAGACAGTCGGGCCGCTGTCCTGAAGTATGCTTGTTCGAGACTGAGTCTCGGCAGATATTTGCAGTCCCCTCCTCTTGGAAACCAATGACAAACTACCAAAAGTATCATTGCCTAGTCAACCTCTCCAAACTAGCCGTTCGGAGCCGGTGCTAAAAAGTAGGTCCCGTATATCTGTGTAAGACATCTAAACACACTAAGCACAGGTATATGTGGAGAGGTGCCGAAACGTCAGGGAGATCTAATATGGCACTTAGAGAAAGAAAGATATTTAAGTGACAACGGTTAGCTAGAATGGTACTTTTAAGACGAGCTAAAACATTTTTAAAAATTGTAAAAAAGTGTGGATTAAGATATTTTTAATCAATCATTGTTTCTCTTTTATACAATCATTTATCATTTGACACAAACAGACAAGAATTAAAATTCTGAGTGTTTTCTCCTTTGTTTCTCAGCCTTGAGTGTTAATTGTTGCATGCTTACATTTTTTTACTATATCCTAGCATATTATCAAGCATCTAGCATTGTTGTTGTTGTCGTTGTTGTTGTTGTGTTTGGTTGTAGAACGGGAACAATATATTTAGAAAATTCTAGAATTTAATATTAGTTTTTATTTTTTTTTTAAATTATTTTTAATTTTTTATTTATATATATAAATGCATGTAAATATATATTTTGATGGCCTTCAATTTTCAATTACAACTCAATTCATAAAGTTAATATTTTATTATATTAAATAATACAAATAATATTTTTCTAACCATCCAAGATAATGGATAATAATTCAATTTAATAATATAAATAATTAAATAAATAAATAAATTTTATATAGAGCTCTCTCTTACGTTTATTTGTCAGATCTTCTACTCTGATAAATAGTAATAAATATACGAGTATTAATATTAAATATGCAACTAGTTTTCTACTTGTTTGGTTTAATTTATGAATTATGTAGTTTAATCATGTATTTTTAAATTTAGCATTTTTTCATTTTGGATATTTTAAAACGGGGAATCCGTAAAGCTAAACTGACAGTGTTGCCACTTTTCTAAATCCTTGAAATTTGAGATAAAAAAATTTCATTTACCTATTTAGAAAGGATATCAACTATTATAGTTATATTTATTATACTTTATAATTACTTTATCATTCATTTCTTTTAAAGCAAATAGTTTTTTTCAAAAATTTCAAATTTCTCCTGAAAAGTATGAACTTCTAATAAATGTTTCTAGATTGGTGTATAAAAATTTCTCCCTATTTATATACATTAAACAATCATTTATTTTATTTATTTATTTTGAAAATTTCTAATTTATTTAAAAAATCTGAAAAAAAACTATATTTTCCTAGCTTAAAATAACCGTTAAAATGTAAAATAAGTTGATAAGATTAATTTTATAAACATTTTATAAATTGTTATTTAAAATTTGGAAATTAAAAAAAAAAGCCCTTCGATTAGGGGAACCCCTTAAGATGAGAGTTCGAAAGCAGCCGTTTATCTTGCTCAAACACTTAATAAAATTAAAAATAGATCACTAGGTAGGTTTCACAAATAAACCTACCTAGTAAACTGTTTTTAATTTTATTTAAAGATGTATCTTTAAACATATGTTTTTTAAATTGAACTCTCGAAATGAAATGAGTTTAAAAATATTGATTTTTTTATCGAGGGTTAGAGCGACTAGAATAAAAGTTAAAAATAACCCTTATAACTATTTTAATGAATGAATTGAGTTGTAGTTAATGAATGCTTCACCCCTCACTTTCTATTTCAACCACCCCTTTTCTCTTTCTCACTATTACAAACTACTAAAAACTCCTCAACATTTTTGACCCACTTGTTGTTGTGTGCGTGCGTGCGTGTGTGAATGTATCTGTGTATATCAATGGAATGGCTGGATTTCCGTATGGATGTGTGCGTGTCTCTTTTTTTTTTTTTTTTGGAAAACTCAAAAAAATATAGCTAGACGAGTATCGGGCAGAAATTCAACGACGCGACCAGGAGCTGCTCGCGATGTCTGCCAAGATGAAAACCCTCGAGGACCAGCACCAGGACTATCAGCGGCACATTGCAGTTCTCAAGGAGTCTTTGTGCGCCAAGGAAGAACACTACAACATGCTCCAGGCGGATGTCGAGGAGCTTCGCCAAAGGTACAAAAAGTGGGTCAAGTGACAGACATACTCTCTTTTTTTTTTTTTTTTTTTTATATTTATCTTTAGCTTTTAAATTGAATTTTTTTTTAAAAAATCACCCTTTTATTTCAAAATGTACTCAAAAGTAGGAAATCATTTGAATCGGTCATTTCAAAAACAACCTAAGTCAAGATTTTTCCAAACATGTTTTTTTTTGTCCCGGTCATTTTAACACTAGAACGCCCGGACTTTCAGATCCTCTAGAACGCCCGGATGCCGTCAATTTGACGACTTGCATTTTTCAACACTCAAACTAAATAAAATCATTCTGTTTCCTTTTATTTAATATTTTTTTTTATTTTTTCTAATAATAAATATAATTCTATTATCAATTTATATATTAAAAATACACATTAATATATTACATTTTAATAATCATTATGATATAAAATGAAAAATTAACTTGCTATATTTATGGAGTATTATCATTAACAAAACCAGTAGTTCTATATTATATGTTATAATTATAATTATTATATTATTATAAATAATATTGAAATAAAAAAACAAATATACGAAAAAAACTCACGAGAAATTGAGAGAGAAATTTGTTGTTGATAATTCTAAGGGCGGAACAAAAATGAAATGGCAAGACTAGGGGCTCGACATATATATATATATGGATTTCAAAACATTAGGTTCCCTCGAAATGTTGTAAAATAATAAATAAATAAATCTTTATTCCTCGACCTGCTTAGAGGCACAAGTCCTCGGTGGCTAGGTCCTCCAAACATCAATACAATCTAGCTACAATACATTAATAAACATTAATAACAAGTGAATCATCAAAAGATAAAAAAAGTGAACAAGTGAATCATCAAAAGATAAAAAAAATAAAAAAAAAACATAAAGAAACATAATTTTTATTTTACCCCAAGTTTTTCAAGGAAGATTGTAAATTAAAAAAAAGGCAGAACAAATCCGAGGGTCAAAAAGGATGGAAATGTTCCAAAAAAAGAATGGGAATTATTCGTACTTGAAAAATTAATTTAAAATATAAAAATTGGGGTAAAAAAGTGTTACCGTCAAATTGACGGCTTTTGGGCGTTCTTGGTAAATCCATAATTTTCTCCTAAATAAAAATTCATAGGGTGCTATTTTTTTTATTAGAAAGCTATTCAAAAATGATTAAAAGTCAGCGAGTTTCAAAGTTCTAACTTAAATAGTAACGAAATGAAAGAGAAATGAAATGTGAAAACCGTCAAATTGACGGCTTCGGGCGTTCTAGTGTTAAAGAACCCATAATCTGAGTAAATACCAAGTACGTCAGAACATTTCTTCATCTTCAAACAGTACCCTGAAGTCCTTAAAAAAAATTCCTTAAACAACACAAGTCATAATATGATTGTTTTGTTCAAATTTAATAGTCCCTCTGTCCGAAAATATGGTATACATTTGAAAGAAAATCTTAGATTATCTCGAGTTTCCAAAGCAACTGGCAATACTCATTATATTGTTATTGTTCACATTGGTAACTAAATATCTTAACATATTTGACAGGCGTTGATTTTGAGTTAACCAGGGAATTTGAAGACCAAAGTTTAGTATTTTTAAGAAAAATAAAATAATCACCGCTGTAATTTCAAAATGGAAAATTTAAACTCAAATAACGTCAATTTACAAAGAAGAGATGCCAAATTGAAGCAATTGACTTATCAACAACGTTATGGTATCTTGCAACAGCTATTACAGTATTTAAAGAACAAAGAAAAATTAGAACACGGTGGTATTAATAAAAATTGATGGAATGTGTTCAAGATGCATTTAATAAACTAGAGAAAAATATCTACTCTTGATAAAGTTTTTATAACATTACAAACGCGTATGGAATCAATTATGTTGAAAGGAGGGGAAATCCCTCATATAGGTAAAAAAGGTAAAACTTCATCGTGAAGGTCGATTAGCTGAAAAGTAGGTATACAGGGTATTTCAGGAGGAATAGTAAATATTTTAGGAGGTGGTAGTATAGACGAATTGCAATAACAAAATGCCATATAACATGTGTCCAATTTTTATTGAGTACAGAGATACAGCTGAGTTCAATGCATTTTCGTTTCGTGTATTGGTACACCGGCTGCTATTGGCGTATTTATCGTATTTATTTGTATTAAGTTATTTGTGATAATAAAATGAATTTAATATTTTTTCTATATTTAATTTTAGTTTTATTTGATTTTTCGAGGAATCGTAGGGAGTTGGACAAGACTTTAAATTAAATTAAATACAAGTTTTGATTAAATATGCCATACGTTTCGTTGCTGTTTTGCAACTTCCTCAGTGGCTCATTTATTAAACTTATTTGTCAGGATTTTTAACTAAGAGAAAAAACATTTCAAACAGTATTCTTTTTTCTATCACAATTCATTCAATTCATCAAATAACATAAAATATAAACCTTTTAAACAAAGTAATTGTTTTCTGTCAAAAAGCTGAAAGAATCAAATTGAACAAAGAAATTTTTTTTATTATTATTATTATGTACTAATGTACTGTATTAAATATTAAAATGTATACCATTTTTACGGAGGGAGTACCACCTAACCCTGTTTCATGCTAAAACAACATAAGTCACGAATATATTTTCGGGTTTTTTTTTTGTTTAAGTTTATTATTTATTTATAAAGCTTATTCGATATTCACAAACTTTTAAGTCCAAATACTATATTCAGACCAAAAAATTCCTTGAAAATTCTTTTACTAGTGAATTACACAGTTTTTATTGAGTACCTGGAACAGCGTTGCTCGATAATTTTTTGCTTTAGTTCAAGGTGATATATGGTATTAAGATTATTTTGAATAATTTATTATTCAATCAAAAATACTATTATAATATTTAATAATATTTGTAATGAAATATTTGTGGGATTTATAATTGAAAACTAATTAATTATTAAAAGGAAATTGAAAAAAATGTAATTATACATTTTTATTGATACAACCACCTGTAAATAATTATTTCATTAACAAAAAACCCATCAAAAACAACTTAGCCGAAGATGAGACCATGACAGATCGAATTGTCAACACAAATAGTCCCTAACCCGTGAATTTCATCCAAATCGTTGGAGCCGTTTTCAAGTACCCGATTCTATATACATATACAAGAATTGCTCGATTAATATAATAAGATAAGATAAGATAAAATCCTGAAAAGTTCTGATTGTGTGACTTAGGTGGTTTTTGAAATGACCGATTCAATTTTTTTCTGTACTCAAAAAATTTTCATTTGGATGAATGTTTATTTTTTATTTTCTTTTTTTTTGAGTCTCTTATGAAAATTTGTTAGTATACATGTTTCCAAATTTGAGATCCATAAAAATTTTTTAGCCGTCTCTTTAGAATTTTGAATAATTTTTAATTGATATTTGCTAAGAATTTTAGAAATATAGAAAATTTTCTTAGAATTATATATTTCCAATACCATGAAATTCCTTGTTATAATTGAAAATTCAATATATTCATTTATTAATCTATATATATATATATATATATATATATATATATATATATATATATATATATATATATAATTAATGTTTTGTCTGTACATTGATCCAAATCACGCCAAATTTTGGTTGCACACGTTTCAAACAAAGTTATGAACGAAAACACCCTCAACAAAATTCCTGTCTGTATGTCTGTATGTTTCCGTCGTTGCTCACGATTCACGTAAAAACGGCTGAAGGGATTATTATGAAATTTCATATTTAAATCGGATGTCTACTAACTTACGTTTTTATTGATTGATTATATATTTTGTTGATATTTTGACCCCAGAAGGGGGTTTGGGGGGAGCACGAATGAAAATTATCAAATAACTCCTAAACTATTAACACTACGGCAAATTTTATCATGAGCAAAGTTGTAGGGGATGTAATTTCTGACAACTTTTGTTTAAAAAAATTTCCCCCAAAAACTACCCAAAAAGGGGGGGGGGTCAAAATATGAAAATTCTTGCTCATTGACCAAACTCAAACATAATCTGTGTGTCACCAGAAGGCTAGAAATGTAAAAACTAACCACCCAAAATGAGGGGGGGGGGTTCAAAAAAATGAAAACTCTTACCCTTAGAGCCAACTTATCCTAATTTTGTATACATAATCTGTGGGTCACTACAAGGCTAGAAAAGAAAAAACTGGCTGCGGGGTGGAGTGATGGTGCGGGGGTGAAAGGCACGGGGTGGGGTCCGGGGGTGCAGGGTGGAGTGGAGGGTTTAGATGAGGGTCTATAGGCCTAGTGGGGTGGGTCGGGTGGTGGTGTGGGGCGGGGGTGGAGTACACGGGGGGTGGGGTGGTGCAGTGAGGAGTGAGGATCCAGAGGCATTGTCGGAGGGGGGGGGCACGGGTGCATGGTGTGGGGGTGTAGTGGGTGGGAGTGGGGTCTGGGGGGGTTCGTGGGTTGGGAGTCCAGGGGCGTGCCCCTGGCTAGCAAGAGAGCCGCCGAAGGCGGGCCTTGCAGCTAGTTCATTATATAACTATTTATGTCAAGCTATTGCAATTGCGTATGCGTGGAAATTCCACTCTGTGGTCCAAATTGAATTTCAAGATTCTACCCAGGCAGGCAGACAAACAAACAGAAAGTTAAATAAAAGCATGTAAAATAGAAATAAAAATTGTATTATATGATCCAATTGGGAATATTATGTTCCAAGGGGTGGTTTTGTTTTTCGAAGAATTAATTATTATTTAATGTGCTGGGAATTAGGAATTAAAAGATCCCACGGAAACTGTTTTTTCTAAAAACAAGAGACGTGGCTTTCTTTTCCCAAAAGGATTTCAGAGTTCAGAGGTGCAACCATCCCTTAAGCAGCAAATAAATATAATAGCCATGAATAAAAAATTATTACTTTTAAAACGCAACTCATTAAAAATAATTCATTAATGCTGGGAGATAGAGAATATAGGAAACAAAAAATAGAAACAAGACATTCTCGAATCCCTTGGTCGCTCGTAAGTTAAACAGGGTGTTCTTGAATCATACTACCAATTTTCCCCTTTCAAATTAGTTTCTTTATAGTGTTTCAATGAAAATGAAAAAAATAAAAATCACTGTCCTTAACAAGTATCAAAAGTTCTGTGATGCTTATTTTTTTTATTTCAAATTGAAAAAAAAAATATTTTGCCGAGAGTAAGTCAATTATAAATATTTTATCATGGATTACTACTTTAGTGGCGGAAAATGGCAAAAATTGGATAAAAAATTTTCTCCTCTCGAAAGAAGTTACTGTATCATTCAGCGATTGCTTCATGAGTAATCCAGAATTCCTGGAAACACGAATTTTTTATATCCAATCGGGTAATTGAATCTATGAGAAATAACCAGAGAGCAAATGGCTAGAAAAGTGTCGCCTGTCTACGTCATCGCTGACTCACAGTCCGCCATCTTGGATCTTTCAAAACATTGAGATTTCCATATGGTCCTATACTAAAATATATATCATTTTACCTTCGATTTTCAAAATTTTAAGGTCACCTAAATAAAAAATCTAATAAAAGAACTATTTTAAATTATAGTTTTTTGATTTTTACAGATATCTAGAGAAAATCATCTTGCCATCTTGCATAGCATAAAACATTGCCAAACATAACGTTATCAAATGAGAAATACCTGTTTAACAAAGAGCTAATACTCACATATAAGAACGTTTTACTTTAATATAAAATACAGTATATGTTCCTATGACTATTTTGTGTATATTCATCTTATTATAATGTGAAATAATTTTAATAATTAATAATTTTAATTAATTTCAATTTTCTCTAGATATCTGTAAAAATCAAAAAACTATAATTTAAAATAGTTCTTTTATTAGTTTTTTATTTAGGTGACCTTATAATTTTGAAAATCGAAGGTAAAATGATATATATTTTAGTATAGGACCATATGGAAATCTCAATGTTTTGAAAGATCCAAGATGGCGGACTGTGAGTCAGCAATGACCTAGACAGGCGACACTTTTCTAGCCATATGCTCTCTCCCTATCTCCCTGAACTAAGGCAAGGATTCCAAATACAATCCCAGACCTGTTTTAGACTAGTAGAAGTTAATTTCTTAATTTCTATTAGTCTAGGAATGGCCTTTCGACTATTGCACTTAGACTGAATTGGATACTCGTTATTATATATAGAGATAACATTCAATTAATTCAAGAATTTGGAAATGTTAAGAAATAATTAAACTCGATATATATTTCTAAAAGACTTCAAATTGCTAATAGAAGTAAATAAATGATTTAAAAACAAAATCCTGAAGGAAAAGAACTCAAAGATTATGATGATAGGATATTTTTGATTTTTTGTCTTGGTGGATATCATTATTCTACATTATTAGATATATTTTTTGAATAACAAATATCAATGGAATTAGTATATTTTATATGCCGCCCGAGGCATTTGTTTTTCCTTCAAATGTGGCCCGTATAAACCAAAAGGTTGGACACCCCTGCTTTAAAACCTTCTGATCGTTTATCCTGACCTCTACATCAACTTAGACTATATACATTTATACATATCCACACATATAAACACATATACCATATACCTATACTAAATATAGTAGAATCTGACTAAATGGATGTTTCCAAAGTCATAAAAAAACTTTCTGATGGTCTTACCATGACCATAAACTCTCTTTTAGGTTAGATACTTCAAAAGTAAATAGTATAATAGGCACATAATTCTGGAGTCGTTTTGAAGTACTTGCAAAGTCATTCACTGGAATAGACAGAGCATTTCGGACAACTTGAAAAGGAAACCAGAATTAATTGTCGAAATGTTGTGCATTCCGATGAGAATATCTCATCTAGGTGATTTTATATTGCATATAATACTTTTCTTTTGATAACTAAAGAGATAGGGCGGAAATTATTCTAAACGCTTCAGGAAGTAAGATTGAAGGTTTCTATACCTTTAATGGATCGATTGTGAAAGAAATATGCAAGGTGGAATTTAAGCGAACCAAAATCGATCAATTTTCAACAATTTTTGGAAGTCGGGTTGACCCAGGTTAGGGTGTCGTCGGGGATCGGGGTTCCGCGCACACCCCAAATATATGCAATCGATTTTAATCTCGCTCCTACTATTAATACCCATACATTCTACACAGCTACTAGGTATCCAATATAGTCAATGAACACAAGGCTAAAGAATCGAAACAAATTTTCACAAGGCAATATTTCGGGAATTGATGGCTCTAAAATAGAAGTCCTCCAGGGGCTCGATGAAATTTTAAAAGGAGTCAATTATGATCAGTGGGTCGAATTCGGGTCGAAATTTTAATGTGACAGGATGGCTCATAGAGCCATTACTCTGCGATATATCTGATTTTGATATTATAATACACTGTTAAAAATTTCTTATATAATTTTACTAGTACCTGGAGGCACCGAGCGATGCTAGGTAACTTCTTCCTTCAGTTAAAATCGTTATTTTAATATTATTTTTAATTTAAAATTCTGATAAAAAGGTCGATTTTTATTTGAGAGCCGTTTTCAAATTAAAAAAATACAAATATATCTATATAGTATTCGACCACTGTACCCCCACCTCCACCCTGCTCGACCCCACCCCGAAACCTCGCCCTGCCCCCGGATCCCCCACCACTGCCCCCACATCCACCCCCGCTCCGCATCAAGATCGCTTTCTCATCCTCAAAACTTGTTAATAGAGTTTGTTTCATCAAAATCGTTAGAGCATTTAAAAAAAAATACAAATACTTACATATATATACCTGGAAGACCGAGCTTTGTTCGGGTTTAGTTAATGCTTGACAACAACACACCACAATCACAATATTTCTTCAAGGCCTTTGAGAAAAAAGGATTAACCCAACCCATTGTCTGCCTGAAAACAAAAGGAAAAGAGTAACCTTTTTTTTAAACCCTAAGAATGGGATTTGTCTACCTGAGTATAATTAATTTGATTACGAAAAAACCAATCGAAAACAATTTTGTCGAAGATGAGACCGTGATAGATCGAATTGTCACCCCAAAAACCCTAACCCGTGAATTTCATCAAAATCGGTAGAGCCGTTTTCAAAATAGAACTAAGATACAAATATATATACAAACAAATATATATATAAATAAATATACAAGTTAAGTTTTAAGAAGAGTAGATAAAAAATGAGAAATCCGGCCTCAAAACTAATATACCAGTATTGTAATCTTACAACATATTTTTTAGTAATACGTATCCAATTAATACAAGAAGAGAGTAAAGTTACGATTTATTTTTGTATTTTTGCAATGAGTTAATGTGATTTTACCAAAATAATATAGTATTTTTTTTTACTGCACGCAATCTTGTAAATTTCCTATCTATTTGTATTGTAAATATACAATTTATTTTAACAGTGTACAAGAAGAGTTGATTACATTGAAGGTGTAGGTTCAAGCACGAGTCTTATTCGAAACACATGGGGGTATCCTAGGTTTTAGAATTTAAAATTGATCCAAGAGAAATATTCCCAATTAAAAGTTGTTACCGAAACATCATTATTAAATTAAACAAATTTTGTTTTTTCGAGGGTAGATAGATAGCTACATACATATCAGTGATATCCATGGATGCTGTGGTTGCGAATCATCCCTAAAATTTCAAAACATGTATAGTATTTTCATACCGTATCATAAAAATCTAATGTTAAATTTGAAAAATAACAAAAAATTCTATGATTTCGTATTCAATAAAATTTGCAATAAAAAAAGCGAAATATAAAATAAAATTTTAAAAAATAAAGATAACTTTTTTGGGCAGCATCCTCTGGTTCAAAAGTCACCCACGCCACTGATACATATATATATATATACCAAATATAAATATGTATATACAGTGAAACCCTTTAAATCAGAACTAATTGGGGCTGTAACTTGTTCGGATTAGCCGAAAGCTGGTGGTTTGGATATCTTATTGAAGAAAATGGTTCTCTTTCTATCCTTGAGAAGCTGAAGAAAGTTACAAAAAAACACGTTATTTACTGGGTTGCACAATCGTGGCAAAATACAAGTGTGAACTTACTGCGGAGATCTTGGCCTAGCCTAGAGTTCGAGAAAACACCTACCCAAACTTAAATTTGTCCAAAAAAAAAAACTCGTTCGGATTTCTCGGGATTTCGGATTTCCCGGGTTCGGATTTGAAAAGCTTCACTGTATACCATTTATTTGAGACTAGAGTTTGGAAGGTTTGTCCTTCGATCATTAGTATTTTAATTGGAAATATTTTATCTGTTGTTTCTTAGGCGTTCAATTACCCGATTGGAAATATAAAAATTCGTTTTGTCGTTATAGCAAGGTAGCCACATAACAACAGATATCTTTTGGAATTATCATTTTTGCCCCCTCCCGCCTTCCTTACCTATTTTGGAAATATAATAAAATAATAATAAAAAAGTATTAATACAATGTTTTTAAAAAAAAATTTTAATAAAATATTCTTAAGATTCACCTCTCAGAAATAAATAAATGAATTTTTAATTATCGGCTACATATCTAATTAACAGTTACATATCTAATAAATATTTTAGTGGAGTGACCAATAAAGTGAAAAAGTTTGGCTTGTTGAATTCTAGTATGTTATTAAAAATTGGATTTAAAACTTAGGACAATTATTTTTTTAATTATAGGATTGAAGCATAGAAATAATAATATCATAAATAAGATATTTAATGGTAGATGTTTATTCCAGGCAATTTACACCCATTCTAGATATATATTTTTTTCTTTTTAGGGAAATCTATTAAGAAGCTAGAGAGCGAAAATTTTGTTTTCAAAATAACTAAATAAAGATATTATAACTAGAATATTTTGTGGTTAAAATGTGGAAGTCTTGAGGGAACACTTTTGGTTCTAAGTATATATCAAGTGAACAGTAATGTAATTTTAGTATTTTATTTTGTATGCATTTTTATCAACTATTTTTTTTTTTTTTTTTTTTTTTGTAATTTATTAATAATTCTTTGGTTTTCTTCTGTTTTTGAAGACTTGAAGAAAAGAATCGTCACATCGAGAAAAAGACGGTGACGGCCACGCAGGCAACTCAGGAACGAAATCGACTCAACAGTGAATTAACCGAACTCAGAGACCATATGGACATCAAAGACAGAAAAATCAACGTGCTTCAAAGAAAGGTCAGACATACATTTGCATATTTATTTAAAAACTCGAGGGATTAATGGCAATTAATTGAGGATGGAAAATGTTTATCAAAAACGGAGTATGATTAACGAATAGCAGCTCTCGATGGTTGATAAAAATAAACAAGGTGGTCTCTATCAAGGAATGAATTAATAATTAATAGAGATTGTGGTGTTGGTGCAAAGTTAAACATCTTTAATAAAAATAAAAGTAAATAAATATTTTATGAAATCTTCATTTACTATGAGTTAGGTTTTTATGTCACTTGTTTCACGTTAAAAATTAAAAAAATAAAAGAGGTAAATTTCCATCCAGTTATTTTCTGCACTTCATGGGTTGATAGCCCAAAATATATATATTGAAAAAATTTACCTCTTTTATTTTTTTAATTTTTAACGTGAAACAAGTGGCTTAGAAAACCTAACTCATAGTAAATGAATATTTCATAAAATATTTATTTACTTTTATCTTTAAGGAATGAAATTTTGTTATATCTACTTTTTCGACTTACTCAAACCTCCACCATAAAATATAAGACAGTAAAGTACTAGTCATACTCGCTACATATATTCCAAAATATTTGAGATATCAAAATCGTTAATATTTCTCGTGGATAATACGAGAATGTACGAATTTGTGGAATATTTTCATAATTTTAATTTGAGACATTTTGGATCACTGACAGGTAAAAAATCACGTGAAATTGATTTTGAGAGCTCTCTCACAGTCATTTTAAACAAAATTAAATTTTAAAAAACTTAGTCTAATTCTACTTGAAGAGATATTTGGAATGATAGCTTACACTTCATGCTAAATAAAATATTTTTCAATTTTTAACTATACAAAAAATTATTTTCTAAGATATTCATTCATTCAATTAAAATTATAAAAATATTTTTAATTTCGTGTAAATAAATACATAAGGTCAGGTGGGGTAACTGGGCCAGCTTCTTTTGTTTTCCCAAGGATAGTAATCCATATTTTTGGCTATAACTAAGCTTCCTCACAATTTATAGATCTCGTGACTATATTAATTGAAAGATGAAATTTTCTTCAAATAATCATGATACTTTCAACTTTTGATTATTCAAAATTTTGGAATTATCTTAAGTTGAATGTGCGCTTGGCCCAGTTAAACGCGTTGTGGGGTAATTGGACCAGCCCAGCCTATTTGCTGTTTTTTTAATTTTTAGCATCTTTTGAGCAGTTGGACTTGTTCCCCTATCCCTCAAGGCCCTGGCCGTAGGTAGAATTAGTCTCATTTGTATATGGATTAAAAATAATCAAAGATGTAAGCGATTCGGGGTAATTGGGCCCTGACTAGGCTGGCCCAGTTGCACCAAGACCTCTATTTTTTTATTCTAAGTTTAAACGCCAAGTATAATTTTTCAAATCGATTTTTATTGAAATACAAAAAAAGTATCATAAATCAAACAACTAAACAAAATATTTTCATTTTACCCATTGAAATAAAGTTAAATAAGTTCCTTATGCTTAAGAAAGCCTTAATTAAGTATTAACTCAAGTCTCAATATTTTCAAGGAACTGGGTAAGGCAACTAGGTAAGAAGTAAGCACATAACTAGGTAAATAAGTAATTAACTTAACTAAGTAATTAAGTATAAAATAAACTTAAAGAAATTTCTCTAATTCAGGAACACTGAAAATTTCCCACCAATATGAAAAAGTGAATTGCGCTAAAAAAATGCGGTAAAATTAAAAAGCTCTGGGGTTACAGGACCCCTGGCCCAGTTGCCCCCGGCCCCAGCTACCCCACCTGACCTAATAACTTGTACATTTCAAGTTTGTATTTTATTTAGTTTACGAGCTACGATTCTTTGACAGATTGAAAGATAGATAAATAGAGTTGCATTGTGTCTATGCCCGTTTTTATTTTAAACTCTCTCTTGTCCTGGGCGATACAACCCTTCGTGAGTCTTGGCCTCCCCTTTATTTTAAACAGAACCCTGAAAATGCTGGTGGAAAAATGTCAAATTGATCCCTAAAAACATCGTGGAGGAATGAATCACTGGTTATCTACTATACTGTTAATACAATTTACATTTTTTTAAGATTTCGATTAATATATGAAATAATTAGTTTTTTTTTTTTTAAAGAATAATTTATTTATCTCTCCATGATTTCTTATCAAGTTTTGACTCATTTATTCTGGGTAAGTCTTCTGACTTTTACGGGAGGCAGGCGAAGCCCTAGTTTTAAATTTGACGTTAAGCGGAGAGCGTACCGAGTCTTGAGAAAGATTTAATTTTTTTTTCCAATTAGAAATTGACTTAATCAAAGCCTAAAGAATGCAAAAAACGAGCAGCTGGCTATTATTGGTTGTCTAATTTACAGGCGTTACCGTAATGTGCTGCCCTCTCCTGGGGCTTATTTTAACTTATATTTCATCCATTTTTAAATTTATCTCTTAGAGTTAATTTTGTTAAGGGAGAATGGTGTGGGTTATTGGTGAAACATTTTAAATAAAGTAAAGACAATTTTGAAAAAATTTTTAGAAGCTTTTTAAAATTTAAAATATAAAATACTACACTATAATCCGTCAAATAATTCCTGTGTTTAATATGTTTCACTATAAACCAACACCGCATTTCGTAAACGTTATAAAATACTAGGTAGGTTTCACATAAATAAATAAAAATATTTATGTGAAACCTACCTAGTATTTTAAATTTTCAAAATTTTCTTTATTTTATTCATAGAGTTGATGTATTTTTTTTTTGTTTTTTGTTAAAGGAGAATGGTGTAGGTTCTTGGTGAAACATTTTAAATAAAATAAAGAATATTTTTGAAAAGAATTTTAGCTATTTTTTAAAATATAAAATATTAGGTAGGTTTCATATAAATAAAAGATCAGTTTCTTGTTTAGCACGACTCAGGTAAACAAGCATCTGATCTTTTATTTATGTGAAACCTACCTAATATTTTATATTTTAAATTTCAAAAATTTTCTTTACTTTATTTTTTTAGTTATTCATTAATATATTTTTCTTTAAAATGAAAGCTTGGATGAATAGTTCGGAATAAGAAATTTGTTAAGGAATACAATAATAGGGAAGAGCGAATTAATAATATTATTATTTCTTCAAAAATTTGAAGTTGAGATATTTCAAATGATTACTATTCAGGGTGCCCCGTGGTTAATAAGTGGGTGTAATTGGCCACATTTTTTATTATTTAATATTTCTAGAAATGGTGATATATAAACATTTTGAGAGAAAAAAAACTTCAAGAAGAGACCGGTAAAAAGTTAAAAAAAAAAGTAAAGATTTATTGCTGGAATACGGTTATTGGTACACCAATATTACGACCCTAAGTTTTCCCCCAAATCTGTGTTGTGGAAATTTTTCTACGCGCCTCAAAATGAGAAAATTTCGGAGTTTTTTCAGTTTTTCTTGAATAACTCTAAACCGGCTTATCAAATCAAAAAGATATACATTAGATAAATTAAAACTCTTTAAATTATTAGGCGTAAAATGATAAAAATTACATCTATTTAGGTTCAGTAGAACCGATACTAGCGCCTATTAAAAAACAGCCCACTGGATCACTTTTTGAATATCCCTAAAACTCGTACTTTTTTCGATTTTTTCCCCATTTTGACCATGAAAGAGCACGTTTTCGACAAAGACGAATCTATACATTTTTAAATTAGATTAAATTTGCTACAATTTAAAAAAAGTTTCATTCTAATTGGATAATGGTAACATGAGGTTGAAGTTTTGGAAAAATGCAATTTTTTGCAAAAAAATCGCAGTTTATCCTTCATAAAATGAAAACTACTTATTCTATAAACTTTTCAACATTTTACGCGTAATTTTAAGAGCTTTAATTTATCTAATATATATCTTTTTGATTGATAAGTCGTTTTAGAGTTATTCAAGAAAAACTGAAAAAACTCTGAAATTTTCTCACTTTTTTTTCACAAATTTATACAACACAGATTTGGGGAAAAGTTTAGAGTAGTAATATTGGAATACCAATAAAGGTATTCTAGGAATAAAATCTTCACCGGGAATTATTTCCTTTTAAAATCGTAATTTGCCTGTACTATAAATAAAAAAAGGAATACAAATATAATTAAGATAAGAGATACAGCCAGGAAAATAAAAATTCAATTTTCTGTTGTAATTATATTTAATTAAAAGTCGTTTTGCCATCTTGCCTTTTTTCACCTAACTCTAATTTTGAAGAAGACATTTTTTTTCTTTTTCTAAAAGACTTGAACTGATTCGTAATTGACCTTTTGGCAGTTAATGGGACACTTGAGTGTTTTCAAATATTTTGCTTCTTAAATTTCTGCCTGCTCTTTCTTCAAGGTTAACGCTTTTCCAAGAGCGGAAAGCCAAAATAAATATGAATAAAAATGAAGAGACTTTTTTTTTCCTTTACAGTAATGAGCTCTTAAACTAATTTGTAATTCACCTTTTTAGATTTAAAAGGGCACTTGAGGGTTTTTAAATATTTTCCAACAAATGTAAATAAAAATTAAATTAAATAAATGAAATAAAACACATTAGATAGGGTCAGAGATACGTTTCTCATAAGAAGATTTCTATTGTTGCTCAGAATGTCAAGTGTTACTTTAATATACATTAGCTAATTTACTTGTGAATCGAGCTTAAGAACGTTCAAGTGTTTTTGCTTTTTATTTTTTTAACTCAATTTTTATGAATGAAAAGATTTTTATACGAGGAGGAGTTGAAAAATAAGTTTCCCTGTCGACTGTGGTCAGAGTTGTGTATGAAAGTCAAAAATAGAATGAGACATTAAAGATATGACATACCTTTATTTTATTATTCTCGTACGAGTACGTTGAGACATTTGTCATATCGCTTGATAAGCTTCAAAAAGTCCTCCAAGAAAAATTCAGGGCTTTGCATATGGAAGAAGCGTTGAACGGCTATGGGCGAAAGGCGACACAGCAGGAAAACGCGCAAGTCACCGATACACCATTGGGTAGAAGTCGCTGCAAATCAAGCAGATGGCGCTGTTGCAGTGCCTGCGCAAAGCGGAGACCAGCCTCTCATTTGAGCCCCGGTAGGTATGGAGAGAAGGTGTGTTTTGAATTCGTGGTCAAAGGAGGAAGTGAGAGCGGTTATCCGCTATGAATTGGCACTTGGAGTATCAGGAACAGAAATTCATAACCGCCTCGTGGAAGTCTATGGGCCAGGTGTGATGTCGAAGCAAATGGTGCGGAGATGGTGTCGCACATTCAGTGGTGGACGTCAGCAAGTGGAGGACATGCCGAGAGCTGGACGGACGCGCACGGCCACTACAGATGCAAATGTCAGGAAGGTGGATGACATGATTAGAGCGGACCGGCGTATCACCATCGATGAAGTAGCGGATGAACTTGGAATCTCACATGCCATCTGCTTGATTTGCAGCGACCTCTACCCAATGGTGTATCGTTGACTTGCGCGTTTTCCTGCTGTGTCGCCTTTCGCCCATAGCCGTTCAACGCTTCTTCCATATGCAAAGCCCTGAATTTTTCTTGGAGCACTTTTTGAAGCTTATCAAGCGATATGACAAATGTCTCAACGTACTCGTACGAGAATAATAAAATAAAGGTATGTCATATCTTTAATGTCTCATTCTATTTTTTGACTTTCATACACAACTCTGACCACAGTCGACAGGGGAAACTTATTTTTCAACTCCTCCTCGTACAACCTAAACCAGGGATCCCTAACGTGGGGCCCACCCCCCACAGAGGGGCAATTTGATTGTTTAAGGGAGGCGTTTCGAAAATGGGCTCGACCTAGTGCTATGTATTTGTGTTTTATTTTTATTTATTTATATTTCACATTTTACAGAAAAAATTTTAAATTGAAAAAATATGTTATTTTGTGGGGAGGAAAATGTGTAATATAGATTGAACACTAGAACGCCCGGACTTTCAGATCCCCTAGAACGCCCGGATGCCGTCAATTTGACGACTTGCATTTTCCAACACTCAAACTAAATAAAATCATTCTGTTTCCTTTTATTTAATATTTTTTTTATTTTTTCTAATAATAAATATAATTCTATTATCAATTTATATATTAAAAATACATATTAATATATTACATTTTAATAATCATTATGATATAAAATGAAAAATTAACATGCTATATTTATGGAGTATTATCATTAACAAAACCAGTAGTTCTATATTATATGTTATTATTATAAATATTATATTATTATAAATAATAATGAAATAAAAAAACAAATATACGAAAAAACTCATGAGAAATTGAGAGAGAAATGTGTTGTTGATAATTCTAAGGGCGGAACAAAAATGAAATGGCAAGACTAGTGGCTCGACATATATATATATATGGATTTCAAAACAGTAGGTTCCCTCGAAATGTTGTAAAATAATAAAGTGAATCTTCAAAAGATAAAAACAATTGACATAAAGAAACATAATTTTTATTTTACCCCAAGTTTTTCAAGATTGTAAATTAAAAAAAAAGGCAGAACAAATCCGAGGGTCAAAAAGGATGGAAATGTTCCAAAAAAGAATGGGAATTATTCGTACTTGAAAAATTTAAAATATAAAAATTGGGGTAAAAAAGAGTTACCGTCAAATTGACGGCTTTTCTTGGTAAATCCATAATTTTCTCTTAAATAAAAATTCATAGGGTGCTATTTTTTTTTTATTAGAAAGCTATTCAAAAATGATTAAAAGTCAGCGAGTTTCAAAGTTCTAACTTAAATAGTAACGAAATGAAAGAGAAATGAAATGTGAAAACCGTCAAATTGACGTTCTAGTGTTAAATATGCATTTTTTTAATCTACGTTGACTCCACTTCATCTTAAATCTATTTATCTATCTATCTATATCTATATTAATCATAATCGAAACGACGCCTAAGTGGTTTTTTTTAATTTTAAAACCCACTATAATAGTTAATGACAAATAAAATTTATTAAGGGGGAAAAAAGTTCTATTTAATTCTTCTGTTAAGAAAGGACAAATTTCAAACAGTGCTTGAGGAGAGAAGAAGGAAGGATCTTGTTTGTTTCCTTCATTAACCCTTTTGAAACCTTGAAGGAGGTAAGAATACTCCGAAACCTTGGTTTTAAAAGAAATGGGTTAAAAAAAGAATGACAGTTCAATAAATATAACTTATTTGGAAATTGAATAATTTTTTCTTCACTATCCTTGCAACTTGTCAAAAATAACATTTCGAAATAATGTGAATTATAACATTTATTTACTTAATTAACTATCAATTACTTTTCAACTAAAAATTTATTAAAATTATTAATTAAAGCCCACTACAGAGTCAAGGGGGCTAACCTAGTGTTTAGCAAGATGCCCGCCGAAGGCGGGCTTTTCAGCTGGTATTTATATAAATAACAAAAAAATTATGTTATGAAAAATTTTACAGAGGGGACATAAGAATTTTAGAAAAGGTTAGGTGGGGCATGACACAAAAAAGGTTGGGAAACACTGACCTAAACCTTAAGCTACTTACACATTGGATGGTTTTTGAGCCTTCCGCCGAATAAAAATAATACAACAAAATATACGAATCTACCGATAATAATCGACCAATGTGTAGGTAGTTTAACAATGGATCCTAATCGAAATTTCTAAACTGATTATTATGGTTTTTATCGGTTTTTTTATAACAATTCAAGGTTTTGAAATATTTTTAGTCAAAACACCAAAAAAAAAATCTATTTTAATGTTATGGAACAACATTATTTGAAATCAAAATATTTTGTACTAGCTGACTACCGGATCTTCGGCTCGGCCTCTCTTAGCCTCTGGCTTTAATAATCCGGGAGCCCGGCCACATAATGCTACCTCATAAGGTACATTGAAGGTAAATTTATTATCGAATAAAGTATTTATTTGAAAAAAGCCATTAATTACAAATGAGACCGGGGGCTTTTGCCCGTGTGGGGGGGGGGGGGCGATCAACAATTGAAAAAAAATCAAAATTTACCTCATAAGGTACATGAAAAATGTCGACTGAAATAAGTCCCCATTGTATTATATAAATAAATTCCGAATTCCGGCTCATAAGAAACGAAACTGGAGGCTTTGTTACTTCAAAAAGCGATTTAATTTTTCAAAAATTAGTCGAAATTTACCTCATAGCTTATGAGGTAAATTTTGACTTTAAATTAAATTATAAGCCCAGTATCACATTACGGCTCGCTTCATCGTAATTAGAACTTAACATAACTATATCTTTTCCTCTAATTAATTGATTTTGATGAAATGAATGAATGAACCTGCTCCGAGTTCTAGAGAATTTATAGGTACACCAAAACCACCTCAAAATAATTTGTATAGTTTTCACGTGATGCTCCTGTAACGTCAATACAGGCTACATTTATATTATATGTATAGATTAGGGTGGTCCTTATTTTGGGTATTTTCGAATTTTTACGCTCACAAGGTGGTTGGAAATAAATAAAAAAAATATCCCCCAAGTTTCAAGTCTCTATCTCAATTATAACCTGTGCCCCCCGATCTAAGGTTTCTCATCTAAATAACATGGGGTTTTTAACATTTAAATAAATAAATAAATAAATAATAAATAAATCTTTATTTCTCGACCTGCTTAGAGGCACAAGTCCTCGGTGGCTAGGTCCTCCAAACATCAATACAATCTAGCTACAACAATACATTAATAAACATCAATACAAATTAATTACAACAATTTAACAAATAATAAACAAGTAAAAAAAAAAAGAAAAGAAAAAAAAAAAAATTAGAAATGTATGCTCATTAACAAATAACATGACCATATATTTCCATCAAAAGACAAAAAGTAATTTAAAAATTCCGCGCAAAAACCCGATACCAGGAGCAAGCGACGCATTAGCCATCCCGGCATTTGCCATAAGTTGTTAAGGAAACCTGGTCAAAACCTTAACAAGGATGGTATGACCTCTCTCTGCCTCACCTAATCTCTGCTTGCGAGAACTAAATAAAATTTTGCACAACTCTAGGACATTAGGACTTGACAAAATTTATAATTGATTTAATCATAGGGGGCAGAGGACTATAATCCCAAGTAGTAACAGACAGACTGTTCCACAAATCAATGCCAGATCCTACAAATGAATGTAAACCGATATTTTTCAAGAATCTTGGCTTACGAATCTTTTTTCTATGATCAGCTCTACCTAAATAATTTGGTTCCTGAAATCTATTCGTTATTTCCTCCCAACTCCTAAAACCCTTATAGGCTTTGAAAATTGAAAGATCAATTTTTAATTCCGGCCAAAGTAATGATTCGAAAAATTTGAAACTCTATAGTCTATATCCTTAAAATAGTAGCTATCTCTCTGAATTTTTACAGATTTTTAGCTATTATAATTTTGGAGTCTATAACTTAGTAACACTATAAGATATAGCAGTATTTTATCTAGTTGTAACTCCAAAATTATAATAGCTAAAAATCTGTAATATTATTTCGAACCATATGAATCCTTTTCAGAGTAAAAATTCGAAAATACCCAAAATAAGGACCACCCTAGTATAGATATAGATATATAGATTGTTAATATATATGGTAGAATAAATCACCCTCTCTGATTTTCAACTTAACGCTTGTTTTTCGCTTATTCAGGATTATATAGACACAAAAATAAAACTTCATTTTTTTTTATCTACGTTTAAAGAAAATCTAATTTTAATTTTTTGATTCTAAATTTTGTCTTAATTATATAATTGAGCTAAAAACAATCGGTATGGTGAAAATCAAAGAGAATGCTTTTTTTTACTTTATCCAATGCGAAGCATGGGGAAAGTATTGTAATCGGTCTGGCGGCAAGCGCGACTTCAAAGGGTCCTCAGGTAAAGACTACGGAACCCATGGACTCAATCAAAGTCACAAATTGTAGTATTCAATTAAGTTGAATTTTAGCACGTGTTTTACGAAAAATCACATGGGGTCTCGTTCAGAGGGCAAAAAGTGCGATTTTTTCAGGAATTGCGTGCGGATGTATGGATGTATGGATGAACCATATGTATGTTACTCAAGCTTGAGTTGTTTACCATAAAGGAATTTAGTCTTTTTGATTTTAAGTTGATTCTTCCATGTTTTCAGTAGAGGTTGTCATTAATAGTCAAAACATCAAAAATGGAATGTATTAAGGTTATTCCTCTAGTATTAGATAAGAATCGATTGCTATTTTTGATTTTAAGTCGATCCCTCCATGTATTCAGCAATGGTTACCAATAATAATCGAAACGTCAAAAATCCAATGTAGAATTGTTATTCCTCAAGTATTAGATGAGAATCTATGCCTATTTTTGAATTTAAGTCAACATGGACTGCAAATAACAAGTGATATCTGATTAATAATCTATATAAATAAAAATTTACTGTTACGTTAAGTAACAGTAATGTTAAGTGATACGTTGAAGGATCTCCGAAAGTTCTTCACCGATTTCTTTGAAATTTTCACACAACATTCCATTCAAATACACGAGTGTTTTTATAGATATCACACCTATGGCATGTAAAAAATATTTTTTTCTAGGAAACAATGCCAGTGAGGCACTGGGGGGAGGGGTGTAAAAGCAAACGAACAAGATGGCCGATAATAGCTTTTTAGAAATCTTTCAACTGTTAGTAATATTTTTGGTTAAGGGAACAAGTAATATATAATTCATTTACTGTTTTAATACCTATTCTATAATTATTTGCATTTTCAATTTATTTTCAAAACTATTATTATTTTTTAAATATATGAAGCATAAGAGTTAGTCACAGCAGCGCGAGGTCGGGTCAGCTATTATCTATATAAATTTTAACCATAAAACGAGACGCTCCCCGTCAGGGGTTAGGTGACGCCGGGCCAAAGACCCGGGCGTCAGCTAGTAAAGGAATAGACATATTAATATTTCAAATGACTTTGGATAAAGTTTAGCGACGATCCGTTGCAGTTTATTTTCTATTAAACAATACACAATATTTTGATTTCGAAATTTGTTGTTCCATAATTATAGTGATTCGAAAATGGCTCAAAATTGTGTTTTGAGGAATTTTGACAAAAAAATATCTCAAAACCACGTGTTGTAATAATTGAGAAATGCCATGAGAATCTTTTCTAAGAAGTTCAATAACTAATAATAATTGTTTGTGTTGGTTTGTTCATTTTTAGATCGAGAACCTTGAGGATTTGCTAAAGGAAAAAGATAACCAGGTGGACATGGCTCGGGCTCGTTTGGCGGCGATGCAGGCTCATCATTGCACTTCCGAGGGGGCGTTGAGCAGTCTTGAGGAAGCCATCGGGGACAAAGAGAAACAGATGAATCAATTAAGAGAGCAACGAGATCGAGCCGAACAGGAAAAGCAAGAGGAACGAGAATTGCACGAGAGGGAAATTGCAGAGTATAAAATGAAGGTGAGCTCTCAGAGTTATTATAGAAACCAGCATTGCAGAAAGATAAAGTCCTTCTAATAATAAATAAATAACGTCAAAGGATTTGTAGAATTAACAGGCAGAATCTATATATATATAATTAAGGTTTTGACTGTACATTGGTCCAAATCACGCCAAATTTTGGTTGCACACGTTTCAAGCAAAGTTATGAACGAAAACACCCTCAACGAAATGCATGTCTGTCTGTATGTCTGTTTCAGTGGTTTCCGAAAAGTTGCTCACGATTCACGTAAAAACGGCTGAAGAGATTATTATGAAATTTCATATTTACATCAGATGTCTTCTAACTTACGTTTTTAGCGTTTTGATATTTTGACCCCAGAAGGGGGTTTGGGGGGGGGGGGCGCACGAATGAAAATTATCAAATAACTCCTAAACTATTAACCCTACGGCAAATTTATGATAATCAAAGTTCTAGAGGATGTGATTTCTGACAACTTTTGTTTAAAAAAATGTTCCCAAAAAGGGGAGAGGGTGAAAAAATGTAAATTCTTGCTTGGAGCAAACTCAATCAAATTTTGTATACATAATCTCTGCGCCTCTAGAGAGCTAGAAATGCAAAAACTAACCAACCAAAATGGAGAGGGGGGTCAAAAATGAAAATTCTTTCTCTTGGGCCAAACTCAACCAAATTTTGTATACATAATCTGTGGGTCACTAGAAGCCTAGAAATGCAAAAACTGGGTGCGGAGGGTGGTTGTGGGGGTGGAATGGGTGTGGGGTGAGGAGTGAGGCGGAGTAGGGTGGGGGGCTAGCAAGAGGGCCGCCGAAGGCGGGCCTTGCAGCTAGTTATTTAATAAATTTAAAAATCGCAAGGAGTTGGACCAGAATTTAAATCAAACGCAAAGTTTTTTTTTTAATTAATTACAATTATAATTGTTTTTTTTAATGTTTTATATTGTTTTGATCAAATTGAATGATTCGGTGAAGACATACTCTTTGGAATGTTTTTTCTTGTAGTTATAACACGTGACAAATAAGTTCATAAAACGAGTCACTGAGGAAGTCGCTAATCATTAAATTCTGGTCCAACTCCCTACGTTCCTTTAAAATATGTATTTGATTATGGATGCGATCAATGAAATATTATTTTTATAATTTTCTCATTAATATATTAAAGAATAATTAACATTTATTAACGAGAATTGTTTTGATCGCGCTTTTTAACAAGATATATATCGCGAGACTACTGCTGGTTGAAGCTATTGGAGTCTGCTGAGTCTTAAGTCTGGACCAAGAGAGAATGGAAAATATATGATCCATTTAGCTATAATCCAACGTCATTTTGCGTTTAGCCCGCATGACACTTGGATGGATCACCAAATTAATTTGAATTCTGAGATGTTATTATATTCAATCTCCCAGCGGGCTAAACGAAAAATGACGTTGGATTATAGCTAAATGGATCATTTCTTTTTCATTCTCTCTTGGTCCAGACTTAAGACTCAGCAGAATCCAATAGCTTCAATCAGCAGTAGTCTCGCGATTTATATCTTGTTTAAAAAGCGCAATCAAAACAATTCTCGTTAATATGTTAATTATTCTTTAATATATTAATGAGAAAATTATAAATTTATTTAACTTCATTATTTCAAATTAGAAATATATAAGTTTAGATATTATTTTAACTTAATATTTGACAAAAATCACCTGCGTTCGATTCGCGATTGAATCAAATATAGGAAATATACGAGAAATATTATTTAATAAATTATTTGACTTACACGGTTCATATACTTAAAAAACTAACGTTTGAAAAAGTAAATTATTTGATATCATCAGGTTTAGAGTGTGAAAACCGGGATCCCGAATTCCGGGACAAGGTCTGCACTTAAACGTTTTTAAAATGCTGGTATTTGATGAAAAATACCGGTATTTTAATAAAAGGCTTTGATAAAAAAACACTAAACATTGTTAAATATTTAATTTGATTTATTTTCTTATAAAGAAGGACTGGTAAGCGAAATAAGTAGGTTATAATGAAAGGCAGTCCATAAATTATTTAGATTTTATTCAATTTCCGACGTTTCGGAGACTTTTTTCTCTCCTTCTTCAGGGTCTACAAAACAAAAATGGGAAGGAGAGAAAAAAGTCTCTGAAACGTCGAAAATCAAATAAAATTTAATGGACTGCCTTTCAATAACCTACTTATATTGTTAAATATATTTAGTAACACAAACATATTATACAACATAAATACACGACGTTTCGATCACGAGGAAACTTTCCCTTCAGGCCGCAAAGGTATCTCACCCTTGAAAATGTTCACAGATCTACTGATCGAAACGTGATGTATTTATGTTGTATATGTTTTTGTTAATAAATATATTTAACCGTGCATAATGTGCTTTTTATTCAACCATCAAAGCTTTTATCAATTTATAAAAATACCGGTATTTCGGTATTTGTTTAAGTACATTTGCGCGTTTTCTGTCATTAAAAACGAACCTACAAAGTTTAGAAAATATTATTTAAAAAAAAAAGGAAATGATTTTTTTCAAAAAAGAAGAAATTAAACTATAAATCTACACAAAATTTATAATTAAGTATTTATGAACAATTACCCAGGCTAGTTTGGGATTGGAAAGAGCATTTTCTTCGACCTAAAGATTTTGCACGGAAATTCTGAACAAAAAAACTGTATTTATTTATAATAAATTAATCCCTTTATTATATGAATATATTTATATTAAAAAATGTTAATTACTATAATGATATACTCAATTACATTTTTTAAATACTTTTTTTTTAAATAAAATAATTTTCAAATCAACTATATTAACTAACAACTATTTTCAAAAAAAAAAAACTTTAATTATAACTATATTTTATAATTTACTTTAATTTTCCTTTTTATATATCTGACTTACTTGTAATGTATAAGAAAATAGATATTCTTTTTTTGACAATATCGGCATTTCGTTATTCAATTGAAAAAATACCATAATTCAGTATAAAATTTTTGTACTGTATTCACATCTCTAATCTGTTTCAAATTTCAAAAAAGTGAATTTTAATTGTGTGTGTGTGTGTGTTTCAGGTTCATACGCTGGATAGCGAGGTAGAAAAGTTGCAAGCCCGACTGGAGAGAGCTCAAGCGGAGAAAGATAGACTGGAGGTTAGTATTAATTTTAGAATAATATTTTAGCATAATGGGAATCTAAAAATCCTTGAAAAATGTTTGTTTCGTCCCTCTGGTAAATAATTTCTAGCCACTTTTATACAATTGTGGGTGAGAAATTCTTCATTAGAATCTAATCGAGGAAAATGTGTAAAAAGGGTGCGGATAGAATATATCTTCCTTTAGAGCTAAGGCATTTCAAGAATGCCAAATACAAGACCAGAACTGTTCTAGACTAGTAGAGATTAATTTTGTAATTTCTGTTTTTCTTCGAATTGCCTTTTGCTTTATACACTTGGATATTTATTGGAACATCATTTTAATTCTCTTAAAAAACGACGTTTCAGAGGATCTTCTCTCTTTTTTCTTTCTTCAGGACTTGAACGGCTTGTAACCACTTCATTCTTGCCTCTTTTAACAGTGCTTGTGGTTGTGCTTTTCTGGCGGTTAGATTAGATAATTCTGTTGATGTTAATGACAAATTCTAACCCCCCAGAAAAGCAGTAACACTGTTAAAGGAGTCAAGAAAGAGGTGGTTACAAGCTTCCTTCGTTGACCCTTTTAAACGATGAAGAAAGATAAAAGATCTTCTGAAAAGCCGATTTTTAATAAAATGATAAAAATCTTCAAATAAAACATTTTTTTTCGTAATCCAAAGGCTGGCTTTCTAATAATTTTGTAATAAATTTCTTTAAGAAAACAGTAATATCATTATCGTTTATATCAGTATCACCCGGGTCACCCACCATCTTCAATTTTTCTTCTCCCTTATGTAAAAATTGTTAATTAACTTAAATATAACGGATAAAATTGAACCACTGATTATAAATTGGAAATAAAATTCACTTGAATTCGAACCCTATAAGAGAGCCTATTTTATTGCGACTGTTCCAATTGAATGCTCAAACTCGGCTTGAAATATAAACAAAACTTTATTAAAGGGATCTCATTTTTTCTGAAATAAATAATTAATATCCTTAATTCAATTTTTTATCTTCATAAGAGAGGATTTTATAGCCGTTAAGACGTTCTGTTCAGTCAAATTTGTATAGCAAAATTGTTAGTCTTTTTAAATTGAAAATTGTTTTCCAAAATAATTATTAACTATAAATATTGAAAATCGTTATCATAGCAACAGAGTTGAATCAAATGATGAATACTTTTTTTTCATGGATTTTAAGATTTCTTCCTAATTGCTTTACGGTATGTTGAATAGATATTATTTATTACTCGGTACGGCCTAGCAGACAGATTAAGCTTGATATTGAATTTAGGCAAAAACTCTTAAATTTTTTTCTTATTGTGTTTAAAATGTTTATCTAAAAGGCCAGTCAATTACACTAGGCAAAACGCGCCATCTCCTCAGTTTCGCTAAAGTATACCACAAATACAATTCTTTATAAAAACAATCCCAAAAAGTTCAATAGAAAATCAAAACGTTTCGGGAGAAATTCTCCGTTGATCAATTGAAAATTTTAAAAAGAGTTCTATGATAATCTGTCTTCAGATCGCGGTAATATAGAAATTGTGATTCTATGGTTTCTGTGGTTTCTATAAAAAACAATTGAAAAATAAAATAAAAAAAATTGTAGTTTTAAAATTCGACATCTCGAAAACTAAGCGAAATCTAGAAAAATAGTATTCTTCATTTTCGTCTTATTTTGGTGATTTCTATAACAGGGTTGTTCAATGGTCCAACCCGTGGCTCGCGGGCCGCATGCGGCCCATCACTGCAATGAGTATGGACCAACATAAAATCATAAACTTCCTTAAAACATTGAGATTTATATGTAGAGATATATTTATTCCCTTTTTCGAAATATGAACGTAACTTGTACAATACGTGAAGCTTTTTTCAAGAATAAAATTCACTAAAAGCAAAATTATAAGTTCAACTATTTAAGATAAAAAAAATAATGAAGTTTCGAATTTTTAAAAACTCTTCTTCTCATATTTTCATTTTCTAAAATATTTATTATTTCAGTAATTCATATGCTACGACACTAAACAAGTCTATAGTTATCATTCTAGTACGAAAGGAGACAAAGAATTGGGGTTTTCTAGAACAATCACAATTAATTGATAATTTCTCTCTTGAACTAAAACTTGTCAGGATTTGTATTTTAGATCTTTAAACGTTCTTACAACATGTCAATGGATAGTCTGAATTTATTATATTCGTGACCCTTTTCAAAAATAAATTATCATTCCTCATATCCTTTAAACCAGGGCTGTCCAACCCGTGGCCCAATATAAAGTCATTAAAATTTCTTAAAACATTGAGATTTATATGTGGATACTGGAAAACAAATAACAATTTGGCCTGATATTTTTTCTCTAAAATAAGATATCTGAAAATCTACTGAGAAGTTTTCGAAAAATAAAAGTGCTATTTTAAATTTTGAATCTGGAATTAGATTGCAAGATTTCCGAAAAAATAATCATCATTTTGTTCTATTTTCGACTCCATTTTCATTAGAAATAAATTTTCTACTTGCCAACTTTCTGATTGAATGTTCTAGAACAACAATTAGATACCGAACTGAAAGAAAAATTATATATTGTCACTTTTTTTCGAATTTTATATTAATTATCTAGTCATGAAAAATATATAAACAAATACTAATACATAATATCACTTTCTGTAAGTATGTAGATATGTATTTACATTCGAGAAAGTATTTTAAAGTATAAAATTTACGAAAAGTAAAATTAGAAGATCCCTATGAGCTAAAAAAATAAAACAGTTCTTATTTCTACATTTTTAACTAACTTATTTGAATAAATAACTTTTAAGGAGTTCGTTATTGGTTCTAGGTGAAACATTTTAATATAATAATAAAACTTGAGTAAGATACGAGGTAGGTTTCACAAAAAGAAATAAAACAAAATTGAGTTTTGAATTCGATATATTTCCTACCTCGTATCTTACTCAAGTTTTATTATTTATTTGAATAAAAAATATCAAAAGAGTTATAATATTTTATCCGCGCTCCGAGACACTTTTTTTCTTCAATTGTGGCCCCTGTAAGCCAAAAGGTTGTGCACCCCTGTTCTATAAGAATCCATGGTCAGATCTCGGCGCCACGAAAATCGTAGAATCCCCGTTTTATGGATCAATAATAAAGTGATTTTCTTATTTTTAATATATATGTATTTATCTATTTATTTTCCAGGCGAAACTTGAGTGCTCGCAATCTGAGTTGGGCAAATCAAAGGCAGAGCTTGACAAAGCGGCAAGTGAAGTGGGCCGTTCGGGAGCAGATTGGGAGGCTGCGAAACAGAGACTGGCCCGATTGGAACTCGAAAATGATCGACTACGTCACGAATTGGAACGAAACCAAAGACTAACCAGCTCTACATCTGCCTCTCACGACCTCGACCGGCTACAGGTTAGCAAATTAATCAAACCATTATATTACACTACTAAACAAAAATTTCACCCCGTAATGATAACAATGGATTCCCGTAAAGTTTTTTATACGCTGATTATCATGCAATTTTCCGATTTTTTAAAACACATCAGAGTTTTGAGATATTATCGGTCAAAACGACAAAAATTTCGACCTGTTTTCGGGTCCCATTAGATAGTAAACATCAATATTTGAAAATTTTGTTGGCGTTATAGAAAATAGCTCCCTCTTTGATTTTCAAATTACCATTTGCTTATAGCTCAATTAGAACTCGAGTTATAACTAAAACTAAGTAATTATAAAGGATAAAAACCATTGATAGAATCATATGGTCCTAGTCTTTTAGTTATAACTTCTATAACGTCCGCCTCCGTGGTGTAATGGTCAGAGTAACTGACTGGCAACCCGGAGGTCTCGGGTTCGATTCCCGGCTATACCCAGACATTTTTTCTCTAAGTATAGGGTCTGGTAATAAAAATTAAGTGGGAGATAAAATTAACTGAATTTATCGCGCGGAGAATTTACCACTGCTCGAAGCCCCTAAAACCTTAGTAAATTGGATATTGAATTGTATCTAAGTTTCTGAGATTGGCTCGTGATCCCGGCTTCTTTTCCTTCTGCTCTGTTCTTTTCACGATGGAGGGGCCAGCCCATACAGGCCTGTAGGGGGTCCACCTTCTGGTGTATCTCCTTCTCACATCAATATCATTAAAAAAAAAAAAAAAAAAAAAAAAAACTCGAGTTCTAATTGATTTAAAAACCAAGTGTAATTTAAAAATCAAAGTGAAAGCTATAACGTTAAAAAAATATTTTGATTTCAAATATTGCTGTTTAATATTTAATGGGACTCGAAAATAGGTCAAAATGCCCTGCCAACCCCCAGGCCACGGGGTTAGTGTGTAACGAAACCACCAGGGGTAGTAAGAGAACTACTTCTACGTCAAATACTAAAAAAATTACGGCAATTAAAAAGAACCGAAGGGAAAACTGTAGTCGCGAAGATCCTCGTGGGTCAAACCCACACTCGAAAGGTGAATTTTTTTCACGATCCCTTAGGGTTTTTTTTCCCATATATATATATATATATATATATATATATATATATATATATATATTTATTATCGTGATGAAACCAGATGAAAATCTGATTGTTTTGACCCTTTATAATTTGAATTTGTTCTTTTCTGAAATTAAGGTAGTTCTTTCACAAATGCAAAAGTTCAATAAGTCTTCGAAACTTGGAATATAAGTCATTAAAAGCATAATAAACACACTGTTAAAATTTGAAGACGATTTACCACACAAAACATGAAATAATTCTAATTAAAAAAAGAAATTTTTTACATATGGTAGATTGGAAAAGGGTGGGAAAATGATTATTATTTTATTTTTTTTCATTGAAGGACTTTCACCAGCTTGATGAAAAATTAATATTTGTTAGAATAATATATTCCGAGTAACTTAAAAAAAAAATTGAAATTATTTACCTCCTAGTTTTGATAAAAAATAAAAAAATAAACATATTTGGGAGATTTTTTAGTGGAGGGGGTATAAGAGCAATCGCTTGGAAATGATTCATTCATAAAGAGAATATAGTAATGTGAGAAGTACAGTCACGTTAAAAAAACATAACCTAAAATTTTAGCACCGTTCATATGTTTAGAGTGGTTACGAGGGTAAAACTTTTTGTGTGAATTGTCGCGAAAGAACTATCTTAACGGTCTAAAAGTAAAATCCATAAAATTTTTTTACATTTCTAGCCCCAATAGAGAAATCCTGATGAAAACGAGTTTTTCGTTGTTCTATTGTATTAATGGCGTAAATCAGCAGCTACTTTAACGGGGATCAACAACATCCCCCCCCCCCATAAGATTATGTTTGTTTATTTGTTTAATTTCTGTTAACGAGCGCCCCAAGCAAGTAAAAGATTATACAGGGTAAATATAGGGACATTGAATTATTAATTAAAATAATTTCCCTACTATCTTGACTTTTATCAATAATTCGATTGTATAAAAAATTGTTCTTAGAAAACTTTTGTCATTGAAGTAATCTCCAAATTTCAAGTTAATCTCAAGCAGTTTGATTATTTCATTTTACCTTTTAGAAAACTGAATTTTTTAAAACCCGAACGACGTTTCAATAAAGCCTGATACTCTCTCCTCAATTTCACTTATGTGACTCAAACTCAAAGTCTCAACATCATAAAATGCTTGTATATATTTTTATTATTATTATTATTTGTTGCGTTTGGACCCTTGGGATCACGCAAAGCTTGATGTTTCTTTCTGGTTAGACCTTCCACGCCTCTATCTTTTTCCGGAACGTGCTATCGAGTTCCATGGTCAGGCTATGTAATTTTTTCCTGGCCAGATGAGTGTGTTTATGTTAAAGGTACCCAGGTATGTAGGGATTTTTGCGTTATTCTTCCATTGTTTCTTCCTTGACTTCGTGATGGTCCCGGTCCCCCAGAATCTGAATGCCCGGCTGCCACTCGAGGGTGGGTGGATTGGTTACCACTTGATTTTGCCTCTCACGATTTATGGTTGCTTGTTATGAAATTGCCCATGCGCGAGGTTTTGTAGAACCAGAGATTGTCAGTTTCTGGAGCCAAGGGGCCGGTTTTGTATTATTTTTCAAATAAATTCACTTTGCTTCTTGCTGGGATCGAGCTGATGAAATCTAGGTTGATGTTCTCCTAATCGGATTAGAAAAGTTGGTGATTTAACCGATTGCGCTACCGACCCCTCATCTATTTGTATAGTATATAGATATTTCTCTTAATCATGTATCTACTTATTGATAAATGTGTTCTTTTTGACTAGACATCTTATGGCCGCGTCGGATTAAGTTCTTCACCTGAACACGACAGAGACAGAGGACTCACAAGCAGCAGCTATTTGGTCTGTTCGGCATTTTAAAAATTTTATTTTTGAGCTATTTATTACAATGATCTATAGAATTAGGAGAAAAATAAATTTTGCGACAAACTTAATAATATTTTGACCAAATCAATTTTAAGACTTGGTATTTGACCAGGGGTAAATTTAACTTAATTTAATTAATTCTTGCTTTGTCAAAAAATGTGATGTAATATACAAAAAAGAAATTTCGTTTAGAAGACAAAAATCAATAAGAATCACATGAAATTATTCATAAAACTATTTCATCGCAGACTTTTGTAATCAATCATATATTAATGATTATATTATTTTTTTAGGATCGAGATCGTTCTGATAAAACAGCAACTGATCTTCGCCGATGTCAAGCCGAGTTGCGAGTCACTCAGGCTGATGGAGAACGAGCTCGCGCAGAAGCTGCAGCCCTTCAAGAAAAGCTCGAAAAATCACAGGTCAGTTTTAATCATAATTTTACATCTTGCTCTTCTTCGTCTGGCCCTACAGATTCTAATGGTCTGCTTTGGCATCGTTATCTGAATGGGTTTGTTCTCGGAATGACCAACTCCGACATCCTCAAAGTCCTTTTCTACTGATCCAATTGCAATACTAAACATATTTCCTGCCATTCTCTAAATGCCATTCCGATTCGTGATCCTAAAATCATTGTTTATTTTGAGGCAATGCGTTTCTTAAATAACTGGAAAGATTTTTACGAGCCTCACGTTCAACCCATTTTAGTCACCTTTTACGACAAGTAGGAGATACTGTAGATATATTCTATTCCTTACCTACTTTTAGAGTACTTAGGCTCCGAGAGCTACAGCTAGTATAATATCTTTTCATTAAAATATGTATTAAGGAAGCCAAAATGCGGGTTTTATAACAAAAAATTACTTAGGAAAGAACATTTATTTAACATTTCAAAAGGCTATGTTTTATGTTTAATTAATTAATAGAATTTGAAAGGTATAATATTTTCTTTTATAATACAGTAAAACCTCGTTTATCCAGCCCTCATTTATCCGGATCGCATTTGTAAACATTTTTATTTTAATAAATGTTTACATAGATAATAAAGATATGAGAAGTTATTTTATTATTTTTAACACATGTATCTTTTTTTTTTAATTCTATGTAATTTTGATATAAACATGCTGTTTTTTTATCGAAATAAATTCTAATTCGCTTATTTGAGTATTTATTTTGTTTTTATTACCCTTATATCCGGATTATCTTTGGTCCCAGTTAGTCCGGATAAACGAGGTTCTACCGTACATCCCTTATGATCAAATTTTAGGAAACCTAGTTTTATCTTAAAGACTATTAAGTAATCTTCAATCAAGTTTTCAAATTTAAGGATTGGTAAAATATAAATTAAATTAGTTTTTGTTTAGGCCCCTATTCATACCGCATTTGTATATCCGTCTTTCCCAGCGAAATATCAGTTAAGCTAATTAATTTATAATTCCGAAATTTTGATCAAACGTGCATAGCTGTGACCAGGCCCGGCAAATGCCAGAATGGCCGACGACAGAATGAACTTATAGCTCTTGTTAGTATTAAGGATATTTAATGTAGGGTCGCAAAAATGGAGGATAAAATGCGTTATTTTAACATCTGTCCGTATTAAATCAGAAATATTTTCTAAGGTACTGAAATACTTAAAACTTGGCCTGTCCTGGGCCTGGTTAAGTCTTTAATAAATATAAAATAAGAACAAATATTACCATCGTCTGTTTTTAAAGGTTTAACTATTAAGGATGAGGAGAATGGATGTTAAAAAAATTTTGAAAGCAAAGAACACATTCGGAGGAGGAGGGTATTTACTTTATTATTGAGATTTTGAAAATATATATTAAAAAAAGCATATATAGAAAGAATTATTAACTATGAAAAAGACAAATACAAAAATATCGAATAATAATATGGCGTGGTTGTGAAACTTACCTTCACCCCTTAAGCTGAAATCAGATTTCCAGGCTCTCGAATTCAATACGAACACGCAACTAACACTTCACGCTCGAGTTTATATTTTTGTTTATGGTACCACTTATTTTTTAAAAAAAAGAGACACTATTATTTACAAATCAAAGACACGCGATAATATAAAATTTAACAATAAAATTTATAATAATTAAAATATTAATAATATTTAAGGATAATAGAAAATTATTTTGAAGAAACAAAATATAAAAATTTTCCTACAGAATTAAATAAAAATGATCTTGAAGATTTTTAACAAAAAAGCGATTTGATGTTGATATGATTCAAAATATAAAAAATATGTTTTGAGAAAATTCGGATGCAGGGTGTCAAAGGGTCTTTAAGATTGTTTAATGAAAAAGTTCATTCATATGAATGAAAACAAATTAAATTATAAAATTTGGTATGTTGGCAAAAGGTCCTTAAAGATATTTAATTAAAAAGTTACTTAAAATGAGTCAAAACTTTGTAAAATAGCTAATTATAAAATTTGTTGAAATTTGGATGCACGTTGGAAAAAGGTCCTTAAGGATATTTAATGAAAAATTTATTTAAAATGAGTCAAAATGTTGTAAAATAGCCAATTATAAAATGTGGTGAAATTTGGATGGATCAACAATAAGCAAAAGGTCCTTAAGGACTATTAATGAAAAAGTCACTTAAAATAAGTCAAAATGTTGTAAAATAGCTAATTATAAAATTTGTTGAAATTTGGATGCATGTTGGCAAAAGGTCCTTAAGGACTATTAATGAAAAAGTCATTTAAAATGAGTCGAAATATTGTAAAATAGCTAATTATAAAATTTGGTGAAATTTGGATGAATACTGGCAAAAGGTCCTTAAGGACTATTAATTAAAAAATAAGTTAAAATGAGTCAAAATGTTGTAAAATAGCTAATTATAAAATTTGGTGAAATTTCGATACGTGTTGGAAAAAGGTCCTTAAGGACTATTAATGAAAAAGCCACTTAATTTGAATCGAAACGTTGTAAAATAACTAATTTTAAAATTTGGTGAAATTTGGCTAAGAGATGGCAAAAGATCCTTAAGGATTTTTTTAAATTAAGGGTTAAATTATAATACGTGTTAAATTATTAGGGGTTGATTTTAATTAATTTAGGGGTAGAATTCACTTTCACAAATCACTTTCACATAATTATATACTCTCGTTGGTTGAATGGATCCATGTTGACTGTACGAGAGTCTCTCGTCAACTGATTCTCAATGCTCAATGCATTCTCTTATATAGAAAGTAAAGAGAGGGGAATGGAGGGGAGAGCTTCAATATTTTGAAAAATCCTCTTCAAAATGGATATTTAGTTCAGAAATCTTATTTCCTATCTCTCCAAATACTTAATTAGAATCCGCCCTTAAGTGGAGGGTAGTCAAAGGGTAGCACAACCTGCCCCTAAACCCCAATTTAATAAAATATCTAATACCTACATTTAATAAAATTTTCAAAAAATCCTTTTCATCTTTATATTACATCTTAATAAAATTAATTACCTGAATAGTAGGTTCGTATACTTGTGTACACGGTACATGATTTTCACTAGACTCTTTTAAATGAATTAGAAAAAATATAGGAGTATATTTTTTAATTTAATAATTTTATCAAATAATTATCAAGAGGACCGGCTTTTGGTTTCATTCATTGGGCCATAAGATGGCTAAGCCCCTGGTACCCTAGATCTAGATGCATTATTGATTCTTGCTAAAATTTTCTCAAATTTTCAATAATTGTTTTTGATTAAATTGAAAGTTTTTGTGCCGAGAGTAGCAGAATCCTTATATTTATATTGAAGAAGACAATAAAAGAGTGTGTGTGTCCTCTGCTGGAATTATAAATTTTATTTATTTATAACGATATATAAATAAAATTTATAATTCCAGCAGAGACACACACACTTTTATTGTCTTCTTCAATTGTTTTTGAAATAATGTTCATCCAAATCTTCTGTAAGCTTCTAGAAAATTTCTCTCAATGCAATTGGATGTTGATGAAGGCAGTCCAAGGTGGTTGTAAAAAATAAGACTATAACGGTTTTATTATTTTATATTTATTCGATAACCGACGTTTCGGAGATTTACTCTCTCCTTCTTCAGGGTCTATATAATTGAGGGGAAGACGAAAAATCCTGGAAATGATTGCAATTAAAAATCTCTTATCGCGCGCAGTAAATTACAGATCCGACGTGATGGACCTGAGTATTTGCTGGGATCGCATAATTAATGATTTAAAACTCATGTGACGAATTTAATCCAAAAAAAAAATTAATAAAATGAATAATATGTAAATAAATTAATGACGTTTCGAGCTATGTTTTTAAAAGAAAAAAAAAAGAAAAATTTAAGTAAAGGGGGAAAAAAGAACTTTGTATATATTTTTGTATAATTTTGGGACTGATGATGATCATATTTGTAAATGTGTAAATAATTGTAATATAAAATAAAAAAAAAACCAACAACTATATGGTCCGCCAAATAACTTTTTTTTTTAAATGCTATAAAAAAAACTACTGAATATTTTCTCAAATTTCTTTTTTTATTTGAAAGTACAATCCTTCCGGTTAATAATGGAAAATAATTTCATTCAAATGGCTGCCTCGGCTGGCCATGCAGTAGCCTACACGATCGGTCCAATTTTTAAGCACATTATCGATTGTGTGCAGCTGTATTTCACCAATGGCTTCACGAATATTGTCCTTTAAAGCGTCAATTGTCTCTCGCTTGTCGGCGTAACACTTATCTTTGACGGCACCCCACAAATAATAGTCCAACGGTGTCAAATCGCTACTCCGAGGTGGCCAAACGACATCAGCTCTGCGGCTGATAATGCGATCTTCAAAAACAGGGCGCAAAACATCGAGTGTAGCTTCGGCTGTGTGGCACGTAGCGCCGTTCTGTTGAAACCAAATGTTGCCAATATCCTCCTCTTCAATTTTTGTGATCAAAAATTCGTTCAACATGGCCCGATAACGATCGCCATTGACTGTAACGGCCACTCCTTGCTCATTTTCGAAGAAAAATGGCCCAATTATGCTTCTGGACCAAAATCCGCACCAAACAGTGACTCGTTTTGGGTGCGTCGGCTTTTCAATGTATGCGTGCGGGTTTTCTGTGCCCCAAATGCGACAATTTTGCTTGTTTACATACCCGCCAAGATCAAAATGAGCTTCATCTGAAAAGATGATTTTCAAAGTATTTTTCAAAGTATTTTTCAAAGTAATGTCGCAATTTTTCCCAGCGTTGTTCAAGCGTATACACAACCATATTCGTTCAGCGGAAGGATAAAACTAATTATCTGTCAAATCAAACATGAGCTAAGTGTTATCATTCACAAAATAAGCACTAGTTGAAAAAAAACGTTAGATGGCGGACCCTATATATATGCGCAACGATATTCTGCGCATCCAGTGATTGGTGGGGACATGTTATACATTCATTCATTTATATATATCTCATTAACACATTAATCATCAATTGCTTTTTTCTATCGAGATGAAATTTTATAATCTTTTCATGGCATTGTCAAAGGAGACAGGAAATAATTATGAGTTGATATACTTTCATTGACTTTCCGTTGTAAGTAGATTTATGATTCTTATTTTATTTTGTGTATATTATTTTGTTTTTTATATATTATGAATGACATGTGAAAATCCCAATACTAATTGATGTTCGTCTTCCCCTCAATTATATAGACCCTGAAGAAGGAGAGAGTAAATCTCCGAAACGTCGGTTATCGAATAAATGTAAAATAATAAAACCGTTATAGTCTTATTTTTTACAACCACCTTGGACTGCCTTCATCAACATCCAATTGCATATTTATACCAGTCCGTCTCCTAAAGAAAAACGCTATCAATTTCTCTCAATTTCTGGTAAAACCGAACAATCAGCTCATCAATTCATTTTTACTAGAGTACTAAATATTAAAAGGTTAATTCTTAAAAATTATCATCCTTAATTTGATTTAAAGATATGAATCAATGGGAAATCGATACATTTAATTAAAACGATTATTTATTGTTTTAGCAACGTTTTGTTCTTTTTTATCGGACTTCATCAGGCTCTGAAAATGTAACATATCGTACATTGAAAATCAAAAAAGACTGAACATTATTTATTTTATTTATGTAATCGTAGAATCAAAATCTATTCTTCCATAAGAATAATAATACATATACTTCCCGTTAGCTTGCGCTCCCGATTTCAGGAAATAATCAAATAAATTTTATGAAATTTATTAGCTACTAATAATTATTGATCTCGCTAAGTATTATAAATCGAGATTTAAAAAGAATAATTATTTAATATTAGTAATATAAAAAATAGTTTCGTGTGATATTTCAGCTTTCAAAATTGAATCCTGAAATTTAAAAAACCCAAGAGATATAGAATAATACTTTAAAAATTCCAAAAATTTACCCCAAAATTACTCATTTTTAGGTCCAAATATAGCAAAGTACTCAAATATGTTGTTGTTTTTTATATTTTGATGCTTCAAACATTTCTAAGTAAAAACCAAATTTATATATGGAGCATTCCATGTCAAATCGACCACTTTTGACCCCGACCTGTTTCGATTTAGATCAAACTTTTTTATCCTTTTAAATAATAAATAGGAAAATACTAATGAGGCATTCCATGCCAAAACGACCACTTTTGACCCCGACCCCTTTCGATTTTCCTGAAACTTTTTTATCTTTTTCCACCCTATCGAAAACATTTTTCAGAATTTTTTCAAATTTTTCAACTCAACCGAAAAAAAAACAACCCGATTAGTCAATTTTTGAAATAGTTATGAGCGTTTGAAAGAAAAACACAATTAAAAAAAAAAAATTATAACTTTTTTTCCGATGAGTAGAAAAATTTGAAAAAATTCTGAAAAATGTTTTCGATAGGGTGGAAAAAGATAAAAAAGTTTCAGGCAAATCGAAAGGGGTCGGGGTCAAAAGTGGTCGTTTTGGCATGGAATGCCCCATTAGTATTTTCCTGTTAAGAGATCTTGAAAAACATTTTAGACTCCTTTCCCTCTTTTGGGTCTGAATTAAAAAAAAATCCTTTATTAGCTCACCCTCCATCGTAGAAAGAATATACATTCCAAATTTCATCTTACTAGGTCCAGCGGTTTTGGCTGTGCGTTGTTCACTGAATCACTGAATGAGTCACTCAGGTTCTCTTTTTATATAAGAGAAGAGAGATAAATAATAAATCAAAAAATTCTCATTCATTTACGAGACGTTTCGCCAATTTTATTTTGGCTTCATCGGTCGTCTAAAAAAACAAAAAAGCAGAATTTCAGGGAAATTACAAAAGTTAATGTACTCTTTTTTTCCTTTTCTGAATAAAACAACAAATGATATTACATGCAACATACCTCAATGATTGTAATTAATTTTAAGATATAATAGATATGCACATATTTCTAAATATTGAATTAATTCAATGATTTAATAAAGTAAAGGGAGTGTAGTTTCACAGTGAAACTACACTCCCTTTACTTTATTAATTAATATCATGTTTTACCTAAATCCTACACCACTTTCCCTAAGTATAACTCAATTATAATTGATTCTTTTAATGGGCCGAACAATTATTTAATTTATATAAAAGAAAGATTCAAATAACAGGATTATTATAACATTCAGTTAAATAAACTTCCTGTCCAAATACCTGCCAACATATTTGATTAATTAAAAATATGGATGCTATGGACTTAATAAATAATAAAGTTAATGATTTCTCGACATTATATCCTATGATAATATTACAATTATTTTATATTTTCATTTTTATTTAGCTTAGTTTTAGTTACTTTTAGTTAATATTTTCTAAATGTATTAATGGATTAATTTTATTTAATTGCAGGGTGAAGTGTATCGCCTTAAGGCCCGATTGGAGAATGCCCAGGCGGAACGCGAATCGTTACGTGAAGAGTACGAAAGAGCCCAGGGCGGAGTTGCCCGTTTGCTGGCCGAAAAGGACAAGGCGACTGGAGAACTGGAGAAACTCAGGGAAGAACTGGAAAGGTCGCAAGCATCCCTGGGCAAGGCGCAGCTGCATCAAGATAAACTGCAATCATCTCTGGACCATGCGCAAAGTGAATGCGATAAGAACCAAGAGCGGCTGGACAAAGCACAGGCCGAACTACGAAGGGTTAGTATAATATTCCATTTCACTACTGTAATGATTCTTTGGAATTAGTAAAGCCCTTTTATTAATTAACTTCCGGGTGGGGGGGGTAATGTCATCTATAATTTAATAATATTTTCTTTACTTAACTAAATAAAACCAAGCAAGTTTTAAGGTTGGTAAGGAAAAGTTTTTCTCTTATTATTATCATTTCATATACCCTTGTCTTTTTCAAAAATTAAGATTTTGACATGTTTACTTAAACTAGCAAATAAAAATATGATTAAAAAAATTTAATATAGCATTTCTATCGTTTTTCACTTTTCAAATCTCCAAAACTTACTCTAAAATTAGGATTTTAGTATTGTGATTTTTTAATTTTATTCAATGTGCCAATAACTAGATAAAATAAAAAAAATTTATACAGGCGAAAATAGGTTGAGCTTACTTAAACACTTTTATCATCATTAATTCTTGTTTTGTGAAAAAATGTGATCTGATAGGCCAAAAAAATATATATGTTGTAGTAAAAACACGTTTATAGTAAAAACGGGTGGTTAGTAGTTAAAACTCGTTTCACTTAATATCTTTGTGGCAGCTAGAATTTACTGATGTTAGTTGAGTTTGTTTCAAAGGTCTAGAATCTTCATTTTTGACCTTCCGCCTCATTGTGGGTGTCTATTTTCAAAATTTTTTAAACGAAAATGTCAAAATCACATGCTTTACAACTTTCCTTCTCATTTTTAACATTTTCCTTTAAAAATTTTTTGAAAAAAACACCCAAAATGAGGCATAAGGTCAAAAATAAAGATTTTAGACCTTTAAAACATACTCAACAAACATCAGTAAATTCTAGTTACGACAAAGGAATTCAATGAAACGCGTTTTAACTAGTAAGAACCCATTCTTACTAAAAACGGGTTTTTACTGCAACATATATATATTTTTGGATTTAGCAGCAGAAAATCTATAAGAAACACAAAATTATTAGTAAATAATAATAATTATAATAATAATAAATATCAGTTCGTCTTCGAGAAAAAACAATATTTATATATTTTAATATGTTTAGAATATATTTTAATTTTACTTTTATTTATATATTTTTCATCTTATAACTTAAATTCTCTGACTGGTTTGATGCCATGCCACCTCACTTAAAATTCTCGCATCTCATATTTTTAATTATATTTGGAAAATATGTACTTCAATCTAGGTCTTCTCTTTCTCTCTTTCTTCTCAATTTCATCCTTTAAAATATCTCAGCAAAATTCTACAATATTTCTTAAATTATTCTATTGTTATTCTGAATAATTCCTCAGCCTTAGGAATGCAAATTAAATACTACGCTTCTCATCAGGTTGTCTAAATACAGGCGTTACTGTACAGTGCTGCCCTCTTCTAATTACTAAGCGGATTGATTTCTAACTAATGAGATCTATTTGATTTAATATTTTGTTTATTTGATGTCGTATAGAAAAATAATTCTAATCAAAGTTGTTTAGTTTTTTATTTTTTTGAACTTGAAAGCTTATTTTATGATCTAGGTCGAGAAATAATAGCCTAGTTTTGTTTCCCCTTGATATAGAATAACCTTTTATTTGAAACTTTTTCATATAATGCTGTGTTTCTGAGATATAAGACTGTCTCAAGATAAAAAAACTTACCCTGTATATACTATATAAGGTTGGTCCTTCATCATTAGTCTCTTAATTAGAAATATTTTATTTGTTATTTCTCAAGCGTTCACATACCCGGATGTAGGTAAATTCAGCTTCCTAAAACAACCAAGGGGTGTTATGAGATGACCATATCCCATAAACTTTTTAGTTTTATTAATTTAATCTCTTTTTTTAATGGTTTATAAAGAAAAAATTTTAAAACAGTTTTTTTTTCTTTCTAGGTTCAAATGGACAAAGAAAAGATCAGTTACGAGTTAGACAGCGTTCAATCGCAATTGGATAAAGCTCTTGGACAAGCCACTCGTGTCTCTAAAGAAAGGGATGCTGCAGTTGAGAAATACGAGAAAGCCCAATCGGTGCTAGCAAGGGCTCATAAGGACCGGGACAGTATGCAAGCGGAACTGGACAAAGCCAGGGAGAGACTGGAAATCCAGGTATGAATTCATTTGCTTACTTTTTTCTAATAACTGAGGTTTCTTTTGTGGTAATTATCCATTTTTATTAAATTATTATTTTCAACAATTTTTAAGTAAAGAAATTTATATCAATCATTGCATTAATGGTGACAGAGTGTATTGAAAAGTTTTAGAAATATCATTTTGATTTCGAATTGTATCTATTCATTTGGATTTTTGGAAAATTTACCTCTTCATCATCGTGTTTTGTATAGAGAGAGAAATTACAAGCTACAAACCTAAAAAAGCGTATATATCAGTGGGGTCTCTGGAGCAACCCCTAAAATTTTAAAAAGTCAAGACTATTTACATGACTTATTTTAGTTAAATTCGTCTAGCCTTATTTCGCTTAGATTTTTTTCTGATACGTGATTATGATATATCGTCACCTTAGAGTGTAAACCTGCTATCTCCATTTGTGACATATTAATACCGTTCGAAAGAAAAAGAGATGCAGCATCATCCAAGTAAAACTTCTACTTAAAATTACGATCGTAAGTTGTAAAAAAAAATGTGAAAAATAGTTTTTTCCATAACAACAATATTAAATTTTGTTTGTTTTTTCTCTGTCCTGTAAAATTTCCTTGTTGTGAGTTAGAGTTTACAATCTAAAGGGGCCTATAGACTTGCAACTTGGTTGTCAACTAGGTTGCAAACATGACATGTTGCAAATAATGTTGAAGGTCTGTGGGATGGTCGAAGTTGCAATTTCAGGTTGCACCAACGGTTGGCGACTTGATTGGAAACATTAGCATAGTTGCCAGATCTCACGATTAATCGTGAGATCTCACGATTTTGGTCACAATTTCACGATCTCACGAATTAGGTAGACATGTTCACGAATTTTTCCTAGTAGTAAACTAGATCAAACAATGACTTTTGCTTACTGATGTTGATGGGCCTTGTGGTTGCAAGGTTAGGTTGCATAGTCTGTGGCAAACAATTTGGCAACCAAGTTGCAAGTCTGTAGGCCCCTTAAGGCGACGATATACGATCTTTTAAATGTTTAAAAAATTCCCCGCCAAACGCAGTGAAATTGGTAATATAAGTACCTTATGAGCCTACAGCTCTCTTGACTGCCTAAGAGTTCTACAAAAACACTTTCAATACATGAGCAAATGTACAATATTTTTTCTAGAAAGTTTACAATAATTCAGGATAGATGATTTAGAATACTAGTGGATAGTAACCCAAGCTACTGGGATTATTGTTGTTCTTTGAATGTTTGTTTTTTAAAATTAAATTAATAAACAAAATTTAACATAAGTTGTAAATAACTAGTATGCAAAACTTTCAGTAAAATTATGGAATTAATTAATTTTTAAGTGGTTGTGATGAATTGATAGGACACTAGCGATTTCTGATGAAGCATTAATTAATTTATCGCAAAACTGCATATTCTTTTATAGTGTTAGTATGAAATAAATCAAGATACTAATACCGTAAAAATACATGTCTGGATCCAGTCTCGTTGTCGATGCCCGTAGCTCAGTTGGTTCCTAGGGCATTGCACCGGCAATGTGAAGGATTCGGATTCCACCAGTCATCTGTAAAACGTTTTTTCTTTTTATTTCTTAATTTAATCGTAAAAATGAGGGTAAAAAAGCAAAATATTCCCCGTGACGTCACATGGAAACATAGGACTTGTTTGACATCACGTGGACTAAACTGTCTCTTAGCAAAATACTCTTTAATTATTATTGTTTGATTGATTCTTCCCTAGACTGGTCAATTGGGCAAGGCGCTACGAGAACGAGACAATGCAGTGGCAGAAACGGAACTCGCCAACGATCGGTGCGATAAGGCTCAACAGTTACATCATAAACTACAAGTAATCCAATTCAGAGTTCCTTATTTAGAGTTTTTCACTTACTCTCTACCACTATAATGTAAATTATTTGTTTTAGTTGGAACGTGAAGACGCACAGACCGAGATCGAAATGCTTAAAGAGAAACTGGACAAGGCGCAAATGGTGGCGGCCAAATGTATGGAAGATAAGGATAACGCCCATTCAGAATTGGCCCGGGTGCTTGAGAAATATGACAGGTAGTTTAGCCAAGTTTTTTAAATTAATCGGTAAATCAGTTAAAATCTTAGCTGAAAAGTGAGTGAGTGAGTGTTAGATTCAAAGCTGATTTTAAGATGAGAATGGCCCATTCTCCCTTTCCCCATCTTGATTGAAAATAGTACTTAAAATAATCGTAAAGAGATGATTTCATAGATTATTGTCAAGTCAAATTTTACCCCAAATTTGTCATATAATATATCGTCACCCCATAGCAAGAACTAGGTAACGCGATTTTTTAAGTTCTTGAAAAATGGGCTGAAAATGTTTTACGCATTCCATACCAGACATGTTTAAAGTGCTTATCTGAATAAACTGCTTAATCTGACTATAGATTATTAGTATTACAGTTATGAATAACAATTCAAATATATTTTTAGCAATGAAATAGTAAGGTATCTCAAAAAATAATTTTTTGGAGTTACCTAGTTCTTGCAATGGGGTGACGATATATTATATGTACTGAAATGCTTCGTTTTTGAGATACAGAGTCTTTATGAACTGATTCATAAATAATATTTTTTTCATAATCTGTAAAACCATTATAAAATACAAATCATAGATTTTAATATTAATTAATTCATTTTTTTAGTATAGAAATGCCATAGTTTAAGAAACTTTTACAAATTGAAGTTAGGGGTGAAAATGACCTAGTCTCCCATTGAAGTACTCATGTGGCAAGACTGAGACTAAACGGACATGAGCGTATCGGTCCGATATCCGACTGTTGCCAATTATGAGACACATGGGTTTTACGATCAGTCGGAGACTGGCATTAATATCAGATTGGTGTCAGAATGGTCAACTATCTGAGTCTCGGTATTTCGACCGACATTCAATCGGACGGAGACTGGCATTAATATCAGATTGGTGTCAGAATGGTCAACTATCTGAGTCTCGGTATTTCGACCGACATTCAATCGGACGGAGACTGGCATTAATATCAGATTGATGTCAGAATGGTCAACTATCAGAGTCCCGGTATTTCGACCGACATTCAATCGGACGGAGACTGGCATTGATATCAGATTGGTGTGAGAATGGTCAACTATCGGAGTCCCTTTTTGAAATGTATGTGGTGAGGGGAAAGTAGGGGAAAGAGGAGAAATTGTACTAAGAATTAATATTTTAAACAAATGGAACAATTGAATTTTTAACCAGCTCATATATGATTTAATTGACTCACTAGCTGAAAATTTATTGGGGCAATGTAGGTACTAAACTAGTAACAGACATTTTGTCAAAATAATTAATATCTCGTAAAATAATCTTTTTTCGATACTCATTCTATAAGGTTTTCTTGTAGACCAGAATGGCACGTTTTCACTCATTTAGTTTTTTAGATATTTTGAAAAAACTAATAAAAAAATTACTTTTTACATGCACGATTACAATACTTGGCCATTCCCTGTATGGAAAATAAAAAAACACTAATATAGAGGAAATAAGAAGGTAGTGGTTAGAAATTTAGCTCCTTCAATGGCTCTAAAGAAGGAGAAAAAATCTCCGAAACGTTTTACTTTAAAATTATTAATAAAAAGGTACTGATGGTTTTAAATTAAATTTAAAATTATTGTTTTCAGAATGCAAGCAGAAATGGACCGTCAGAGGACGAAACTGGAGACTGTGGAGTCGGAACGTGAACGGCTGGAACTGGAATCGGAACGTCAACAATTGTTGGCTGCCAAGGCGAGGGATGAAGCCAGAAAGGCTCAAGATGAACTCTCAAGGGCAAACGACCTTCACGACAGAACTGCCCTTAGTCTCGCAAGGCTTAAAGAAACCGATGAAAAACTTAAAGAAGAACGGGATCATCTTGTACTCGATCTCGAAATGGTAATTATTCAATTGGAATTGAAAAAGAAAAACAAGGTCATTTTGAAATTGAATTTTTATTTTCAGACTCGAGAACGTTTCGACAAGGCGCAATTGGAGGTCCGTCGTATCTCAGCGGAGCGGGATAAATTGGTTGCCGACAACGAGCGTTTGGCATTTGAGTCCGAAAGAGCTCATTCGCAATATGCCAAGATGCAAACGAGCCATGACAAGTCACAGGAGGAAATGGCAAGACTTCAGGTAACAGATACAAAACTACAATACTAGTACAAAGACCACATCTATCAAAAAGTGCGAAATACTATCCAATTTCAAAAATAAATTAAAAAGCAAGGACAGGTAGGTATATTTTAATATTAAAAAATACAAAATAACACTAGTAAACAAAAAATTTTTTACGTAAACCTAACTATGGTTCCTAATAGAGTTTTATACGCTGATTCTAAAGGAGTTTTTTGAATTTTTAAAACAGGTCAGGGTTTTGAGGTATTTTTGATCTAACACCAAAAAAGGCCATTTTGATCTATTCTTGGGACACCATAGATATGAAACAGCAATTAAAATTTTAATTTTTATTTAAATCACACGTAATTATAATTAATTATGTGAACTTTGTACTTTTATTGTATTATTTGCTCGTGTTCAATAAATAATTATAATTATGTATGATTTCACAAAAAATTCAAATTTTAAACAAAGTAATCACAAAAATAAAAAATTCAACAGCTAAATGAAACTATTAAAACAGCAATATTTGAAATCAAATTAGATTGATTACTTAATAGAAAACAGCGTCCTCTTTGTTTTTCAGTTTATTCCTTGTTTTTATCTCAATTAGGGACAGTTGTATGTCGGTTTGTAAAGTCTTAGTAAAAGTCGACAAAGGGTAAAACCTTAGAATTCACCTTGTGCCCGGCGAGATGGTCAATCAAGATGAAAGTGCGTGTCCGGCCGGGCACAAGGTGAATTCTAGGGGTTTTACCCTTTTTCAACTTTAACAAAGACTTTACAAAGTGACATACAACTTGCCCTTAGAGCTCGATTTATAACTAACAAATTAATACCATATGTTTTTATGCATGCATATTATCATTTAAAATAATGTAATTTTAATTTTTTGCTTTAAATCAAGTTAAGTTTAAGAAAAAAGCAAGCGGGGAATTGGAAATCAAAGAGGAAGCTGTTTTCTATTAAGATAACAAAATAGTTTGATTTCATATCTCTGGTGAGTCGAAATTAGGTAACTTTTCTTCGTTTTGACCAAATACTTCTCATAACTATGAACTATTGTAAAAATTCGGAAAATGACACGAGAATCATTGTAAAAAAAAACTTATTCTAATCCATGTAAAATAAAAAAAAAATGGTTTTAGGTGGAGTTGGAGAAGATGTACGAGCGGTTAGAAAAAGCGACAACCGAGGGCAGAAAAGCTCAGACGGAATTAGAACGACATCGGCAGGAAAGTGAATCCTTACGTGAGGAAGCCGAGAGATATGCAGCCAGAGTTGGCAAATATCAGGTAAGCATAAGATAGTTTGATTGAAGGTTTTTGAAATCAAGTCATGTTCTAGGTACGTTGTTAATTCTAACGTTAATCAAGTCTAGCATTTAGAGAGTGTATTTCAAGTCCAAGTTCTCATTGGTCGACTTCACTTTATGTTTCTCGGTGTAAGGATATCTTCTTCATTTAATTCTTAATATTTAGGGCCAGTTGTAAGTCGGTTTCTAGTCTTTGAAAAGTTGACAAAGGGTAGAACCTTAGAATTCACCTTGTGAAAGGGTGTGTCATCTGATTGGCCATCCCGCCGGGTACAAGGTGAATTCTAAGGTTTTACCCTTTGTCAACTTTTACAAAGACTTTACCAACCGACATACAACTGGCCCTTAATGTTCTTTAGTTAACTTTTAAAGAGATAGGTGTTGGTTCAAGGTGAAACATTTTTTAATAATAAAAAAATTATGTAAAATTCCAAGGTCGGTTTCAAATAAAAATTTTATGTGAAACTCACCTTGCAATTTTACCTAAGTTCTTTAGTTAAATACTACTCTTTTATCAAATGTTTATTAAAATACCAAACGTTTCGGGAAAATTTCTTCTTTTACCTATCAATGGTAATTAAATAAATTTAAAAAAAAAATCCTTTAAGAAATGAATATAAAGCAACACTAAAGTAATAAATACAGATTTCTTAGGAATGAAATTACCTTGAATAAAAATAAAAAAATATAAATTTTACAGATTTTTTTTTTAATTTTGATAAATATTAGGATAACAACAAAAATTGAATTAATATAGTATATTTATAAACCTTTAAAAAAATACAAATCTTTTATAAAAACAAACCAGAACATGTTTATTTTAAAACCAAACGTTTCAGGAGAATTTCTCCCTTTTTCAATGGTAATTTAAAAAAAAAGTTGCTTCCTCTAAAATTTAGAAAGCAATATATATTTAATATATGAATGGACTGTTTCTATAATATTTATCAGAAATATTAGAAGTATTTTCCCTAGTAGCACAATGTTTCAAACTATATAGTTACTATATATATATATACAATGTTTCAAACTATATATATATATATATATATATATATATATATATATATATATATATATAGTAACTATATAGTTTGAAACATTGTGCTACTAGGGTTATTTTGAAGAGACGGACTGCTAAAATTTCAATAAGGAATTGATGAAAGACAGTCCAAGGATAATGAAAAATAAAATTAAAATAAGAAATTTATTGGAATGTCACTTTCATCCTCTTAAAAACCGACGCAGGATCTTCCATCCTTCTTCAGGGTTTAAAAGGGCCAACGAAGGAAACATACAGGAAACTATATTCTTCTCTTCTTCAGCAGTGCACTTTAAAGAAAAAAAATATTTTGATGCTTCTGCCAAGAATCGGAGAAAGAAGAACATTGTGGAAGAGTGTGAAGAAGAGAAGAGGTCAGATGATGGGGCACACACTGAGACATGGGGGACTGCTTAGGGATATCTTGGAGGGGGAGGTGGGAAAGAAAAGGAGAAGGGGAAGACCCAGATTAGAATATTTCAACCAAATAATTGGGGATATGGGATGCCAGACATTTAGAGAGGTCAAACAGCTGGCGGGGGACAGAATCGAGTGGAGACGGATTGTTGCATCAAACCAGTCTTAGGACTGTATACTCAATGATAATGATGTCAAGAAACGGCAATATTCGAGCATTGCTGAAGGAGAGAAGAAGGAAGTTTCCTGTATGTTTCCATCGTTGGTTCTTTTAACCCCTGAAAAAGAGAGAAGATCTTTCGCAACGTCGGCTTTTTAGAGGATTCAAGTGACTTTCTAATAAATTTTTTTATTCGGAATGTGATTTTTCAATATCCTTCTGCTGCTGCCTTCAGTCAATTTTCTATTTATCCAAAAATTTAAAAAAAAAAATTCGTAGATATTTATATTTTCTTGTTTGGCCACCTGCCTAAGAACACAAGTCTATAGTTTGAATAAAGGGACTTCACGATTATACTTTTTAGCTGATCATATAATCAAAAGAGTACTAAAATGTTGTCATAGGTATTGAGCTAAAAGGAAAACTTAAATGTGTTATGTATTTAATGCTTTTATTTAATTTGAATTGAAATCCAACAGGATACTCATGAGCGAAGCAAAGAAGAGGCAGAACGTCTTCGAGAGCGACTGGAAAAAGCGAATGTTGAATTGGAAAGAGCCAGGGCTGAATTGGATCGTCGTGGAAAAGGATTCCAAATGGAAGCCGACAAATGGTCAGGCGAAACCGCTCGTCTTCAATCCGAACTTGGAGAAGCGAGAGATTTACGGGTGGCAGCTGAAGCACGGGCACACGAATTGGAACTGGAATTGGAATTGCGGCAAGCCGATGTTGGCAAATCAGCAGCCACCATACAACGACAACTCGGCGAAATCGAACGCTTGCATATCGAGGTGAAAACAAGTTCGAGTTGCATTAGAATTACACTCATTCAACATACAACATTGCTCAGGCCCCTAACTTTGGCTCATTAAGTTCGAAAAAATTTCAAATCTTCTAGATCCAACCTATTGAAAATCATGAAATCTACTACTGATAACGTCTGTTTGATTTCACTATTTCTTGAACAGGGATGGCGAACTTTCTCAATTCCTCAATTAACTGGGTCATTTTTGATACCACAATTTAGAAAAAAACAGAAGTGGGTCACAAATTTACTTACCACATTATTGTTATTTAAAAATTTGGGGCTTGATTTGATAAAATTAATATGTAAAAATAACGATTCAGATGAATTTTAAATTAAAAACGGCTGGATCTAACCGAAAAATTACCAAATTGTCTTCACTGCTATAAGTTGCCAAGTTCTAATTAAGCATAAGTTAATGTCTAGTTTGATACTGTGAGAAGTGCTTTCTTGGAATCTTATAGAAACCTCAAACTTTTCTCTGATATCATCGTTTAATAATGGAAGATGATTTTTGAGATTCTTAAATTATAAATTAGTGTAGGGTGTCTTAGGGCCAGTTGTATGTCGGTTTGTAAAGTCTTTGTTAAAGTTGACAAAGGGTGAAACCTTAGAATTCACCTTGTGCTCGGCCAGATGGCCAATCAGATGACAGGTACTTTGACACCTACGTCTGATTGGCCATCTCTCCGGGCACAAGGTGAATTCTAAGGTTTTACCCTTTGTCAACTTTAACAAACCGACATAAAACTGGCTCTTAAAGTTCTCACAAAAAACAACATAGAACATGGAATAGGTTAAATTTACTCAGGATGACTGCACCAGTAAAATAATTAAATTATAAAATAAAATATCCCTTAGCTATTTTCAAAATATTTGATGTTTAACGAGAAATTATATGAACGCTTTCTTTTCAACCAAAGGTTGAGAAAATCCGCGATCGTCATGAGGGATTGCAGGCGCGTTCAGAACATCTGCAGAAGGAAAACGAACGGCTACGATCTCTTGAGGCTTCCGCTTCCGTCAATTCAGGGGCCGAGGCTGAAATGTCAAGGATGCAGAGGGAATTTGAAAGATGTCAAGTGCAATTAATGAAACAAGAAGATCTGGCTAAATCCGCGCAGACAGAACTGGAGAGAACCAAAAACGAAATGGCGCGATTGCAGGTAAAAATATTTTTTTTTGTTTATTTTCCGATATTCAATAACTAATTTAAATATAGTATATTTTAAAAAATTTGAATAAATAATTTCGTAGCCAGTAGGCAGGGTTATTTCTCCACTTCCTCAACCCCATTCCTCAAATCACTCAATAACAACCGAGTTCTGTCCTTCATGCCTCCAATTTTCAACATCTATAATCATTATTTATAAGAATAAATTAAAGTAGACAAACAAATTTCTGTTTACAACTATAATTTAAATTTTTTATTAAAATTATTTTATTTTATTTTTTCTAGAATAAAGAACGACATCTTGCTGAAGAGAGTGATGTTCTTAGATCACGTGACAAGCAAATGGAACTTGAACTTAAGCAATTATTAATTGAACGTGAAGAATTAATACATCAATTAGAGAAAACGCAGTCATCTCGAACAAATCGTGAAAAACAATTGGATTTGGAAGTGAAACAATTGAACGTGGAGCGGGATGAAATGTCCAGGCAGCTGGAGAAGTTGCAATCGACCAAGAGCCAGAGGGAGAAGCAAATTGAACTGGAGTTGAAACAGGTGACTGTAGAACGGGATGAGCTGATCCGGCAATTCGAGAAATCCCAAACATCGAAAACACAATGGGAGAAACAGATCGAACTGGAATTGAAGCAAGTGACCATGGAGAGAGATGAGTTGATCAGGCAATTGGAGAAGACGCAAGCGACGAGGTCACAGAAAGAGAGGCAGATCGAAGTGGAGTTGAAACAAGTGACCATGGAGAGGGATGAGTTGATCAGGCAAATGGAGAAGACCCAAATGACCAAGTCCCAGAAAGAGAAGCAAATCGAAATGGAATTGAAACAGGTGTCGGCGGAAAGGGATGAACTTGTACGGCAACTGGAAAAGACCCTCTCGACAAGATCCCATCAAGATCAGCAGATGGAGGCTGAAATGCACGCCATGAGGTCAGAACGGGAAGAAATCATGAAACAGATGCAACAACGAGCCAATAGGGATAAACAAATGGAAGTGGAAATCAAACAACTCTCAGTCGAGAGAGACGAATTGGTCAGGCAGCTTGAAAAATCACAGGTAAGAATTAGTTGCAGATTTTAGTTAGAATATATTTTGTTAGATATATTAGAGCAATGTTTTTCAAAGTGTGGGTCGCGACCCTCCAAGATATAAGGAGGTCTCGAAGCCTCAGTAAAAAAAAAGTTTAAAAATATATTTTTATTAAGAAAATGTTAATAAAAGAACATTTGTAGATTAACACAAGGCGAGGCGTTTGGCGATGTATCGATGTAAAAATATGTCTGTTAAAGGTACTTGTGTATTTAACCGATACCTAATTATAAAAATTAATAAAAATGTTGTATGGATTTGATATTTGTAACATAATAAAATACAGGTTACAAACAGCGGGGGGTAAGGGGTTGCGAATTTTTTTTAGTAAGAGGGTCACGTCATGAAAAAGATTGAAAAACACTGCATTAGAATGATCCATTTTGACCAATTATTTTTCTTTTTGAGTCTCCCATAAAAATTTGTTAATATTTCAAGTTTTCAAGAAGTCTCTCCAAATTTTATTTAGCTTCATAAAAAGTTTTTAAAGAGATCGCTTAAGAATTTTGAAATTCTCAAAAATGTAAAAAAATCAATTTTTTATTCAGAAATTGTTTCTATATTATGTAAAAAAATAACCCCCTGAAAATTTCAGCTTGAAATACATATGTATTTTGAATTATCGCTCAAAAAATCGCAGAAAATTTTTTAGTGATTCATTTTTTACGTTTTCGAGCAACTTTTAAATATAAATCATAAGGCTTGATTTTTTTTTACTATCAATTTAAAATATATTAAATAGAGAACGAGGCTAAAAGAAAATTGGTATTAAAATATATTGTCATAATGCCATCTATGGAGAATTTATATTTGAAAAATTTTCTTAAGTTAAATTATTTTTAACCATTTATATTTTTTTATTTTCAATAATATTATCTATGATGTATCATTCAGATCCATAATAAATTTGAAACAGGAATAACAGGGAATTGGGCAAAAATTAAAAACCTAGAGTTTTTATTAAATGGGCCAGACGTTTCGTCAATTTATTTTGACTTCCTCAGTGGCCCATTTTATTACTCTTTGTCCAAAAACAATTTCACTATACGACAAAACATCATTGATGTTGCATGTCAGAGAGAGATTTGTCTTAAGGGTTTGGCTACTGGCACGGCAAGCTTAGTTAGCGCTTGGGTTCGATTCCTAAGGGGACGAACCTCTCTGATATGCAATGTAAAAATATTTCTCTAATATCTATGATGTCCTTTAAAGTTAAATTCATTTAATATCATTAATTAAATTGTTTTTTGACAAAGAGTAAGTAATAAAATAGGCCACTGTGGAAGTCAAAATAAATTGACGAAACGTCTGGCCCATTTAATGGGTTTTTAATTTTTATCCAATCCTCTGCAATTCCGGTTTCAATATTATTTATTTATGAAAAATTACAATTAGAACTAACTAGAAGTACATTCCAGTATATGCTGCAAGTATACGAGCAATAGTTCATATTATGAAATAATCGCTTTAGATCAAATTCTTTAATATGACAATTTGATGTTAACCTAGGCGATGTTGGTTCGTCTGGAAACGGAAGCACGTGGCGAAGGGGATCAGTGGAGACAACGTGCAGAAGTTTCTGAGAAGACAGTGGCGGATCTGCACAAGCGAATCCAAGCAATGGAGAAACAAATGGCAGGCCAAACACAACAAATGGCACAACTGCAACAATCTGCTGCTGGAGCAAGTTCTGGAAAAGATGCAGCCCAAAGGGAAGCCCAGGTGGTCGCGATGGAGCGAGATCGGCTGCAAGCTCAGCTGGAAATGCTCGTGCAAGAGCTGGAGAAGAGTCAGGTTGGAATTGTTTTTTTTTTTTATTTTAATGACAAACCAATGAAATTTTAAGTCTACTGCTCTAGGAAATTTGAACTTTTATATTTATTTAAGAAAGTTGCCCTTCGAATTTATTGAGCTGTGACAATTTTACTAAACTCGAAACCCTCATCAAATTATATTTAAACTATATGATTTAGAGCCTCGAAGGACACCCATTGGCCTGAATTGCTTTTTGGTATTTGGGTTAAATTCCCAGGGGAATAAAGACAATCCTTCCGACATAAATATAAAAAAAATTATCCATAACAACTCGAATTCGCTGGAAGATAATCGCTTGTGATTTTCTTTAGATAAATGTTGTATTTTCAATCTTAAGTTTGCTGGGCTCGGCAATTTTTTTTTTTTTTTTTATGATAATGATGAGAGAAGGAGTTACACCAAAAAAGGTGCAACCCCTAAAGGCCTGGGTTGGCCCCTCCATCGTGAAAAGAAGAAGAAAGAATTTTATGGGTTGGGCGGGGGTCGAAGGTATCTGTGGATACGGGTCTTAAATAGCTGAAGGTTATAATTCGCGGGAAAGATGGTGGCAGGGAGCGAGTTCCAGTCTCTGGAGTCAAAGGGATAAAAGAGTTGGCGAAAGCGCTTGTTCGACTTTTATCCAATTTGACAGCGAAGGGGTGCTGAGCGTTAGAAAACCGCGTGTTTCGCGTAAAGAGGGCATTAGGGGGGATAATTGATTTCAGCTCGACTGAACAGACACCGTGATAGTATCTGTAGTACAGGGAAAGAGCAGAAACGGTTCTTCGGTGAGCCAGGGAGTCGAGTGAGTTGGTTAGAGCCGGTTCTCCTATTAGTTTAATTGCTCGCTTCTGAATTGCATCCAGTGTAGCAAGAGAATGCTTGGAGGCACCCCTCCACAGATGAGAGCCATATTCGAGACAGGGACGAATTTGAGCCTTATACAGCATAAGAAGTTGACTGGGAGTATAACAGCGTCTAGACCTAAATAGGAGACCAAGCTTGCGCGCTGCAGCTTTAGCAGTGGTTGAGATATGGTCATTCCATGAAAGGTCAGACCCTAGAGTTACGCCTAGCATTGAAATTTTTCCCTGAATTCTAGTGAGTTTGAGTTGAATGATATGTTTGGGAGGTTTGAACTTTTATATTCATTTAAGGAATAGGGACCGTGCGTTACGACTTTAGCTCCAACTGGTGACGAAAATTTAAGCTTTGGGGGGTGATTTATTAAACGTTCAAGACAAAGAGACTCCCACATGGCTCCCTAGGCTCCGTGTACTCTTTTATCTATGATATATACTATAATACAATATTTGACCAAATTCTCCTCAATTATTTGAATAAATAAACACAAGAGAGCGCTACCTCAGGCAGTAGTGCTGCCTATGTTTAACCCACCCTCCCTATAGTCATTTCATTTATTTGCTCTTGAGGTTTTTGAAACTCGAAAACATCACCAAATTATATGATTTGGATGTATGTTTAGATTTAGACTCCCTTGACCGCGAAATATTCTGATGATAAAGATTAAATATTAGTCCAAAAGATTTTTCTGGTGTTATTTATAACAAATTGATTTCACCTCGAAGAGTAGCCATTGGCCTGAATTGATTTTTGCCACTTGGGTTCAATTCCCAAGGGAATAAATACAACTCTTCTGACACACATATAATGAAAATTATTTCTAAAAAAGTTAAATTAATCTTAAACCAACTTTTAAAGTTAATTTAGATTAATTAAAATATAAAAATTCTTCAATTGCTGGTATTCTTGATAGTAATATGATATTAAATAAACATTGTCAATGCAATCAATTAGAGAAACAATCAAATCAAAATACATACTCCTTTTTTTAATCCTTTTTATTTATTTTTTTACAATAAGACTTCTTATTATTAAATAAACTGAGGATGGATAGACAAAAACCCCAAACATGTAAAAAAAGAAATGAAAAGATTTTTATTTTTGGATTGGATAATGTTTATTTGATATAAATTTACTTAAATTTATCTAAAGCTAAGCAATCCTTTTCGTCTAACTTTGCTTGGTGAAATAAAATTTACCTTAAAAGTTAGTTTAAGCTAATTTAAGTACAAAGGAAATTTTTTATTAAAAACCACATTATTTTCACTTTTAAAAATAAATTTATTAACAAACAAATAAACACATAGAAATATAAAACACGACGTTTCAATCACTATATCTGTGATCTTTTTCAAGTAGGAGATACCTGACAACGGCCAACAGACAACATGTTTATATATAGTGATTGAAACGTCGTGTTTTATATTTTTATATTGGTTTATTTGTTTATTAATAAATATAGGTATATTTAATTTAAAATTAAATTAGGTTGGAGTTGGTGGTGTTTCACAAGGAGAAAAATTAAAATACAAAGATTTTTTTAGTTTACTCTATATATTTCGAGCTCTTAACTCATCGTCAGGAGAACATTGACTGAAGATAACATAAAATAATGAACAGAATTTATTTTAATTTTAATATGATGGACAGTTATTTATGACTTAGTGTAAATATGAAAGAATTATCAGGGGATGGGATGGCGTTAGAGCCGAAAGAACAGATGGAGCGGACAAAGGGCTAAACGGGAATAAAGAAAAGATATTTATACTTGGAAGTTGCCGAAAATTATGTATGTGCTATAAAGGAGGGCAATAAACTATGGAATGCAATGAGGGTGCATAGTGAAAATTTCCATCTCTTATTTTCTATTTAAAAAAATAAACCCACCATACACTCTCATCGCACTCCAATTCAAATTAAATATCATGGATTAAGATGTCAATTATTGGTGAAGTTTTGATGTCTGTTTGATTGTTCAAGATGTTTTGATTAAGGTGTATGGCCTTTTTAATTTCAGCTGACTCAAACAAATCTAATTTCCTGCTTTTTGAAATGAAATATAAAGGGAGGGGGTTAGTCGATGAAGGTGAATGGTTGTGGTCAAACAAATGATCTGCAAAAGCCGAGTTATAACAACTAAGAAAGGGGGGGGGGCATTTGGGTTCAAACTATTCACCTGTATATTTAATTGTGAAAATAATGTGGCTTTCAATAAAAAGTTTTAATAAAAAGTTCTACCACAAAAGCTTCAATCAATTTAAGTTAAGCACTATCTTAGTTTAAGTTTATTAAGAACACCTTATAATTTAAATTCAATACAAGATAATTAATCCCAGTTGAATCGCTCCATTCTTGAGACTATATTTATATTATTGTCTCTATTTTAGAAATTTTATAATATCTTTAAGGAGAAAAATCGAGTTAATTATCATCAATTAATACCTAAATATATTTTATTATATGTATATTGTTTGAATATAAAATAATATGAAGTTAATGTTGGGCTTAGCTTGATTTACATGAGGCAAGACAACATTTGGCTGAAGGAGCCTCCAAGTCGAACCAGGCGGATGCAGCTGCGAGGGCCAAATTAGAGCAAGATCGACGGAAACTTGATGACAAAATAGCACAATTGGAAGAGAAGGAGCGGGTCTTGGCTGATGCAGATCAGAAATTGAAGAAACGGAAAGAAAAATTGGACCAACTTGAAGCTCAGCATAAGGTTCGTTTAATTATATTAAAATCGATCAAACGTTTTTACACAATAAGTCGACAAGGACAAACATATTTTCAAAGAATTATTTTGTCTGTCTGTCTGTACGTCTGAATAATACCAACATCAAAAAGTTCGTTCTGGCACCATCATATTTATATTTCCAAAAGGAAGTACTGAATTGATTTTGGCTTTCCAAACTTCAGAACTTATCTTTGAAAAATTTAGAAAAGCGAAAGATTTGATTTATTATATCGTCGCCTTAGGGCCAGTTGTATGTCGGTTTGTAAAGTCTTGTTAAAGTTGACAAAGGGTAAAACCTTAGAATTCAGCTTGTGCCCGGCCGGATGGCCAATCAGATGATACGCACTTTCATCTGATTGGCCATCCCGCCGGGCGCAAGGTGAATTCTAAGGTTTTACCCTTTGTCAACTTTAACAAAGACTTTACAAACCGACATACAACTGGCCATTAGAGATTAAACCGCTAGCTCACAACAAGGAAATTTTACAGGGCAGAGAAAAACAAACAAAATTGCAATATTGTTGTTATGGAAAGAAACTATTTTTCACATTTTTTTCATACAACTTACGATCGTAATTTTAAGTAGCAGTTTTACTTGGATGATGCTGCATCTCTTTTTCTTTCTAACGGTATTAATATGTCATATATGATGAAAAATGGAGTTAGCAGGTTTACACTCTAAGCCGACGATATAAGAAGATGAAATTTCGCTCAAGAGTTTTTATTAATAAGCTGCAATTTTGGGCCAAATTTCAGATTTATTGTTCAAACCATTCGACTTCAAAAATTTATCAAATCAGCAAAATTTACGAAAAACGTAGTGATTTTTAGTTTTCACTTTTCTCTTAGAACTTTTTTTAATGATTTTTGTAAATTTATTACTGTTCTGATGAAAGTAATAAATTCGTTAAGTCTCTTTATTATATGATTGACCCGCGATGATTATTCGAAATATATTTGATTACCCTGCTAGGCATTTGCTATTGTGTTGTTTATGAATAATTATGGGAATGTTGTTTTAGGCGCAAGCAGGCAGAGGTGCAGGTGGTGGAGGAGCCGAGGCTGAGGCCCTACGAAAAGAGCTTGCTGCTGCTAAAGAAGAATCGATAAGGGCAGCTCAAGAGACGGAGCGTCTCTTGCAGTTGGTGCAAATGTCACAGGAAGAGCAAAACTCCAAAGAACAGGCCATCCATCAGTTACAAGAGTAAGTTGGATTGTTTAAAGGCAGCAACAACTATTACAACAGGACATCTAAAAAGATTTACCCCTTGGTTAGTCGTTTCAATCGCACAGCCAGTCATAATCGGTTGCCTAACTCTCGAAGACCCAGCCTAGGAACTCGTAATAGTTGGGAATTAATTCTTAAACGCGGAGGTGACTCAAGTGAATCGCAAAGAATGGCAATGACTGTGTTGGTGTATTTATTGTTATAATAATACTATAAAATACAAAAATTATATTGTTTTGAAATTCTTCATTAAAAAAAATACAAAAATACAAGTGCAACATTTATTTTTTGGGATATTATGAATATGATAAATAAAAAATTTTATATTTATTTTTTTATAGAATTTTTTAGTATTGAGGTTTTAAGCCTTTAGGAAACAGTTTTATGGATGTAATTATCGTAGTACAAAACAAATTTTAGATTAGTACCTACTCCCTCAGTCCCAAATTAGTTTCTACATTTGAATATTTTTCTACTGATTATTGGTACTGATGATTTTATCATTTTGTTTTAATATTTTTCAGAGATTTTAGCTTGATATGTACTGTTAGCTTGACAAGTACTCCCTCCTTAAGTACAAAAAGTAGAAAAAATATGAAAATACAGCATTTAAATAGGAACTCAATTCTCGAACCGAAATGTAGGAACTAATTAGGAACGGAGGGAGTAATATTTATGTGTATACCTATATATAACAATTAAAATGCAAAAATAAACATTAAGCTACACATTTAAAAAAAAATCTACATAATATATTCTACTTGAGCCTGTTGGAAAAATACATAAAAATTGATGTTACTTTTTACGTTGAAAATTTACAAAACCCCAACACATGTCGATTTGACATTTCCTAGATACTCTGTATGTATATAATTTTCATGTTTTGAATGCTTACATAACAGTAAAATCTTTTTATTAATCCTATGGTTAGTATATATAAAGTTAATTTTTATATAAACTTCAACTTTGAAAACTTGATAGAATAAATAATTTTTTATTGTTAAAGGATAAATAAATTGAATTGCTTCTTTCCAGTAATTTATTTTATTATTCAAATGGTTAATCGAAAATATTTCGAGACCTTCGTCAGTGGAAACCACTCCCCACTGAAGAAGAGATGCCGCAAGCGCTCTCGAAATATTTGGATTAACCATTTGAATAATAAAATAAATTACTGGAAAGATGTAATTCAATTTATTTATCCTTTAACAATAAAAAATTAATATATCCAGTACACACCAAGCCAGCAAAATTCTTAAGAATAAATAATATTTATAAACATATTAAAAGTTATTTTTTTGTATTTAATTTATTTTTTACATTTTTTCTTGTTTTAGAAATGGCTTAAACGTTATTTTATATTTTATTTTCAAGGACTAATTTTCTTTCTTTCTTTGGATATAGATACCCACGATAACTTAAGATAGTCTGTATAAAATTACCTCTGCTGCCATAATGTTTGTATTTCTAAAACAAATAATTGATTAAATTTCTAGTTTCAAAATGTCAAGTTAAAAAAAATACTAAAAATCAGAAGAATAAAACGAATCATAATATGAGGAGCTCTTTCTTCATACGAGCTACAGGACCAGAGAATCCAATAATTCTTTTTCCTCGTAGTCTGGAGCTAAAAACTCCATTTTATGAAATATCCCTGATACATTTCTTTAACTCTGATTAATATCTTTGTTCTAGGCAATTGAAGCAAGCCCAAGCAAAGATGAAACAACTTCAGCAGGCTCAGGCACAGCGACCCGCGGAGGAGGTAAAATGACCATCGATCTTTCGCTTCATCCTCATCCTGTTTATTTATTTATATCTTTATGTTTTTTAAATAACAAATAACAGTTTTTTCTCATAATCACTAATTGCATGGTTTGTTTCTTTATTTCACAGGCTGGTCCTGCCGGTTTCCTCAAAAGTTTCTTCTAAACTAAAGATAAAACTTTTTAAACAAATATTTTTTAAGAAAAAACCCAAAAGAACATTTCGCGTCAAATAATTTATTTTATTTTTTAAAAATATGATTAATTTTAATGCATGATGATTGATTGTATGATTGGAATTTGAGTGTTTCAATACTACGCCCTTGTTATCAATAAAACTAACAAAAAAATAATAATATTGACTCCGACTCAGAAGCAATTTGACCAAATAATAATAATAATTAGTGTTGTTAAATTTTTTGCGGAAAACTAAAAAGAATAAAAAAAAAACAAGCAAGCCTTTGTATGTTAGTGTATATAAATATACATATATATATAAGCGTGTGTGTGTGTTTGTATGTTTGTATGTCGATCAATTACTTTGTTTCCTCATTATTAAAATCTTTGCAAAAAAAAAAATATCAACAGCAGCAGCAACAAAAATCTCTCCGATAGCAGCCGAAGCCTCAAGTGTCGATGTCTTCAAAATGAGGGGGTAGTTGTGGTAAGGGATGAAGAGGGTAAACGATTTCACTTACACATCCGAGTGTTGACAATAAGTGACACCAAACAACACTTAAGTGTGAAAGGAACATAAACAATGCAATTTCATTCTTTTCATTCTCTCTCTCTTTTTCTCTCTCTGAATATTTGAATCTATATGTATGTAATATGTCGTTTGCTTGTGTATGTACGTGTGCGTGTGTGTGTTATTCAATTTCTCCTAGGAGAAGATTTTGAAAACGCAACATCGCGAAAACCGCCTCTATCTATTCATATCTCTCTTTTCGAATCAAAGAGACAAGACTGACTTCCCTCGTAAGATCGAAACGTTACACTCCAGAGACCCTGCCCTCCCCCTCGAAACCCCTTATAACCTTAGCGAATAATTAACACCATAAAATATGCTTAATTAGAACTTAGATCCCAATTTGTTATCTATTGTCCATTTCCTTTCTCAATGAGTCACAATGCTATGGTGATAAAGACATCGGATTTAATGAAAATTTCGAGTACTTTCTAAATTTGGTTATTCGTATGTGGCAGCAAGAAATCCTACGTACATAACCCAAGCAGCGTTTCACTTAGGGCAACTTTAGATAAAGATTCAGCCCAGACACATACATACTTTTTTAGGTAAAGTTCTAAAGATGTGACGCTGTAATTGGCTGGTTTGACGTTAATTAGTTATTCTCACTATGTATGCAATATCGTATTCAAACGTCCTCCAAAATAAATATTTAATTCTTCTTCAAATTATAGATTATGTGAAAATTAAAAAAATATCTCACTTGATGCTTTTTTAAAGCTTGTTGTTTAGAGAGAGCAAGCAAGCAACCTGGTGATAAATTATTATTAATATTTATTATGATTGTCTATGTGATATCGTATTTTTGTAGTTTCACCAAAATTAACTTTAAATTTGGTCTTGTATTATTTATATGAAAAATAACCTTTTTCACTTTTCCAAATTCAATATTATTGGTATTACGTAGGTTATATAATGAAATGCAGTCCATAAATTATTTACTTTTATTCAATTTCCGACGTTTCGGAGACTTTTTTTCTCTCCTTCTTCAGGGTATTGAATAGTTATTGATGGGTGAGTATAACTCGGTTCCCATTTGTCTCTTCTTTCAGTGATAGCAACAATATTACAATATTTTCCAACATTATACCATAAGTGTACTTGGTTGTATTATGGTATAATGTTGGAAAATATTGTTGCTATCACTGGAAGAAGAGACGGATGGGAGCCGAGTTGTACTCGTCCATCAATAACTGGTCAATACCCTGAAGAAGGAGAGAGAATGTCTCCGAAATGAAAAATAACCTTTTTCAATTTCCAAATTCAATATTATTGGTATTACTTAGGTTATAATGAAAGGCAGTCCATAAATTATTTACATATATTCAATTTCCGACGTTTCGGAGACTTTTTTCTCTCCTTCTTCAGGGTATTGAATGGTTATTGATGGGTGAGTATAACTCGGTTCCCATTTGTCTCTTCTTTCAGTGATATCAACAATATTACAATATTTTCCAACATTATACCATAAGTATACTTGGTTGTATTATGGTATAATGTCGGAAAATAATACAACCAAGTATACTTATGGTATAATGTTGGAAAATATTGTTGCTATCACTGAAAGGAGAGACAGGTGGGAGCCGAGTTGTACTCATCGATCAATAACTGTTCAATGCCCTGAAGAAGGAGAGAAAAGTCTCCGAAACGTCGGAAATTGAATAAAATTAAATAATTTATGGACTGCCTTTTATTATAACCTACTTATTTTGCTTACCAGCCCGTCTTTCTAAGAAAATAAATAAAATTAAATTATTGGTATTAATCAAAAATGATTCCTCCTTAAAACATAATTTTCTAATTGTAATAATTACCATTTCATTGGGGGCGAGAGATAAAAATTTGAGAAATAACGATTCAACCACTTAAAACAAAATTTTTGATAAAAACATACTTGAATAAAATCACTAAAATAGCACACACAAAATATGTTTTTTGAATGTGATGTTTTAAAATTAAATTTTACTAAACGTGATAAAGAATAAAGTTTACATAAGTTTACAAAAGTCAACTTTTTCCAGAATTAAACCCAAAACTGAATTTTTATCGTAAGTTCAATTAAAGATAATATACTAACATTTTCGAAACAATGAACTAGACAAAGAGAACAATAATGATGTCTCATTTTATATTCTTAGTCTCAGTGTGAAACGAAATGGACTTTAGAATTTTTTTTTTTAAATCTCTTTCCAAAGCAAATTAGATTCGATTTTGACAAAAAATGAAAAAAATTAATAAAAAAAATGAAATCGAACCAATCTAATAAATACATTTACTGCCATGAATTCTAAGATAATTGTGTGAGGCACAATCTCTCATTGTCAACATTTGAGAATATAAATCGTTAATCTATATATAAATATAAATATATATATACCTATATACTTATATATGATTCCTCGTTTTTCTAAATGTACTAGATTTTTAGCATTTTGCAACTATTATGTGTTCATATTGCTAAAAGAAATAAACTCATCGAATATCGAATTCTCAACAAAAGAAAAAATTACTCTTTGTTTTTTTAAAAATTAATAAATTTAAAGCAATAATATTCATAACAATAAATAATGATAAGCTTTGGAAAGATCCTTTAAAAAAATATTTTTATTCTTCAATCTTATATCATTGTTTTGTAAATATAATTAAGAATCCTAAAAATTGTTGAAAAAAATAAATAAATCGTTGGCTTGCTTGTGTTACAGGTTGATGTGATAAAAGAATAATTTCATAAAAAAGCCTAATCTTAATACAAAGAACAAAAAAAACGTTTTAAAAAACAGATCTAGATAAAAAATTCAATATAATTTTTATGTTGAAGCTTTATTGATCTGGTTAATGATTTTAAAGTTTTAGTACACCATCACTTGTGTAAATAGAATATTTGCTTTCCAAAATTACGTTAGCTATTTCTAGAACCGTTTTCAAGTGTTAGTAAAGCAGCGAATTTTGCATCCGAGCCTGTTTTGGCTGAGAGTGTACCATTTGAGATCTTGGAGCAAGAGACTCGAGTTCAAGTCCCGACTCTGCAAGAAAATTTAAACGGCTATATTCTGGCTCCTGGCCAGATATTGAAACATATAACCAATGTTTCACAAAAATTAATTTATACTGAGTAAATGGACAAGTATCTTAGCCCAAAGAAAAATCAATTCGTCTGAGATGCGGGTGGCCTAACATCATTCCCATTCTGTAGTATTTCGATGAGAAAATCGCTGCTTTGATTAATTCTCGCTTGTGAAAATGTTCCAGAAAAAAGATCAAAAAGTCGGATTAAAGAAAATTTTAATTGATTTACTATGAACACCTTGGATGGTGTCTAACATGAAAACTAGATTAACAGGCTACAAAAATAGTTATCATAAAAAAAAATTGAAATTAGAGTTAAATCATTATAATGAATGTTTATAATTATAAAATATATATAAATATATGTGGTCATCTAAAAATATTTTTTTAGTTTTATCAAAAACTCATCAAAGGAAAAAAGAGATTAAAAGTCTAAACGAAAATAACAAATTAGAATTTTTCCATTTTTTAATGGAAAATATTTGAAAAATTCCTTTAAAAAAATAAAAAACAATTGAAAAATATTAGTTAAAAAAATATATATGCATATATATATTAACGGATTACACTTGAATACTATGATCCGAAAAATTTAGATTTTTAAAATTAGTTAATATAAAAATATTTAAAGAGAGCAATCTATGTTAGATAATTTGCAAATGAATGTAAAATGTTGATTAATTTAGACCGAACTCATTGTAAATATATTTATGTAAAGAAAAAATATATAGATTTGTATATATTTACAGAAGATCATTCTTGTAGCTCAAGGAATGTATTATTATATGGGGTGTCTCAGTAGTAACTGCAATTTTAATTTGTGCACTATTTCAAAATACTTAAACCTACAGAAGCTATATTACTAGATTGCATGTAGAGAGGGAATTAATAAAACTGCGCTCCACGAATGCCAAACGCGTAAAAATTCTACAATTTTAAATTTTGAAATCGCGTAATTAAGTTTACTTACTATCTAGATGACAAGTGAAAATTGATATAATATAAATAAAAGCTTCTGTAGAATAAACAGTTTCAAGATTGTGCACAAATTAGAATTCCAGTTACTATTAAAACATCTCTGATATTCAATGGGAAAGAAATTCGATTGAATAAAATTTTTTATATAATACAAATTTTCCTCGACTACACTCATTCCAAGTTTTTATCGAGAATAATTTAAAAAAAAAAAAGGTTTCTTTATTATTAAATGATAAATTTCAGTTAAAATAATATTAAAAACCCCAATATAGACTTGATCTACCTGTAAATAAATATATATCTCTATATATTATTTATTTAATGAAAAATCCAGTTGTTTTTCTATTCTAAAAAAAAACTGAATGCTATCTTTAATAATTTTTTGGATATTTAATTTTTCGATAACTTTTTTTTTCTTTGGAGTGGTATGAAAGTTATTAACAAAAAAGGTAGTATTGGTACATATATAAATATATAAATATATAAAACGCACAATGATATTAGAAAATCTAGAAAAATGGAGATTCCTTTAAAAGTTTATTTTGTCATTTATTAAACAATTCCAAAAAATTATATCGGTAGAGATACATTCAGAAGTTTAATTTATTATTTATATACATTATTAGAATTAGCACTGGTAACTTAACTTTTTTTCCCCCTATTAGTTAAATCTAGAATAGATACTTTGATTTGATTTCAAATTTGTTTTGATGAAAATCACATTTATACAAATCTATATAATTATAGATTTGAAGAGATTCGATTCAGACAAAAACTAGCTATAAGTATTTATTAAAATTAAAACAATAAAAACATTGATAAAAAGCAAAGTTCGTATACTAAATCTGTGATCGTTAACAGGTTTTATAATAGACAATTTGCAACTGCCAAATCGTGTCGAGAGAAATTCAGTTTAGTCCGTTATCTAGTTGATGGTTTCTTTCTATAAAGGTGGTTTATATTGACAATTTAGACAATATACAGAGAGTGTCTCAAAATTAATATGTTCGTTTATAATCTTTCGAGGATGTCAATTTGCTGTAACTTTTGGTTGATTCCAGAGAGATACTCTGCCTGTCTTAAGAATCAATTAAAGTTTGACGATTTATATATTTAGGGCTTAATTTCTAAAAAAAAGAACGCGAGGGCTTGAAAAAATTAGTTTTAATTCATATTTTTTAGAACTCCTAGTTCTTGATTGAGTAAAAAAAGAACCGGAATGTCATTCAGAACCGTTCTCGTCGAAATTATTCCCTGTATATATTATAAGAACGAATTAGAATTGAATTCATAAACATATGAATAGACAAATAATAGTTGTGCACCTTTCGAGGGCCCTTTAACTTTAGCTGCTGATATAAAAACCGACGTTTCAGAGGATCCTCCAACAAAACAAATAACGGATTATAAAAATCTTCATTTCTTTTATTTGTGACTATTTATTATTGTTATATTATATTATTTCTTTTCAGAATTTTTGCCTATAGACATTCTTAATCAAATTTTCTACTTCTACATTTGTTTTGTTTCTTATTTTTTAATTTTGTTTACCAAAATAATAATTCAAAGTATTGGGGAAGGAAAGACTGGTGTAGATTGTTTTGAAGAAAAAATATTTAAATTTGGGAGGTTTCTGATATTGTCTGAATAAACATTATTTTGAAAAGTGAATTAATGGACCCTTTTCTTCAAAATACTTTTACAAGTTCATTTTAACAACATTTCTATAAGTAATATAAATTAGATTATCACCAAGATCCTCTTCCAAAAATAAGATCCTTAAAATTTTTGTTTATTATATTCAATCATTTTAAAAAATTGAAGGTAATTTTGCCCTTTTGTACAAATTTTAAAATACATTAGAATCTCCCAGAATTGAACGCATTTTTATATTTGTTCAAAACTACATATTTTAATTTGTCCTTTACGAATTCACTGCATGTATAATAAAATTTACAAATATTTGATAATATAAATAGTATCTATAATAATACTAATAGTCTTACCCAAATCAGAAGCGTTGACCCACTTACTCGAGGGCCTCTTTGGCAATTTTCAGGGCATTAAAAAAAAATGGTTGTGGCTTCAGAGCAAGGGCTCCATTGCTATATCAGTGGTGGATTTTCTCTAATACTACCCTCACCCTGAAATAGGCACAAGCCGTTCCAATGTCGATGAGCGGGTGAAAGAATTCTAAGATAAATCCCAATTTTTCCACCACCACCACCAAATTATTTTTATTTATTTATTTATTTTTGTCAAGCCGTAAACTTGATTAAATTTTTACAAAAATATATTCACCCTAAAAAAGTTGTTATTATACGTTTTGCATGAATTTTTGAGTCTTATTTTTTTTATTTAGCATAATTAAACTTTGTTAATTTTCTAAAACAATATAATTTATTCTTAAATAAATTAGAAAAATCATAAAGAATAGCTTTGTTTCCATCAGAAGCTTTCTTTTTTATTTTAAGATAAATAACCATTATTTTCATTAATAACTCTTAATAGCAGAATGAATAGAGATTCTACAATTTATATATGTATTTTAAATGTAAAAATTAAAAAATATAAAAAGTAAATCAAAATTAATATGCAACTCTTGCTTGATAACGATCACAGAATTACTAAACGAAAACTTTACGTTTTGTTTTTATGTTTTGTTTAATAAATATATAGATATTTAGAAAATAGATATAGGGATAAAAAAATGTCAATAATTATTTGTTATTTATATTTGCCATTTTTATATTAAAATATAAATAAAATACTCTGGCATTGATAGTGACATGTTCACTATTCCAACTGAATCAATGTATATAATAATATGCCAAGTTTCATTTAATTATTCTTTTTTAAAGTTATTACCAAATAATAATTATTATTATGGAGGTAAATACCGATGAAAGAAAGAAGTAATTAATTAGTAAATAGTTATAAATGTTTCAGGAAGAAAGAAAATCGATTTTTTGTTTTTTGTTTGTAAATCTCGAAAATAATATTTATCGAAACAAATGAAAATCACAATCACACACAAATAATTAAATTTAAAGAATTGTAAATTGCAAAATGTAAAAGTGGCTGCTGATATGGATGAGACGACATCCCAGGGGGGAGGTAATTGTTTTGCTTAAAAGCGCGTGCCTTTCTACTGCCATTAATTGCACAACAAATATAAAAAATTATACAAATAAAAATATTAAAAAAAAAAAAAATGAAAAATAATTTTTTTAATAAATGGCCTCAAAACACACACACACCCCTCTGAACAGTCTTCCCATTCAATCATTTCTCTTTATGAATCTTTCACCTTAATATATACTCGTATATAGGTAAATAAATAAATATAGGGAAAAATTTCAGCCACATAACTACACCCCTCATAGTGTGTGTGCGTAAAAATTTAAATTTAGAAATTTTAATATTAATTTGGAGTTTAATTAAAAATATGTATTTTTTGTTTAGAAATATATTAAAAAAATAAAAAAGATATTGCCGAAACTAGAATCAATATTGTGACGTCAGAGATCTCCGAGAGACATTTTTCCTGCATTTATAATGTACAAGCAGGGACGGCGGAACCGTGGGGTTAGGGGGGTTCAGCTGACCCCCCCTGGGAATTTATCTATGGGGTCAAGAGGGTCAGCGGACCTCCTAAAGAAAGAAACTTTACCGTTATTTTACCCAAAAACAACTTTGTTGCCAAATTGTTGGTTGTAAAATTCATTGCGTTAACAAAACCTAAAAACCTTGAGCCCTAACGTTAGCCTAATAATTACTCATTTTACTTAAATAGGTAGGACTAGGTCAAAAAAAGGTCTACGTCTAAGTAGGTATATATTGCTAATTAATTTCGTTTTATTTTATTATCTTTTGAATCTAAACTCAAGCAGTATAATTATAATCAAAAATTTGAACCTTTTTTTTCTTTCAGTTTTCAATAAAACCATATCTACAAACTGCTTAAAAATGGGTTAAATTGTACCAATTTGCTCCAAAATTTTCTGATGGGGTGGTACCCTAGGGTCCCCGTTTCCTGGGGGGTATTCCATACTCCCAGACCACCCGGTAGGTCTACATCACTTTCCAAGTTTTGACCACCCTGGCCAAAGATCCGCCGTACTTATGTACAAGTGGAATTCCCAACAACCAACTATTTTAACTTAATGGGTTTTTGGAGATGTATTTTTACGTTGGGTTAAGAAATACCATTAATCTTTGTTTTATTCTTTTATTCATTGGGAGAAAATGATCTACGCTGACCTCTGAGATCACCCCATTGATTCTGATTTAAGCTATAACTTTTTATTTTTAAATATTTTTCAAAATAAAAAATATCATAAATATTTTTAATTAAGTAAATAAATAATCTATACCATATATTAAAATATTTTAATTTGAATTTTTATCCACATACTCGCTATTCATTTATGTCCCTTAGCAAAAGGATATTTTCAAAAAAATAAATTAACCCAATGCACATATTTTCATCTTAGTAAATAGGTCAATTTTAACTCTCTACTTTCTCTATCTCTTTCTCTCCCTTTAATTACAAAACAAAGCATATATGTCTAAATTATGGAGAAACATTTGTGTGAAATAAAAAAAAATTAATCACTTGTTAAATGAATATCAATATATAAGGAAAAAATATATATATAAAAATCTAACTATATATATATTTTTTTATTTTCCATCCAAGTTGAATTAATAATAATAAATATGTATAAATAAAAATTAAACATGTCCTTTTATGTAATATATAAATAAATGATTGAGTGCAAGTAGATGAAAAAATATCGATATATAATTAACAACTTAATAACAAACCTAGAAATATTTATTTACTTTTTCCTTGTATGCGAAATAATTGATTAAACGTTCCTCAAAGGTAGATATAAATTTTGTTTTACTAAAAATATAAATAACCCTTGAATAATTTTAATTTATTATTTTTATTCTTTAATTCTAGGTTTGTCATTTTGTGTTACGATTAAATATAAATAAATTAATTAAAAAATAAATGAAGTACACACAAATAAACACACCAAGAAGAAAAAAAAAGAAAATAAGCGAGTTTCCCAATTTTGTGACAGGTTTAATTGAAAAAAATGAAAAATTCCTATGGGATTCTTTGTTATTTTCTAAAATTTAAAAAATAATATATTGTGTGCCTCAAACAAATAAATAAATAAACTCGATATAATGCTACCTACTGCCAACCTTGTGCCATTATTCATGTATGTGAGTATTTTCGTCTCTTAAAAAAAAACAACTCCAACAAAAACAAGAACAAATTAAATGCATAATTCATTTTCATATTAATACTACATTTGCTTTATAAATGATTGTACAAAAATAAAAATTAAACGTATAAATATAAATAAATCTATGTATATGTGAATACATAATAATGAAAAGAATATAAGACACTGTGTGTTCAGCTTTAATGTGTCGTTTTAGTCTTTTTTTTCAATTTAGAAGCGATGATCATTCAGTGGTTGTCGTGACTCAAACACTGTACAGAAACGAAAACAGCCCGCGAGTTTCTCTACAGCCATAATCCCTCCGAGCTCGAAAAAAAACGCATTCATGTCTCTAAATTATCTCAAAAGAAAACCTCTTGAATAACCTTTCAAAAGGGTTCTATGTATTATTCATAAATAAACACACATCTTATCTATATATATAAAAGCGAAATACCACTCACTCTCTCAACACGATATCTCCAAAACTACTAGACCTACAGACTTGAAATTTGTAATAGAGGTACTTTATACGGCTTAGATGTCAGCTAAGAAGGAATTTTACGAAAACCCACCTTTAAGGGGGTAAAATGGGGTTAAATTAATTAAAGATCTGTGATTGACTGATTCTGTTGCCATGTTTTTGTTTACTCAAATTCTTTCCTGACGACTGTTTTTGTTCACTCATATTCTTTTTTTTTTTTAATGATGAAATTATATAAAAATTCAATTCAATTTTGTATACATAATCTGTAGACCAGGGGGAGTGGGTCCAGGGTGAGGGGGTCCAGAGGGAGTGGTTCAGGGGGTAGGGGTCCCGGGAGGGTTGGAGAGAGGGTCGTTGGGGTGGAGAGGCGTGGGTCCAGGGCGGTGGAGAAGGTCGGTGGAGTTGAGGGGGGTGTCTAGGGGCAGTAGTGGTGCTCGAAGGGGGTTGGTGAGATGGATGGGGTGTGGGTCAAGGGGTGGGGGTCTTTGGCCAGCAAGAGGGCCACCAAAGGTCCGGAACGAGACGCTCCCCGCCAGGGGCTAGGTGTTGCCCGCAGCGAAGCGACGGGCGATAGCTAGTATATATATAAAAAACAAAACAAACAAAAACTGAAAATGTTTGTTTGAAGTCCAAAATTTATAATTTCCATTGATAAAAGGAGAATATCTTCCAAAACGTTTGGACATTAAATAAACGTTTCCAGTCTTTTTTTTATAAGATGTGTAGGTATTTATTTTTACACAAAACAAACAATACAATTTTTTCTATGTGTTATTCATTAAAGAGAGTATTTGAGACCAAGAATTGATCCTCCCTAGTATTTTTATTGGGAAAGAAAAATTGACAAATTAAAAGAAAATAACCCTAATTGAAAACATTTCTCCAAGAATTCCTGCTTTCTTTTGGGTTTTCTAACTACAATCTTCCTGATAGACCTTCCCTAGATCTAAGCTACGAGATTTATATTTTATTTTTTGAAAAAATCACCCCCATTTTTGGACCATCAATAATAGTTTCATAATAGAATCACCAGCCCTTTTAAGAAACACTATAGATAATTTAAGCTTCCTAGGTCTTACATACTTTAAGATTGACTTGGGATCCCCAATACATAAATCTAATTTAAATCTTTTATGAATTAACGTAAAAATATAAGTTTTTTAGATTTCGATTTTTTTTTTTTTTTTTTTTTTGAAATCCCATTATTTAAAAGACTTATTTCAAATAAATCTGGACCAGGCCCCATTCTGCCTCTCTTTATTTGCCTGTTAAAGTTTAATTTAAAAATATTTGATTTATTTTAAACACTACTAAAGTGATTAAACATTTTCTCTTAAATTTTAGAAAATACATTAAAACAAAAAACCATCTACCTGTTCAACATTTCTTCGACAATATAATAATAATAAAAAAAAGCTTCTTTTTGTAAAGACAATCTATATTTTCTACATAACAGGGATATTGTGTTAGAGAAACTAGCGTGGCAAAAACTAAACAAAAATAATATATATTGTAAATCTTGTTGTTTTGGACCAGCTTGTGCGATAATGAAAAAGAAAATATTGTAAAAAAAAATCTGATATGTTTTTAGTAGCTAAAACGACTTTTTAGACAGTCGATAAGCATATAAATAACACATTATATTATATACATATATATTAATATTTATTAATATATGTATATAATTTTATTCCTATAACTACTAACTACTTCTATAACTCTAATTCTATTTATTCTTAAAAGGTAACTATTTTCTGTCAAAATAAAAAAAATACTACTAATGGTCTGTGGTCGGTCCGGAAAAATTAAGACCCGATTCTATCACAGGCCGGAAATTGAAAAACAAAAAACAAATGAGACGTTAATAATTAATAATAAAAATATAAATATTAATAATACTAATAATAATAATAAGTAGTGGCCATCAAGTGATTCTTTGTTGCAACATATCGGCCGGCTGTTTGTGATATACGAATCCTCAAATAAATGATCACACATCTACAATTCAGAACTTTTCTTTCTTTCATTCTTTCTTATCAATATCTTTATATTTAATTTATTTAATGGTCCGTTTCTTAAATCCCGATTCTTTATTTGTTATAATTGTTAATTTTAATAAAATAAGAAAGAGTGCCGGGGTTGAAAAGTACACAGATAGTCCAGTCAAATTGTGCTCAAATGGGCCCCTATGAGGTAAGTTTTGGGGTAGTTCTTTGGGGCGCTGAATCCAAATCTGAGGTCTCATACCAAAATTTCATGACGAAACATTGTAGAAAATGCAAAAAAGCTGAAAATTTCAATTTTTTGGCGGTTTTTTGCTTATAAATCGGAAACTATCAACTTTTTGTAAATACTTTTTATTTTCGAAATGAAAGTTCATAAAATGTCCTACAAATTTCATTATTTAGGTTTTTTTCCAACCAACCGTTCAGACTCAAGAGCAAAATCCAAGTTTTCGACTTCGTCAGGCGCCCAGGATCACCCAAAAACTCGCACTTTTTTCTATATTTTCCCATTTTGACCATGAAGAAGCACTTTTTCGACAATGAACACCATACATTTTTAAACTAGATTAAATTTTCTACAATTCAAACAAAGTTTCATCTTAATTGGATAAATGGTGCCGCACGAAGAGGTTGAAGTTTTGAAAAACCGCAATTTTTCCTTCATAAAATGAAAACCACTCATTCTAGAAACTTGATTCCTATCTCATTCTCTAGGAAATTTTGTTAAATTGAACGTTTATTTGTACCACTTTTTCGTTAAAACTTAGATTTATAGATATCCAGCATTTTCCATGACAGGATATGATCCGTGTCCTCAGAAGTGTCATCGAAAATTCTGGATATCTATAAATCTAAGAGTTTTATCAAAAAAAGTTGTCCAAGTAAACGTTCAAGTCAATAAAACTTTCTAGGGAATGATACAGGAAACAAGTTTCTAGGATGAGTCGTTTTCATTTTGTGAAGGAAAAATTGCGATTTTTTGAAAAAATAGTACATTTCCTGTCATGGAAAATGTTGGATATCTATAAATCTAATAATAATAAATCGAAATTTTAGTGGGAGACCTCAGATTTGGATTCAGCCCCCTAAAAAACATATATAAAATTAGAACTACCCCAAAACTTTCCTGATAAAAACACAATTTGACTGGACTAAGAGCCTAATAAATTTAAATATTAGTTATCATTAATTATATACTTTTTGGTATCCAATGAAAATATAGTAAACTGATGTGGCCATCCACATGACTTTACCATACACCTGCCCCCTTTCTTATATTTAATAAAATAATTTATAATCATTTACAAAAGAACCCCCCCCCCCCTCTTAATTTTGGGCCCATTAGCAAATTAATCAAATCTCCTTTTAAATATAGAACTTCTCTAGGGTAAGTAAATAGCTTTCTATTATTATTTTTTTAAACATTTTATCATTTTAATTATTTTTTTACCCCTTTTACATAGTCATTTCCGTAAAGGCGTATATATATGGCGCATATGTAAAATTCCTTTCAAACCGATCAAAGGGTCTAGGTCTCATTTGATAGTTTTATTTTTTGAACACCACACCTCCATTTTGGCCCCCAAAATAAATAATGACCCTTTTATACTAAATTCCATTTTTCTTGATTTTTTATTTTGAAAATTTTATATATATAGATTTTAATTTTTGAAGAACCCTTGGAGGCTATAAATATGCCAACATCAAATGGTAGCTGAAGGGAGACATCTGCTTCAAAACATACTAAGCCAAATGTTTGCTTAACTAATGTAATCTTTTGGGAATCAGTGCTTTGAACATGTCAAGGTAGTTGACCGTCCCAATGATTAAATAGGTGTAAAAGGTATATCGTATATGATAAGCAAAGTAAGTATCAATATCATTCAACAATAAATTAAATTAATAATAATAAATAAATAGAATATTAAACAACCAAATAAATAAATACATACGAGGTATGTTCAAAAGAAAAGGTGAATCTGTGTAGATTCGATTATCGAAATTTTTGTTATGTTGGTACACATGTGTTAGTCATATGTTGGCATTATCAGCCCATTTGGATTAGTAGTTTCTTGTTGATAACTGAAAAGGTTAGTCACATTTGTGTGTGTCTTCAATTTTTGACTTTTGAAAGAATTCAAAGAATATGTATTAAATTTTGTGTTAAAAATGGAATAAAGTGCTCCAAGGCACTTGAAATGTTGACTGTGGCATTCGGCGAGTCCACTTTGTCTCAAAAAATTGTTTATAAGTGGTACAAGCGCTTTACAGAAGGCCGAGAAGATGTTGATGACGATGAGCGTCCTGGAGTTGCAACCACGTCAACAAGTGAAGGAAACATTGAAACAGTGAAAAAAATTGTTTTGGAAAATCGTCGAATCACTATTAGGGAAGTTGCAGAGGATGTTGGCATATCAATCGGCTCATGCCATGTAATTTTCTCGAATGTTTTGGGCATGAAACGTGTGGCAGCGAAGTTTGTTCCAAAATTGCTAAATTTTGAGCAAAAGCAAAACGTCCCATTAGTATCGCTCAGGAGTTGTTGAATGACGTCAACGACGATCCAGGTTTGCTCAAAAGGGTTATAACTGGTGACGAAACGTGGGTATATGGTTATGACGTCGAAACCAAGGTCCAATCATCCCAATGGAAGCGGCCAGATGAGCCAAGACCGAAAAAAGCACGCCAAGTTCGATCAAATGTGAAGGTTTTGCTCACTGTTTTCTTCGATTACAATGGCGTGGTGCATCATGAGTTATTGCCAACAGGTCGTACGGTTAATAAGGAATACTACAAGGAAGTTATGCAACGTTTGCGTGAAGCAATACGGCTCAAACGATCGGAATTGTGGAAAAAAATCATGGATTCTGCATCACGATAATGCATCAGCTCACACATCAATGCTTGTTCGTGATTTTTTGGCCAAAAACAACACCCTGATCATGCCTCAACCACCTTATTCACCAGATTTGGCTCCTTGCGACTTTTTCCTATTCCCAAAACTGAAGAGACCGTTGAAAAGAAAGCGTTTTGCCACAATTGATGGGATAAAGTCAGAATCGAAGAACGATCTGATGGCCATACCGAAAAGCGCATTTCAGAAGTGCTTCGAGGATTGGAAGAAGCGCTGGCATAAGTGCATTATATCTGAGGGGGATTACTTTGAAGGGGACAAAATAGATATTGATGAATAAATAAATACTTTTCAAAAAAAATTCAAACTTCACCTTTTCTTTTGAACAGACCTCGTATATATTACTAAATATATATTCATATTAATAAAATAGTGGGCGTCAGGTTGGCCGAGTGGTTAAAGTGCATGCCTTCTAATCAAGCTAGCGCGGGACCAATCCCGACGAGCTGCAAATATCTGACCGACTATATGGTAATCTGATTCCTTCAGGAGAAGGCAATGGGAAACCACCCCTGTAAAAAATTCCCCAAGGAAAATTACAATGGAGAGGATACTCTCCATAGTAATCGAGTATGGCACTTGAAGAAGAGGAAGAATAAGTTAGTAAATATAGTATAAATAACAAAAAATAGATTAATTAAAATTGTATTTAAAATTTGTATTTAAAAAGATGTAGAAACTTTTAAGCACAAAATTAATTGAATCGTATGTTTGAGATTTTATCAAGCTCTTAACTTTTTACATATAAAAAATTACTCTATCACAGATCGCATGGTCGCCCAGAAATTTAAATTCACTTCAAATATTACTACAATCTAAAAATATTTGTAATCAATCTTCTGGAAATTTATCATATTAATCCTAAAAGAGATTGCCTTTAGCATTCATAAAGTTGTGTTTGGTACCTACTACAAGTTTTTTACTATAGAAATGTATATACGTAATCTTGCTTAGAGGGATAAAATAATTACACCTATAAGGAACATCAAGTAATCCGGTATCTCTTAGGATGAGTTTATACAGTGAGTCACTCGTTTTATATCTCGTAATTATTATATACTATTAGGTTGGGGAATAATATATAGAAATTCGAGCTTCGGGGAGCTTGGGTTCGACTCCTGGGGGCGAAATCCTCTGACATGCAATATAAACATATGTATATCTACTAAAATCTTAGAATTGACCCTAAATTATTTCGTTAATATTTTGATTATATACCGCGGGTTGATTTTGAGAAAAAAATTCCATCTTTTTTTACAAATAAAGACACTCAAAACTTTTTATTTATTATCCAAAGGGATGGTCCGACACTGAATATTTTTTCAGTTTAGTATAATTTTTTTACTTTTCTGTTCGAGTCGAATGGAGTGAAAATTTTTGGCTTTTCTTATATATTGCATGTCAGAGGTGAATTTGTCTCAAGTTCATGCTAGCTGTCCGGAAAGCAAACTAACCCTGGGGTTCGACTCCTGAGAGGGGGATACTCTCACTGACAAGCAATATCAACATATATGACACTAAAATCTTAGATTTGACCCTAAATTCTTTGGTTCACATATTCTATGATTACTCATTCTCATTACTAAAATAAAATCGACCATATTAGTGAAAGCATTATTCTATTGGTTAAAACATCAGGAATAGGGTATAAATCGGTAATAAATCACGTCGGGGTCACCAGTTTGTTAATACTGTTTTTATGGACTCTCGTCCCATCAAGGCATAAAAGAAGACAGTCCTCACTTGAAAGGCCGTAAGCACGCCAGCATAGGATTGGATTTATGTCAATATGAAATGAGCGAACACATTAATAATTAAATATAATTATTGGAGAAGAAACAACTTTTAATATCCTCAACGGTAATAAATCACGTCGGGGTCACCAGGTTGTTAATACTGTTTTTATGGACTCTCGTCCCATCAAGGCATAAAAGAAGACAGTCCTCACTTGAAAGGCACGCCAGCATAGGATTGGATTTAAGTCAATATGAAATAGTAGAAAAATCCTTTTGGGATTAAGTCCATCCATCTTTGGGCTTAATATGACCACGCCAATTTTAATTAAAAAAAACTTGTACATTTTAATGTTGTTAAAAATCTAGTATTCCTACTTCTTTATACTACCAGATTGTGGAGATTATTCTGTAAATATGTAGATTTATTTTAAAAGTTAAAAATAAAAAATAATCATATTTCTAATTTCAACCTAGGTGGTTCAACCCGAGCAAATCTTCCAGAAACGATTTGTTTTCTCAAGAGTTGATACCAAATACAGACGGCAGGTGATGGAAAAAAAAGATACGAACATGAAGAACTTTGAGTTGACGACTTGCCACTTACACGGTTGGCACAAGAAAACAGATCAAGAGACCACAATTCAGTCAGGTGAAAGAAGAAGAAGAGGGGATAATGACCAGAACTTGAAGTTGGCGTCTCCTCGTTTTCTTCTCTTGTCTGTCTGAATCCGATGGCAATGTTGCAACGGAATGGAACGTCACGGTCGCCGATCTCTATCTATCTAGTTCTAGTCAATTTATAATTGTTTAATTAATTTAATAAGGTAATTTGAAAAAAATATTTTTTTCAGCAAAGTATTTTTTTAAATTAAACTAGACTAAAAAAACATAAAAAAATCATTTTGAAGGTAAACATTATTATTATATAAATGCAAAATGATATTTTCGCACGAATGCAAATTATACTAAATAGGAAAATTATACGACGCGTATCTATAAATAAATGAATATATTAATACTAGGATCAAGTTTATTATAAGTTCACAAAAACAGAAAAATTCACGTTTATTTGTTAATGGATTTTGCCTAACTACTACACTAAACTACTCTCTTTGAATGGCAAATTAGAAAAAAAAGTGAAAAATTTTTAAGAACAGTCCACTAGTCAATTGAGCTATCGTACCGAGCTAGGGTTATAACTGGGGGTGAACCGCGACCTAATATCGTGTACACCTACTTCCAGTTCCCCTTTCATTTCCAAATAGTAGACAATAGATGAAGGGCCATTATCTAATGAATTCCAAAATAATTCCAAAGACGTTTACACATAATTCCAATCGCGGTTCACCCCTCGGTTAGAACTGTCCAAATAATAATTTAAATTTAGTATAGTGTTTGAAATTTATTAATCTTGTCATAATTTCAATTTCTTATAATATTATTTGTATTGAACTATATTAGTGGGATTTAAAAAAAGTGATTAATTAATAAAATGAAAAGGAAAAGCTCATAATTGTTATTGTTTTTATCATAACAACGTCTTAAAATCTCAATAAAATAACTCAAAATATTTTCTGAATTTTTGAATTCGAAAACCCATAATCTTATAAATTCTCAGCATTGAAAAATACAAATATTTTTACACCAGAACGAACTTTCTATGACTTTTTGGTTGGATTTTTCGTGGATATCGGAATCCAGAGACCCTCACAGAAGACGAGTAAAATGTGGTTATAATAATATAAGAGAAAAATAGTGAAAATATTATAATATGATAAAATAAATAATAAATTCAATTTAAAATTTGGAATTCGTGGGTAACCCGGAGACATGACTTCTTCATAACCAGAATTATTCGGTGATCTCGTAACTTTTAGTTAACTTTGATAGTCAGATACAATTCTACCTAATGTCTATGTGCGTTGTTTTAAATATTTCAGGCATTCGAATTCCATGGAGTTTTTGCGAGAAAAAATCCGTGTTAGGTTTCCTTCTAAGGAAGAAATTCCCAGCAGGGTCTTAGTGAAAATTACACATTATAAATTAAAATATTATGTGGCGGTCAGTGGGGTTTCCCGAAATTTAGTTATATATTTCTAGGGTTACCCGAAATGAAAAAGTTTGGGAAATACTTGTCTAGGAATAACCACATTTCCTCTATAATAAATTTACTGCATGTAATCTTGTCTCGAATATGGGCGAGAGACTCCTTCAAATATTTTCTTATCACTCATAGCTCATAAGTAGAGACCGGATATTTATGCAGTAAAAACTGCCAAAATATGCAGTTAAAAATCCTGAAATATGTAAGTAATGTGCAGAATACGTTGAAATATAGAAAAATAAGCAGTAAAAGATGGCAAAATATTTTTTTTGCACTAAAAAATTAAAATTGAAGACAAAAAGACTATATATTTAAAGAAGTACTATGAAAAAATAAAGTGATAAAGTAAGCTATAGAGATCAAGTGTCAAATATGTACAAAATTCTCATTATATTTATAATATATTAAAAAATCTTTAAACTCATAGAGATAATAGATGCTCTTGAATAAAATCTACATAATAAATATAATAATTTTTCTTGTTGACTTACAAACAATAAACTAATAAAATAATGCAAATATTTGACCGTCTATAATCTGATCCCTATGGTACACTAATAATTTACACACACACACGAACACTCACTGTCCAAAATGAGCTATAGTTCCCAAACGCCGTTAAAAAATAAATAAATAAATAAAAAATTAACAAAGGATCTCAAAAATAATTAAAATTTGATTGTAATTGTGAATAATTTATGTCTAGAAGTATTTTTCTAAATTATCTTCAGGTTATTATGTCTAAGGTCACTTAGAATTGATTTAAATGATGAAGAGGAACGCTCCACATCCACAGACGTAATAGGGGCAAATTTAAAGGAACTTAAAACCCCCACTTTTACTTTGGAAGAAAAAGATTGCAAACTTTTCGGCATTTTTGTGTAGAGAAGTAGGTATTGTATCTAGTAAAGTCAAAGCACAACTGATTAAAAAGAAAAATGAGTGGGTTGTTGTTTTGTAGCTTGATTACATCCTTTGTAATCTAACCTATTTATAGTTCAATACTACACTCTTGACGTTGAGGCCTATTTCAGTTTTCTTCGAATTTAAATTATTAGTGTCCTTTTTTATTTCATTTTTTTCATTTTGTCTCCGAAAAAGCTACTTTTAAAAAATCTGTATTTGTAAAAATCCTTTAATTATGCAATTTTATGCAATATTACTCAAATATGCAAAAATATGCAGTATAAAATTTAACCCACAGTATCCTAAATGCATGATTCGGATAGATAATTGATCCCCTGGGCGTATGTGGAGACAAACAAATTATGCAATTGCATAGGAATCCGGTGTCTAGGCATAAGTGAGCAAAAAACTAAAAGAAGATTTCCTATTATTACATAGCTCACTCAATTTATCATTTTCTTGTCATACAACTTTATTTCTAAGATCTTTAGAGCTGCACAGGACAGCTCGCCTTCTCTCTGTACTTGCATAATTTAAGGCGTCGACTTTGTTCCGTCCATAACCTTTAAATACACTATGTCATAATGTGCACTACAATACATTTTTTTTATTTTAATAGAATTTTCTAAATATTCAAGTCATTTAAGTTAATCTAAAATTGTATTGAAGTAGAATTAAGATTTCTTTAAAAAATCACGAAATAAAAAAAATTATTTATACCAAGTATAGGTAATATCAAACCTGTGTATTATATTTCTTGTAAAGTAAGTCTTTAAGAGTCATATGCTTTAAATAAAATAATGTAAACACATCTTTATAATTAGTCATCGTTAAATTTATTTTTACATTCCTAGTATAATTTGCGTCGATTACGTGTTTTTGTTAGAAGACAATGGAAGAAGAATTAATAAAAGTACAGGGAATATTTAGATGAGAGCGCAAAAGGCTAGAGAAGATATGTTACCGAAGAGGGTAATTTATAATGATGCAAAAATCAGGAAAGTCTCTGTATTTAATCCGAATTGTGGAGGGAAAATGTTGTATTCCACATTGCCGAAGAGGTGAATAGAACCCTTTTGACATGTAATAAAACTATTCATTACGACTCGGATTAAGTAACGAAAATTATCATGACTTTTCTGATAAAATCGAGCTCTACTAGATTTTTAATTGGATAATTTATAAAATCTTCAAATTGAAAATAAATAAACTCCTTGGCAACTCTTTGGTTACTACCAACAATTATCACAATGTTTATAAATAATTCTAAATATTAAGTCATAAAGAGAAATCACTGAGGTTGTCCTGTGCTTGATGCGAACAATCATATACATACAGGGTGTCCCGTATCACATTCACGATAAACCGTGAACAGGGATAGGGTAATTTAAGAGGTCTCATAGTTTTCGAGTTATATGCATTTTTTGAAAATGATGAAAATCTACCCTCCTCTATATAATGAGATGTTGTGGATACAAATTTAAATATTTTATTATTCTAATTTTTGTTACGCAACCCTGAATAATCCTGCTATTGACCAGAATTCAAAATAAAACCAAAAGTACTAAACTTTTGAAGAAAAAAATATTTTTGACGAACTTTTAAAAAATTTTGATGAGCTAACTTTATATCATCTTTAATTTAAAAAAAATCTAGTATCCTAACATGCTAAGTTATTTAAAAAATTGGCCCATTTAGTTAAGATTTCAAAATGGTACAGCACTTTGTACTTCCTTCTTTAGAAAAAAAAAAAGAATTGTGACAAACTTAGCTAATTTAAATCATATTTTGATAGTGTTTTTTTTATTTAATATGTTAATCAATTATGTCCCATCTTAATTGAACTAATCTTTGGCTATTAATTAATATATATACCATTTATAATTTATTTGTTTAAGAGTATAGTTTCGTAGGTTTGAAATTCATCATCAGTCTTTTTTAATTAGAAATATTTTATCTATTAATTCTCATGGTGTTAATTACCCGATTGTATATACATAGTTAAATTCGTTTTGTTGTTATAGCAAGCTAGCCACATAAACGATTCTGTGTTTATGTGGCTAGCTTGCTAAGGAATTTAACTATATCCAATCGGGTAAAATATTTCTAATTAAAAATACTGATGATGGTCAAATCTTCGAAACCATAATCTCTAACAAATAAATTATATACCTAAATATACATATTTATTTTATTTGAGTGAATACTGAATAGACTTAATATTTTAATTATTTATCTTCCTTATGAGGTTTAATAAGTCACAAATGTGAAAGTTATATTTTCACTATTTAGGACAAGGAAATTGAAAGGAAATTAATTAAATTTTTCTTCTTTTTCTCCTAAATAGTGAAAATATAACTTTCCCAATTGGACTTATTAAACCTCATAGAGAAGATAAATATTCGGTATATATATGTATGTGCTATATGTTTATTGGCATCAAGTAGAGGACAATCTCATTAATTTCTCTTTATGAATTAACAGCTCCGATACTCTTCGCAAAACGAAATCTTTTCAATTAATTAATTTTTTTTAATAATTTATATTAAGTTTAGCATTTTAAAGTATTCCTGAATAACCTAGTTATTTCATCTTGGGTGTCCGAAATTTTGAAGCTTCCTCTAATTCATCTTTTTCATTTCATCAAAATCGTTAAAGCCGTTTTCGAGAAACCGATTCTATATAGGTATATGTTGCAGTAAAAACCCGTTTTTAGTAAGAACGCGTTCTTACTAGTTAAAACGCAATTCACTGAATACTTTTGTGGCAACTAGAGTTTACTGATGTTGGTTGAGTTTGGTTCAAATGTCTAGAATCTTCATTTTTGACATTCCGTCTCATTTCGTGTGTTTATTTTCAAAAAATTTTAAACGAAAATGTCAAAAATTACATACTCTGACAACTTTGCTTCTAATTTTTGACATTTTTGATTAAAATTTTTTGAAAAATAAACACCCAAAATGAGGCGGAAGGTCATAAATGAAGATTCTAGACCTTTGAACCAAACTCAACCAACATCAGTGAATTTTAGTTGCCACATAGGTATTCAGTGAAAAGCGTTTTAACTAGTAAGAAACCATTCTTACTAAAAAGCGGGTTTTTACTGCAACATATACACAAGAATTGCTCATTTATTTATTTAACCAGTAGGTACCTAGTGAAGTTAATTTTCTCATTAATATATCAAAGAATAATTATCACATTAACGAGGATTGTCACATCTTTTTCATTCCCTCTTGGTCCAGACTTAAGACTCAGCAGACTCCAATAGCTTCAACCAGCAGTAGTCTCGCGACATACGAGTATGTGCCCCTAATTATGAAAGTGGTCTAAGTCAGTGATTGTTAGTTTCGAGATATTTAAAGTTTTATGGGGGGTCAGATAGGCTAGTCCCAACCTGCTAACCAGGAGACCCGGGTTCGAATCCGACTCGAGGCATCCAGCTAAAATCTGACCCCGGGGGTAGAGACAAATTTAGAAAAATATAAATGATTAGTATCGTAAATTGGCTTATGAGCACGAGAAAGGCCGAAAAAAGCCAAAAAAAAAAAATAAGTTTTATAAAATAAACAAGATTCGAATTCTGTATAATGAGACAACTAGAAATCCACATATCGGTTCAATTTTATGCGATTTTTCAAAACATCTAAACTAAAGAAATAAAAAATAATGAACAAAAGAATTTGCAAGAAATTTCAATTATAGACAAGACAAAAGACTGACAGACAGTTTTTTTTTCTGATAAAAAAATAGTGAAAGTAAAAAAACATTTAGAGAATAAGATTGGATTTCTAAAATAAACAACTTGAAATTAAAATTAATCTTATAACTGTACTTTTTAAATGGATGGAACATGAAATATGAAAAAAACTAATTTTTTAATTTTTTGACTTGAGTCCACTTTCATAATTATGGGAACATTGTTTAAAAATCGCGATCAAAAACAATTCTCGTTAATGTGTTAATTATTCTTTGATATATTAATGAGAAAATTAACTTCATTATTTCAAGTTAGAAATATATAAATTGGATATTATTTTCACTTAATATTTGACAAAAATCACTCTGCATTCGATTCGCGATCGAATCAAATACAGGAAAACTTATGATTCAGTAGGTACCTAGTTAATGATTTCATTTTGGTTGTATATTTGAGTGTGAAATAGTCATGTGAATGTGTCACCTCAAGTGCTAAATGATGTCCGTGCAGATTGGCTTTGTGGTCTTTGTCTTTGTTATATAATTGTGTTTTGGCGAGTGAGGGGACCCGGTGGTCGCCGCACCATGCTCTACGCCCTCCAACAACGTGGACCTTGAAGCAAGAACCAGAGGACGGACGACGCAGTCCCTGACAGACAGAAGCCCGAATCACCTCAACTAACTACCATAACAGACCAGGTACGATACCATAACTAATCCGATTCCGCTCCGACAACCAGTGTTCCTCAGAGTAAACTTGGAGGGATTTTATTTTACAATTAAAACGTTTTATTCATGAAATTATTTTTTCGCTTTCAGCTAGACAAGATCATATAATGGTCAATTAGTTCACTTAAAATTAAATTAAATTTCTTGTTCGTAATGCATGGTTAAATTTGAAATATTACTATGTTTATGAATAAGATTTTGGGAATATGGCTAAGCATTGAAATCTTTTATTTAGGATTCTGTTCAAAAGTAAAACGGCACTAGGGTCAATAGAATACCTGTCAGTATCACAAAGAGATACAAAGAGGTTGTCCTCTGCTTGATGCAAATAAACATACACACATATATATCGAGATGATATATCTGTATATATATATTATTTATTTGTTTGAGACTATAGTTTCGAAGACTTGGTCTTCATCATCAGTCTTTTTTAATTATAAATATTGTTTTTCATGGAGTCAATACCTTATGGATATTGAAAATTTGATGTTTCTTCACTGGTGGTCAGTTTAAAATAGAAACAAATAAATAATATATATATACATATATATCATCTCGATATATATGTGTGTATGTTTATTTTCATCTGCACAGGACAACCTCTTTGTTTCTCTTTGTGAATCAACAACTCTGCTACTCTCGGCAAAACAAAAAATTTTCAATTAAACCTGTCAGTATGTCTGTGTGTGTTCCGTAGCATTGTAGCTTGTACTAAACTAAATAGAAGAAAAACTTGAAATTTAGAAGTTATATTTTATTTGAATGATTATTTTAGGGCAAATCGAATTTCTTGATAGGTCGAAAATAAAAATACCTATTTTTTATAATGTCAGGTGAAGTATCTCTGTAAAGATCTCTTTAAGGAGGTCCTATCGCCGCCAATGTTAAATAAAAAATATTAGATTATAACTATAACTTAATTTTTAATAATAGTTTAACTCTCTACCTCTATGCTTTGGTGAAGTTTCAATCACACATTACAGTGCAAATTTTTGAAAATAATTTTTTTTTTAAATGTAAACATTTTACCAGATTCTTATAGAAAATTAAGTTCTTGGCACTATTTCTTTAATTATACTACTATTACGCCGCCAAAGCTGTCTCCCTAGCCAAAACATCTTGGATTAAAGGAGATCTTAAAAATCTCCTTGTGACACCAACAACTCCAACCTAATTTAATTTTAACAATGTTTCACTATAAACCAACACCGCGTTCCCTAAATTTGAATACTACTATTATTTGAATAGATAAAGTTAAAAAAAAACTAAAAATTAGCTTTTTGAAACATGGAGGTTTCTTTTTTTCCAATAAAATATATCATTGACCGATTTTTTTTATAATTGTTTTTATTTCAAACATTTACGTCTTTCATACTATTTATGTTTTAATTCTATTATTTTTCATTTTTATTTTAACTTATTTTATTAAATATTAGATACTATACTTCTTTTGACTCAACTGGAACGAAAGGACCTCCTTAAGTAAAATTAGAGTTAATTTTTTTAAATTCAATTCATTTTAACAGGTCGGCGTGAGAAAGTCCCAAAATGACAATTTTTATGTGATGTTTATAAGTGTCTTAAATTAAAATGACTCATTTTTACCTTTTCAACGACGAGTTTGTTATTTCAAGTATTTTGGAAGTTATAATATACGACATCCTATATATGCGTGACTGATTCGCTAATGACCGGCTTACCTTTAATTGTTCCTCGGTACACGGGTTTCGGTATTAAATTCTCTCCAAAAATTATATTTTTCAATAATAAATTAAATATATTAGCAGATATTTTTCAAATAAATATCAATAATAATCCAGTAATCTGAATATTAAAAAAAAATTTAATAATTATTCATTATAATGAACCAAAGACAAAATAATTAGTTATTTATTAATTTTCTTCCAGAACTTAAGTGACTTGATATAAATTTTTCATTAAATTGAAGGGTTGGTTAATTAAATAATTAGTTTAATGTACTGTGAAAAGAATCAGGGACAATTGATTTAATTTTGAAATATGTTCAAATCTGTTTATATCTTATAATTAAATTATAATCATTGAGACTCCTGATGAAGGCTAAATAAAATTGGCGAAACTTTGCGCAAATCGATGAGAATTTTTTGATTTTCTACTTTCCTGCCCAAATACCTGCCAATATATAATACTTAATTTTTTATTAAATAATATGCATCAGATTGAATATATACTAATTATCGTCGGCTTAGAGTGTAAAACTGCTAACTCCATTTTTTATCAAATATGACATATTAATGCCATTCGAAAGAAAAAGAAATGCAGCATCGTCCAAGTAAAACTGCTACTTAAAATTGCGATCGAAAGTTGTCGAAAAAAAATGTGAAAAATGGTTTTTTCCATAACAACAATATTAAATTTTGTTTGTTTTTTTCTCTGCCCTGTAAAATTTCCTTGTTGTTAGTTAGCAGGTTTACTCTGTAAGGCGACGTTATATTTTTCGCTCATTCTGTTGAAACTTTGGAGAAAACATAATTTATTGTCCATGTGCTTGAATTTCGTGGGATTAAGAACGAAGAAGATGGAAGAGCATACCGAGTCTTGAAAAAGTTTACACTTTTTGTTCCAGTTTTAATGTTTTTTTATTTATTATTTTCCTACTCTTACCTTTTATGAATGTTGAGTGAAGAATAAATTAAAATCGACATTTGAAAACGTGATGGTATTTTTTATTATATATATTTATTTATTTATTTTTGTATGACCTCAGGAACAATGCTCACTTGTCCAAATTTTTGTTTTATTTTTTAATCTTAAATGTATGTGTTAATGTGTCTATTATTTTTAACACTTTGAGCTAAAAAGGTAAACTTGACTGAAACAAAAATATGCAACTAATATTACACACTTTTATGCCAAATTTCAGCTCATTATCTATAAATGTTCAAAAGCTCCACATATAAAAATTCGATTTTATCTGATTTTCTGAATTTTTCAACAGAAGTTATGAAATCTAGAGAGCTCGAAATTTAATAAATTCTTTGTTTTTAAAATACAAACATTTCGATACTAGAAACGAACTTTCTATGACCTTATCTTTTTGAGTAAGATCCAGACAAACATTATTTTAACATATTTCAAAATCCTAAACACTTAGGCTGTCAGGGGAGCGATTCTAGCTGAGCGTTCCGGGTTATAATAAGATTGCTGGTTTCATCAAATGACTTAAGTAAAAGTAAGTTTCCTTATGTAAAATTAAAAAAAAATCAACTTTCCATTAACCTATAAACCACTTGTTTCTAGACTCGATTTATATGTAATACCTCCTAATTACTAAATAGTTTTTAATTTTTAATTTTTAATAAAGAAAAATTATATTTATAATTTAATGAGCTTGTTTTTAGGGAATTTATTCTGCATTTTGGCTTTATCTTTAAATACCGTATGACCTGAAAATAAGATGACTCTAATTATAAAACTGTCCCATTTATTCAGAAAATCGCAGCATTTATAAAAACGACATGCGATTTATAAATAAAAGTAAATAATAAAAATTTTATTTAATAATTTAATAAAGAATGCAAATAAGGAAAATATAGGCAAAAGTTTTCAATGGAAATTTTTTTTCAATCACCAAGAAATCTAATGCTATGTAAACATGAAATTTGAGAAAAAAGTGAAACTCTGTACGCTGTTTGCAATTTTGATGAATAGCACAAATTAACACACCTGTTTGATTGATTATTTATTATTATATTTTAATTTAAAAACGGATTAAAATCTCAAAAAAATATATTTTTTGAATGATTTTGCATTTGTTAAACCGAACATCTGCAACAAGAAATCTAATCAGTTCTCCGCATTGGAAATACAAGCACGAACTTTCTACGATTTTTCATTCTTAGTTTTCGTCTGAATCTGAATCCAGTCACACATTCAGACAAACAGACAGAAAAAATCACGGCTGAAAATGAGTTTTCTCCAGGTTTTAGACATTTTTCAGCACAATGAGCAAAAAAAAAACTTTGAGTGAATTCACTAATAGGGTCGTCCGGGAGGCAGGCCGAACTAAGTGACAAGCTATATTATTATATTTTTTGTGATCAAACCAACAATTTTATGGGAAAAAGTCAAAACATTAAAAAGTTGCAGATTGAATTCGTCTTTTTAAATTAAGTTTTTAAATAGGAAAATGTAGACGCATTAAAAAGTTATGATGCAAACTATTATAGGCGTTGATTTTTTCATCCCCTTGTGATAACATTTTATGGTTACAAAAATCGTCAAAAACCCCCATTTTATTAGCATCAGTTATCTGCCAAGTTTCATTCTTCTAAATTCTTCCATAGTGGATATGTTGGAGTAAAAACACGTTTTTAGTAAGAACAGGTTCTTACTAGTTAAAACGCGTTTCACTGAATACCTTTGTGACATCTAGTAAATTTTTATGAAAAAATACTAATTTTTGGCATTTTTGTTTAAAATTTTTTGAAAATAAACACTCAAAATGAAGCGGAAGGTCAAAAATGAAGATTCTACCATTGGACCAAACTCAACTAACATCAGTAAATTCTAGTTGCCACAAAGGTATTCAGTGAAACGCGTTTTAACTAGAGTAAGAATCCCTTCTTACTAAAAATTTTTTACTGCACCAGATATATTAAATAAAAACAATTTTTCACATAACTTTAGAGGGCTGTAACTTGGAGGGGAAGGGGTTTTGAACAAAAAATTATATGAAAGACATCCCTTAATATTTGTGGAAAAATCACCCTTTAAAATATTTCGCTTCAAAATACACTCTGTATATATGCATCAAGCAAAGAACAATAAAAAACAAACAGAAAATGAAAATTTTTGAGTGAATTCGCTACTAGGCTCGTCCGGCGTCAAGAATTTTGCAACTCTCGGCAAAACTAAATCTTTTCAATTAAGTATTTAATTTTAGGTATAAATATTTTTTTAAAAAGCCTCTTATCTTAGGTTTTCAGTCTTGTGGCTCATCAACTTTTCATGTTTTTGCAATAATTGTATTATTTAATAAATTCTCCATCATATTACCTATCTTGTTATACATCCCATAGTAGATGTCCGCTGGCCCTTCTCCTCTGGAAGAAAATTAACTGTAAAGTAAATAGAAAAGTTCAATGGCTTTCCGATCCAATTCCTTTCTCTCTCTTTTACACATACACACTGAATTTATAAATTCGTGCAGGAGAAATAGAGAATAATGAATAGGGAAATGACTAAACCAGAATCCCTATTTCAAAACAACCTCACCAACAATTTTATTATTCACTATTACTATTTGGTACTACTCTTTCACGTACAATTAATTCTTTCGCTTCCTTTTCTGCAAATAAACAAACAAGATATCGGACAAACAAATCTGACCCCGAAAATTAGATAATAGTGAATTCGTTAAATAATCAAACCGGACTCTATTGTATTATTCCATACATACATACAATAGAGCAAATAATAAGATTTTTTTGTTGGTGAATTTGATTAAACTAACTAACATAAGCTGGAGAATATTAGGTAATTTTAGGCGAAGCCTATTATCGGTAAAGGAGCAAATACCTAATTTTAAACAAGATTGCGGAGCCAGTGTTTATATATGGTAAACCAAATCCATGTCAGATTCAATTCCGAACCATAAATAATTTTTGGGGTTTTAGTGTCATCAAAAAATAAATAAATACAAGACAAAACAATATTAAAATAATAGTAATAATAATAATAATAATGTATCCATAGTAAATTAGTAACAGGAATACTAGGGAATTGGATAAAATTAAAAACACAGAGTTTATTTATTAAATGGGCCAGATGTTTCGTCACTTTATTCTGACTTTCTCAGTGGCCGATTTTATCACTCTTTGTCAAAAAACAATTTCACTATAAGACAAAACATTGTTGTTTTTTGGGAAAGAGTGATAAAATGGGCCACTGAGGAAGTCAGAATAAACTGACAAAACGTCTGGGCCATTTAATAAAAACTCTGTGTTTTTAATTTTGTCCAATTCCCTACTATTTCTGTTAATAATATTAATTTAATCTTATATTTTGCCTTTAGATTTTTTAGTAGATATGATCAATGAAAATAAATTTTTGTCTTTGCTTTTCAGATGAAAAATGTTATAAGCCAGCCAAGCATATGCTACCAAGGATCTTTACCTTATATCTTCCAAAATACTTGAAATATCAGATTTGTTTTCATTTGTTGATGATAAGGAGAGAATTACTAACTTAGTGGAATTTTTTCTAAATTTTAAGAAAAGTCGCTTCTGAACACCGACAAATACAAATATGGCTTCAAAATTGTCTCTCTTACACGACTATTTTAAAATGAAATAAATTTAAGTAAATTCCTCTTAAAAAGATCTTTACAAGGATACCTCACAACTGATGATAAAAAAAATACATTTTTTTTTAATTTTCGACCGAACAAAAAATTCGTCTCTCTCTAAAATAATTATTTGATTAAATAGGATTTTTGATTTCGGAAAAATAATTACACCCAAATTGCAAATTTCAAGTTTGTATGTATATAATATAGTTTACAAGTTACATTGCTCTATCAGACGGGCAGAAAGACATTTTATCGACACTTTTTTACTTACTACGGAACTCTAAAAATGGAATAGAAAGAAAAAAATGTACTTTTCTTGTTCTTTTTGAATTTAATTTACGAATAATGGTTTTGGCTCCGCTGACCATGTTCGAAACGACAAATTATCTCATCTTTTTAAGTTCAGTTCATTGACAAATGTAACTTGATCTCTTTTTGTCTGAGTCGACGAATTCAAATGGATAAAGCTTAATAATGATTAATCATGTATCAAGTGTCTTTCCTCTTATCTCAGAATTTTATGCTAGACCCGCTTCTCTTTGAGGATTTTATTAATTATTAAATTTTTATTTTAGATTCTCTATAATTTCAAATTCTCAGTTGAAATTGTTTGAATCCATTTCATCGTTATTGTATATTTGTTAATGTTAATGGAGAAATATATAAATAAATAAAATAAGATACTCTCTATAGCAATGTTATTTAAATTTTTCTGTTTCACTGCCAATTTTTTAGTACAGGATTTTTTCCATTTTCGATTCTTGTTAGATTAGGCATTACTCATTACCTCTGGAAGACAGGAGAAGTCTATCTGCCAGGCGGTCTTAGTTTTAAATTCACGTTAAAAAAAAAAATGCTTATTGTGCTTACAAATTTCTAGAACGTGGAGAAAAATCATTTTCAAACATGATCTATTTTCTGTCTGTATCTGTGTCATGATTTCGATACCCACGATAATTCCGAAACGAAAATTCGTAGAAAATTAGTTTTTATAACAAAAAGTTTGTATTTTCTATAAGGGTAACTGATTAGATTACTGATTGATTAAGATTTTTCTTAGGTAAAAAAATTCCGTGTTTTGAATTTAATAAATTTATTATTTGTTTAATTCGCTGAAATCCTGCAGAGTACCAAGTTTTGAAAAATTTCACTTTTTCCTCTATTTCGTTTGTTTAATGGCCAGGATAATATTACAACAAAACGAATTTAACTACATCCACTCGGGTATTTCAGCCCATAAGAAATAAATGATAGACTAAAGGTCAAACCTACTAAACTATATTCACTAACAAATAAATTATATATAGGTATATCTTCATTTGCTTCAAGCAGAGAATAACCTTATTGATTTCGCCTTATAATCTATTGAGATTTGAAGATTAAAAAACAATTTTAAATCTAGAAATAGAGTTGCCTCAATTGTGGTCTTTATGAGTTTTTTTTTTAGAATTTTTATTAAGTTTTAAGGAGTTTGAAATGAATGAAAAACTAAGAAAAAAAAATTGAAAATTTTAACCCTTACAAAATATATATATAGAATTTGTTTAGACGCCAATTTGCACTCTATTTGGGAGTAGAAATAGAAATATTACTCAAAAATCCAGCAACATTTCACAAGTTAAATTTCAGATGTCAGAACTGTGTTATTTTTCATTCACACACAATGAACAATAATATAATGTCATTAAAACAAACGAATTTTAAAATAAAACCAAGGTTGTCGTATTTTCTTTTATTTTCCTTAAACATAATGCCATTGTTTGTTGTTGTTGTTGTTGTTTTCTAGTTCTAGCCAGCCAGCCAAGATGCTCGTGGGTCCTCTCGGTCTGCTTGGCATCGTGGTCTCTCTTTTGGTCTTAAGCGAAGGCGGTTTGGTGGTCAGAGAGGCTCCCTCAGGAGTGATTTCGGCCTCGAGCTTACCCGAATGCATCAAAATCTCAAGACAGTGCTCCTCGCTGCTCTTGCTTATTAATATGCAAACGCTATTCAAATCACATCATCTATTTGCATACGATAAAGGAGTTTTGAAAATTTCCATGTCAATAGTAAACAAGTAGTCTCTTCCTGTTTCCATCTTTACTGAATTCTACAACCTTCGATCCTTCAAGAACGTGTTTGCTACTCCGGGTCAGCCTTTACATATTCCTAAGATCCTTCAACCCTCCTCTTTCCTTCAATAATGATCTTTATTTTATATCTAGTTACTTCATGAGTGGCCTAACCCAAAAATGCTCTTTATCATTAAACAATAAAAATCTTTATAAAGAGAAATCAGTGAATTTGTCCCCTGCTTGATGCAAATAAACATATATGTACATTAGGGTGGTCCTTATTTTGGGTATTTCCGAATTATTATGCTGCCCGAGGGTCTTGTTTGTTCGAAATAAATAAGTCTCAAGTCTCAATCTCAATCTTAACCTGTGCCCCGCAGCGATGTAAGTTTCCCATCTAAATAACATGGGGTTTTTGACATTGAACGATCAATTTTTTATTCCGGCCAAAATAATGGCTAAAAAAAATTGAAAGTTTATGCTTATAACAGTAGTTATTCCTCAGAATTTTTAAGGATTTTCAGCTATTAGAATTTGGGAGTCTATAACTTACTAACCCTAAGATATAGCAGTATTTTCTAGCTGTAACTCGAAAATTATAATAGCTAAAAATCTGTAAAAAGAAATTTCTGATAGCTACTATTATAATTATGTATGTAATGGGGCTTAAAATTAAATATGTGTATTTATTTATACACAAAACAATCAATGCAATATTTTCAATTAATACTAGTATATAGGTATATATACCGAGAAAATTTATTGAGAACAAATCTATTAAAATCTTAACAGCATGATTTATGAATTAAAGGGCCTACCTTTGAGTTAAGAAGTTAATCGTTGTCTGTTATTTCAAAAATACTTTAAAAAATATTATATCCAAATTAAATATTTAATTATATATCATAAATTAATGAAAATATGAGAAATTATTCCCAGATGATGTTTTTATTCTATTTAAGAATGGAAGCCAAATTTAAATGATTCTCTACAGTATTGTCACTAACAATTCAAATCTAACACATTGTTCAAGTTTTTCAAATTCAAATTTAAATTTATCTAAATAACATTTTTAAGAGAATGAAAATTATGTTTTAATAAATTGTTTTATTCGGAATTTGTGCTTTTGCTAGCTTACTAAAACAAAACGAATTTTTCTACCAAACCAATCAGGTAAATGAACCCATGAAAAATAAAAGATGAAATATTTCTCAAAGGAATTATTTAACGAATTATAGTGGTGTTTCACAAAGTGGAAATAAAATTAAAAACATTAAAAAAATCTTTTAAACGATATTTTGCAGATTTTTTTTTTATTTATCTCTATATATATTTCGGGCTATGAACCCTTCATCAGGAGGTTTAATAAAAGACTGAATATAGATTTTACATTGTATTGATGTTATAATCTACTGGTTAATATTTTGGTACAGGGCGAAGGGGGGGGAGCCACTGAGCGTTGAAAGAATTTTTGTAGTTGAATTTAGAGATATTTGGGGGGGGGGAGAAGCTGGGTATTGAACAAATTGTCTGACTAAAGTCCAGAGGGATTAGGTAAGATGTCTATGGTCGAAATTTATTTATAAATTATATATAATTTATAAATGAATCCTTTATTAATAAATTTCCACCATAGACATCCTACCTGATCCCTTTGGACTTTAGCCAGACAATGTTGTTCAATACCCAGCTTCTCCCCCCCCCCCCCCCCCCCCTTCACCTTGGACCATAATATTAACCAGTAGATTATAACATCAATACAATGTAAAATTTATATTCAGTTTTTTGTTAAACCTCCTGATGAAGGGTTCATATCCCGAAATATGTATAGAGATAAATAAAAATAAATCACCAAAATATAATTTAAAAGATTTTGTAATTTTTTAATTTTATTTTCACTTTGTGAAACACCACTATAATCCGTTAAATAATCCTTGTATTTAATATGTTTCACTATAAACCAACACCGCTTTCCCTAAACGTTATTGAAATATTTCTAATTAAAAGACTAACGAATTGACGATGAAGGTCAAACCTTCGAAACTATGGTTTCAAACAAATAAATTAATATAATACACATGGCGGTAACCAGCAGAATTGGAACAACCCCCCGATTTTAAAAGGTTAAAAGCATATTTTTATTATTTTCCCAATAATATTTTCTTCTTATTATTCACTACTAGACTATTTTAAAATGAAAAATACCCCGAAACGTCTTCCTAATATTCGCATTTTGATTGATTTTGACCAGCAGTCAAAAATGGTTGCCGATTCCTGGTATAGATATATACTAATACTTTCGCACCAATATTTTTTTCTTCTTTTAGTGCTTACGAAATACTGAATGCTGCACCGGATGTTGTCAAGATGAAAAATGCGTGGAATGTAAGTCAATAAGAAAGAACCCTTTGTGCTGCTTTTTGTTTATTTCTTAATTTATTTTTCTGTTAATATTGGCATTGTGTTTGTTTTCTAGCTACGGACACATGTACAAAAGCACAGAGTCCTTGCGCGTACCACCAATGTCCCACTGGCAAGGAATGTTACCTTCATCAGGTGCAATGTGTGCAGGCGCCCTGTCAGCCCATCCCTTCATGCAGATCGCTGGACTACGCAGACTATTCCGATGAATGATGAGACTTACACACCGAAACATCTCTCATATTATCCATTAATTACAATATTATCATTGAATTTATTTAAATAATCAAGTTATTATAATTATTAAAAAAATAAGATGATTTGTCCATGATCTAACCCAGGAGTGTCCACACTTTTGGCTTACACGGGCCGCATTTGAAGTATAGACAAATGCCACGAGCCGCAGATAAAAAAAATATCCTAATTCTATTGACATTTTTTATTAAAAAAAAAGAATTAATTATATAGAATAATGATATCCACCATGACGAAGGAGCAAAAATATCTTAAAAATATATAACAGGAATTGAGGGAGACAATAAAAGAGTGTGTCTTCTGCTGGAATTATAAATTTTATAAATATATACTCGTTATAAATAAAATTATAAATTTTATAAATATATACTCGTTATAAATAAAATTTATAATTCCAGCAGAAGAAACACTCTTTTATTGTATCCCTCAATTTATAAAAATTCTGCTACTCTCGGCAAAAAACTTTCAATATAACAGGAATAGTAGAGAATTGGATAAAATTAAAAACATAGTTTTTTTTTAATGGGCCAGTCGTTTCGTCTATTTATTTTGACTTTCTCAGTGGATACAAATTTGACGAAACGTCTGGCCCATTAAAAAAAACAAACTATGTCTTTAATTTTATCCATTCCCTACTATTCCTGTTATGAATTTACTAATTTGCTATGGATACGAATGATTTAACATTATCTTAAAAATATTTATATCTAATAAAAAATGGAGTCAAAATATAACAAAATTGTGATTATTTTTTCGGAAATCTTGATATATATTTTTTTACATTCAAAATCTAAAATCTACCCCTTTCTTGAAAATTTTTGGGGAGATTGTCCAGTTTCTTCTTATTTTAAAAATTAGGTCAAATTGTATCAGGTATGTTTTCCAGTACCTAAGTATATAAAAAAAAATCATAATGTTTTAAAGAAATTTATAATTTCATCTCGGGCCGCATTCATTACAGTTGAGGGTTGGACATCCCTGATCTAAGCTTTACGGAGTTTATAATGTGCCCGATTTTTAAATTATTTCACTAGTATACAGTCAAGTATTGTAATCGTGCACGAAAGAAATGGGTTTTTTGAAATATCTCAAAAAATGCTGAAACAATTTTAATTTAAAAAATTGAGCGAAGGTAAACTATTTCGGCCTACAAGAAAACTTTACATAATAAACATCGAAAAACTGATATTTTGATGATATTATTTTATCAAAATGTCTGTGAGTTATCAAATTTTGTGTACCCTCTAGCTCAAAAACCAATAATGGCATCAAATTAGAATTCTAAATTTAGTTTTATTTAAGTGTAACTTCTTATGCGAGTTCAGATTCTTGAATGTTGAATATTTAACACCAAGGAAGAAATATTACAATCGTGTGAGAGCAAAGAATAGAAAGAAAGAGAGCTAAAAGGGTGAGAATCGAACTCACGGCCTTAAATAAATAAATAAATCTTTATTCCTAGACCTGCTTAGAGTCACAAGTTCTCGGTGGCTAGGTCAACCAAACATCAATACAATTTAACTACAACAAATTAACAAAGATTTGAAACTTACGAGCTGACTACTGGTAGCGTTAGGCCTTGGAATTTGGGCTCGTTTAAAATTACATATTTAAGGCCAGAATTTCCAAAAAAATAAAATTTTTGGAAATTTTTCAAAAACTATAAATTGTGAAGATTTTTCAAAAAATAAAAATTCTGAAAAAAAAATGTTATAAAATCAAAATTTAATGTCAATATAAATTAATATTATTATTATTATCATTTCCGTCCATAATTTGTATTAATAATAAGAAAATAATGAGAAGTTTTTATGTGTGACTTTTTTATTTATCAGCCAACGTTTCGTCGATTTTACCGACTTTTTCAGGGCTTCAAATAGTCATGCCACACAACTTTCAAATTATTCCAAATTAATATGGTGAATGTACCAAAATAAATGATAAATTAACTACTGTGTGTTTGTTATATGTGTATTGTTATATATAACAAAATATATAGGAAAATAGGTGTGCTTCAGTCAGCCTCCTTTCCCTTTCTCTATGTTCCCATATTACTGAAACATTCCTATGAATAATAACTCCAATGATATAATATAACTGTTTGTCAATAATACAAGTAATTTATATAATTCTACAAACACACTTGTAAAGAAATTGAATACAAATTTCCACAAAAAACATTACAAAAGTAAATTCATTTCCAGTTCGTACGAACTATATGTGACCTTCTCCGAGAAAAGGGACCTAGTGTGTCAAAAAACGGGTTTGGACTTAAGAGTGGATTCTGGTACCTAAAAGGGTGTAGAATAAGATGAAATGAGTTAGATTTCTGATAAAAATTTATACGATACGAGTAAGTGATTCCGGTGATAACATACGCGATTGCCGTTTTGAAGACTTGCCACTTAGTTCATGTTTTCGTTCAAAAAAGCCAACATTATCACTATGTCGAATCAAATTTTTATAACGTTTTAAACCAACATCATAAATAAAACAAAACATCTTTCTACAAATATGAATGCGACGAAATAAGTACATTGTATCAACTCTGGATTTATTTTTTACCCTTTGACCATACTTCTTCCGACTTTCAGTATTAAAAACGTTTTCGAGCGATAAATGTTGTCGATGAAATTCCAAATGGACTAAATCTTGTTCTGGTTTACTTAATTCTTGGAAAAATTGCCGGCTTTGTATAGCAAGATTTTCTGGAATTATCTTATTACATTCTTTCGAACAACATGCTTCGGATTTTTCTCTGTACATCAAATCGATGTTCATCGACTCTTGTATATCTTCAACGGATTCCTCCAATTCGGATATAATATTGGATTCGGAAACATCATGCAAAAAACTTTGATTTTCAGTTAGTCCCGAAGTATTAGCACCGACACTTTCAGATAACGTCATATCGATCTCATCATCGCCATAAACCGAGTCTAGTCTTTTTAAATCATCATCAAAACTGTCAGAAATATCCATTTTTATAAAAATTACTTCAAATTAACATCACCTTAGTAACAAAATTACAAAAGAACCAAAATTGCGAAACAACTTTTGAGATATTGATAACACTCGTTATACAGTTGGCACAAGACTGAAGCGTCACTTTATTCTTTTCCTTTCTTATAGTTATTTTTACAAAAAATACGTCACCACATAGGCATGACGTCACCAAAGTCGGCACCCAATCATAGCTAACCATAACAAATCGCATCTCCCAACTGAAGGTGTGTTCAAAGTGATAATGCGTTATGAAACTTTAAATGCGTTTTTCTCAAAACTTCATTTTCACACACTAGGTCCCTTTTCTCGGAGAAGGTCACATATAGTTCGCGTGAAGCATCCCTAGATAGATAAGTTGCAGAATCTTCAATTTATAATTTAATAAAGAATATTATATTGAATTCGCGCGGAGAATTTACCACTGCTCGAAGCCCCTAAAACCTTAGTAAATTGGATATTGGATTGTATCTAAGTTTCTGAGATTGGCTCGTGATCCCGGCTTCTTTTCCTTCTACTCTGTTCTTTTCACGATGGAGGGGCCAGCCCATACAGGCCTTTAGGGGATCCACCTTCTGGTGTATCTCCTTCTCACATCAATATCATTAAAAAAAAAAAAAAAATTCCTTATATTATGCTGCGCTCTGTAATACGTATCCCAAATCCCATGCCCAATTTTACTTCCCCAAAAAGTGAATCGTTACAATTATTTTTGGGGTTTCTTGGATGGGTTTCAATTTTGTTAAGATGGATTGTGTCAACTCGTACCCTTTCTTAGTTAAAGCCACTACTGAGAATTTTAATGAAAAGCTCTTCAGCTCTGGGCCATCAACACGATTTCCACTTTTCATTTACTATTTCCTTTATTTTTTGTAAAAAGTCATTAAGTACATAGGTGCTACAATTTTCTGTAATTTTATTTTTCATACTTATTCTTTATAAAATAAAAATAATATAAAAAAAGACTGAGTGTGTGCTTTCACTTAGAAATAAATAGAAGATGAACCTCCCTAGTTAAAAATAATACTAATAATAATACAATAGAAGGGTAAATTTATTTTTCTTACGTATTTTCACTTGCAAATAATTTTAAGACCCTTGATATTTAGATTTATGTTTAACCAAAATTAGGTCTTACTTTCAGGGTAAAGATGTCTAAGTGAAAGAAAAAATGAAAACTTTTGGAAAGTTGAAACTTAACACAAAATTATAGCTTAATAATAAAACTTGGAATTCAATGGAAGGCAGTCCAAGGATAAATAAAAAGATGATTCAGGATTAATAAGAAAAATCCTTCAAAAATTCAGTTCAAAAGTGTTAAAAGAAAAGTTTCCAATAAATTTTCTTTTTATTTGGAATCAACTTTTATCAATCTTTGTACTGTCTTCCATTGTATATATATTTATTTATATATATATATTTCAGTTGTATATATCTATCACTCTATCTCCTAGAAAAAAAACTTCTAATATATTAATAATAAACTTTTGTGTCTCAAGTTTCAGCTCATTAGCTAAAAACTACAACCGTAAAGGATTTGCCATAAAATGATTAAATTTTTTTTGATTTTCTGCCTTTTACATCCAAAAGTTTTGAAGCATAGACGCACAAAATTTTTTCAATGCTCAGGTTTGAAAAATATAAACATTTTGGTACAAGAATGACTATTTGTTATTAATTTGTCATAGCTTATAGGTATTGGAATCCAAAGAGAAAGAAAAAATGACTGACCTTTTTGAAAGGAAATCAGATGAGGTCTGTCATTTACTAGATTCGAGATGTAATGGATAATTTTTAATTATATTGGACTCGCGTGCCAAAATAGTAATCCGGGCAAAATCTTTAAAGGAATTATTATTATATGCCAGAAGGGTTCACCCCACATAATCTCTTGTGATTTTCTTTGAAATTTAAAGTCTGCTTCTATAGGCATTTCGAACTCTTATATCTGGGGGCACGGCAGTGCCCCAGCCAAGTTCGATTCGAGCGGGGATGTGTGCACTGCCAGACTACCCTTTACAGGAAACAACTCAGGCCATTTTGACGCCTCTGTAACTTCGTAATGGAAACCTCTACATGGCTGAATTTTTTCCAGAATACTGGTCCATAAGCTTAACTAAATTACAAAATTTCATATTTCTACTGTTTATACCACCCAAGTTACAAGAAACCAAAGATAGACTCTCCGTCCTTCAGTCACTGACTGACTGACGACTGACTCACTCATCAAAATTCTAGAGTACTTCCGCTAACCCTAGAATGCTGAAATTTGGCAGGCAGGTAGAGTTTGGGGTACAATTAATGGGAAAAATCCAAAAATCGAAACTTTCCCTTCTTCAGGACCTAAAATGAAGGGGTGAAATTTATAGACTTAATTAACATATACTAAAAATTCAATGAACCTAGAATGCTGAAATTTGGCATACTGGTATAGCTTGACACATTAATAAAGGAGGAAATTGAAAAATCGAAACTTTTCCTTCTTCAAGGCCCGAAATGAAGGGGTGAAAGTTATAGGCTTAATTAACATAAACTAAAAATTCAATGAACCTAGAATGCTGAAATTTGGCATACTGGTAAAGCTTGACACATTAATAAAGGACGAAATTGAAAAATCGAAACTTTTCCTTCTTCAAGGCCCGAAATGAAGGGGTGAAAGTTATAGGCTTAATTAACATAAACTAAAAATTCAATGAACCTAGAATGCTGAAATTTGGCATACTGGTAAAGCTTGACACATTAATAAAGGACGAAATTGAAAAATCGAAACTTTTCCTTCTTCAAGGCCCGAAATGAAGGGGTGAAAGTTATAGGCTTAATTAACATAAACTAAAAATTCAATGAACCTAGAATGCTGAAATTTGGCATACTGGTAAAGCTTGACACATTAATAAAGGACGAAATTGAAAAATCGAAACTTTTCCTTCTTCAGGGCCCGAAATGAAGGGGTTAAATTTATAGGATAAATTAACATACAACATGCTGAAATTTGGCCTACTGATAGAGTTTGGGGTATATTTAAAGGTAAAAATCGAAAAAGCGAAACTTTCCCTTCTTCAGGACATAAAATGAAGGAGTGAAAATTCAGCCTTTAAAATAAATGCGTGAATCTTGTAGGCTAAATTCCCATCCAACTTACAAAAAGAAGTGAAATCTCAACAAAAACACTTGTGTAAAAAAAGGCCAAGTTCGATTAATAAAATCCGTTTGCCAAAAAAAGTAGTGAGATCTAATGTGCTGCCAAGTTCAACATCATCAATTTATTAAATGAGTCGAGAATATATTAGTAACTTCAATTAAAACGCATGTTTTTCATTTCACATGTCCCTCTATATTTTTTATTGATTTCACATTTTTAGTTGAAATTATTTTCATAAAACTTGGCTTTTACGCATTATTATGTATGTCACGAATTACTAGTTACCATATCATGGGATCTTAATAAGAGGGGAGTGGTGGAGGCCCTATCAAACAATAATAATAATAATTTAATGCGTAAAAGCCAAGTTTTAGGAAAATAATTTCAACTAAAAATGTGAAATCAATAAAAAATATAGAGGGACATGTGAAATGAAAAACATGCGTTTTAATTGAAGTTACTAATATATTCTCGACTCATTTAATAAATTGATGATGTTGAACTTGGCAGCACATCATACTTTTTGGCAAACGTATTTTTATTAATCGAACTTTGGCCTTTTTTTTTTCACAAAGTGTTTTTGCTTGAGATTGACTCTTTTTAACCGACTTCAAAAAAGGAGGAGGTTCTCTATTCGATTGAATTTTTTTTTTTTTTTTTTTTTTTTTTTTTTTTTGTGCCTATGTTACCTCATATCTCCGCCAATTGTCAACCGATTTTGAAAAATTTTTTTGCATTGGGTCCAGTCTAGCTTCCGATTGGTCCCATTTTTTTTTCGATTTTTTTTTCATAGGTATTAGACCTTTTATTAGGTTTGTTTAGGTTTGTTTAGACCTAACCTCTTTGTTTATGAACCGATTTTCGATGGTTCTTTTTTTATCCGAAAGGGGGTGTCTTAGGGATGGTGTCATATTAATTTGGTCAAGTTCTGATGATATAATCACTATTAATAACATCACTAAAAAGAGAAAAATAAAAAATTTTTAAGAAAAAAATAAAAAAACCGACTTCAAAAAATTAAATGCAACAAATATAAAAATACACTAAAAGGTATAAAATAATTATTATCTTATTTAGTTACAACTAAACGACGAAATATTAACACGAAATTACTTTGAAGTTGGTGCCAAACATATACCTTTTATGAATCGCACTCGACGGATCTTACTTAGTACGTTTGGCGGGTACGCTCGCTTATAGGTATAGTTTGTTTGGCACCGACTTTAAAAAGTAATTTCGTGTTAATATTTCGTCGTTTAGTTGTAACTAAATAAGATAATAATTATTTTATACCTTTTAGTGTATTTTTATATTTGTTGCATTTAATTTTTTGAAGTCGGTTTTTATTTTTTTCTTAAAAATTTTTATCACATTTCAATCACGAATGAACATTTTTTTTTAATTTTTAATGGACCCAAAACTCAGACCGCCGAGTTTGCTTCACTCGCCTAACATAACAAGTAATTATTTATATAGATTAAATTGAAAGTTTTTGCCGAGAGTAGCAGAATTTTTATATATTGAAGGAGACAATAAAAGAGTGTGTCTTCTGCTGGAATTATAAATTTTATTTATTTATAACGAGACTATAGTTTCGAGGGCTTTGCCCTCTTCATCAGTCTATTACAATGTATTCACAGGAATTAATTTATGAATGAAAGTTTTACATTTTTCATGTGTTAAGGTTATAAATAAATAATATTATAAATTATAAATAAATAAAATTTATAATTCCAGCAGAAGACACACTCTTTTATTGTCTCCTTCAATTTATATAGATACCTATATATCTCCAAGGTTTGATTTAACTAAGCAGATTCGGTTAAATTAAGAAAGAATGCTATTATTTATATATTTATATAAGAATTATTTATTTATTTGTTTGTTTTTAAGGAACATGAAGATCGTACATATTCAAATCTTAAAATAATATATAGTTCATTAATAAAATATTTTAATATACAAGATAATTAAAGAGTATTTATTGTTATTAGCATATTTTATAGAAATTTATATAGGGGTAGATATTAAGGGTTGTTTACCTTTGAGTGGGTGTATATGGTAGATGTCCATCGACGTCGTCTCTAGAAGCTCTCAACACCAACTAAAGAGAAAAATAAAAATTGAAAGAAACCCGTTCCTCGATAAGATTAATCAGTCGGGGAATATTCCCCGAAATATTTTTATAAGAAATCCTTTAAGAAATTCTCCAATGCATTTTTCAACAATAATTTATTTAAAGGGCTATTTGTAGATATATAGTAGACTCAACAGAGTGTAAATTGGGTGAAAAAGTGAAAACTTGGTACGCTCTCAGGCTAGTAATAAATAATTAACTTAATTATAATAAACTATTAAAAATCGATTTCTTAATATAATTATCTTGAGATAAATTCAATCGTATAGGACAGAGCGGTATCCAACTTTTCTATTGCTACGCTTCCTAAAAAAAAAAATTACGCTTCTCCCCACCTTTTATTTTTTAATACGTAGATAAAATAATATAGAAATTAAACGTAGGTGTGTTTAAAAATGTAAAAAAATGAAAAAATAAAACTGACTTCAAAAAAAATTAAATGTAACAAATAAAATAATAAGAACTCAAAAATAAAATAAAATGTACTAAAAGGTATAAAATAATAATCTAATTTAGTTACAACTAAACGGCGAAATATTAACATGAAATCCATTTTTGAAGTCGGTGCCAAACATATGTATACATTTTATGAATCGCACTTGACGGATCTTACTTAGTACATTTGGCGGGTACGCTCGCTTATAGGTATAGTTTGTTTGGCACCGGCTTCAAAAAGTAATTTCATGTTAATATTCGTCGTTTAGTTGTAACTAAATAAGATAATTATTTTACACCTTTTAGTGTATTTTATTTGATTTTTAAGTTATTATTATTTTATTTGTTGCATTTAAGTTTTTTGAAGTCGGTTTTATTTTTTTTTTTATAAAAATTATTTTTCTTAAGGAGAATTTGCATTATACTTGTACAGGATCCTGTGGCCTGAAGAAAATAATGATGAAAAAAATTTGATATTACTAAAAGACAACGCCTATATATGTTGAAAGTTGGGGAAATTTTAAAAGCGTTTTTCACTAAAATGAAATGTAACGTACACGCTATTCATAGAATGGCAGAACATATTCGAGTTAAGTTCCCGAATATTGATAGTCTAATTGCTTCAATTAAAAAAGTATTTTTAAAAGCTCCTTTACAGATAGCAATTTTAAAAGAAAAATTGCCAAATTCACCCCTTCTAACTATAGTCTCGTTATAAATAAATAAAATTTATAATTCCAGCAGAAGACACACTCTTTTATTGTCTCCTTCAATATATAAAAATTCTGCTACTCTCGGCAAAAACTTTCATTTTAATAAGCCTATATTAACAAGGAGGGGAACCTGGATTCAAGCAGATATATATTATGCTGACCATTTGGATGAAATTCAAAAGGTACATTTGAAATTTATTTTTTTAAATATTGTTCGGTGTTTCTATTTATTTATTAATTTAGCTCATAGAAACAATCAATAAAGATGATATAAGGGAGGCTAAGAATGCTTAATCTTCTATTACTCTTGGGGCTGATTTAGCATATATCAAGTGCAATTTTAACAATCTACCTGTAACCATTACAGCACTAGAAGCAAAAAATCTTTATTTGATAGAGTCCATAAAAATATTCCACTGATTTCAAGAAAATATAAAAAAAACCCTGGTCCTATTGACTTCAATCTCAATAAAACAATGGACAAAATACTGAAGCGGAATTTTGGTTGAACAATAATTGAAAGAATATCCAGAAATTTAGGAGTATATAGGGAGTAGTACAGAAGAGGAAAATTTAACAACGAAATGGTTTATTTGAAATTTTGTTTGTTACCGTCTTGTGAAGTGGAATGCACGTTTTCAATTTATCAAATAATTCTTTCAGATAATAGGGCCTCTTTTACCAATGAAAATCTTGAAAAATACATAATAATTAATTGTAATGCCAAATAATTTAATAAATAAACATGCCTATAAGTATACTATTTTTGTTTACTCTCGTGACACAGCATAAAAAGTGTTGGGATATTTCTATTTAACCTATTTTTTTAAACCAACATTTTTATAGGTATGTATATATTAATTTCACTCAATATTTTACTTTTATTTTCAACCTACTCTTTGTTCTTAAAATGCCTTTATAAGTGTCTATTTTAGTTATTTTTAGTGCTTAGTTGACTGCCTATTTTAAAGATTTTTAGTGCCTATAAATCCGAACCCTAGTAATAAGGATTCCTCTGGAAATATTAGAGCTATACGTTTGAAATTTTGTACGATATGTAAATTAATTTTAAGACATGGATGCTCTCTATTAAAAAAATCAAGAAAAATGGAATTTAGTATAAAAGGGTCTAATGTAATAAAAATAAAATCATTGTTAGAGTTCGTGGCTGTGATGAAACTGTACTAGATGAAGGAGGAGGTATCAGCCAAAGATGGAATCGCTGGGTTCAATAAAACACCTTTAATAAGACGTTTCGGCCTGAATTTTGATTTGGCCATCTTCAGTCAATTAGGAGTTAGGTATACACAAAATGCGGTACACATATGTGATCGAACCAAGCCTTGTCAAAAATAAAAAAAAATTTTAGTTTCATGTAAATTTATAACGTGCCTGGACCCAAAAGTTTCACAATGATAAATTCACATGAAGCTAAAAAAATTTTATTTTTGACAAGGCTTAGTTCGATCTACTATGTGTACCGCATTTTGTGTATACCTAACTCCTAATTGACTGAAGATGGCCAAATAAAATTCAGGCCGAAACGTCTTATTAAAGGTGTTTTATTGAACCCAGTGATTCCATCTTTGGCTGATACTCCTCCTTCATCTAGTACAAAATAAAATCATTGCTTTTATCGGGGACGAAATTAGGGGGTTAAAAAAATGCGCACCCCTGAAATATTATTATTGAGTACATATCTATTAATGTGAGCTAAGATGAGTAGAACATAAGCAAAAAGGGAAAAATCAGAGGTTTGGGAGAGCTAAAAAAATAGTAACTTTATCTTTCTTAAAAGACAACAATGTAAATATTCTGGATTATTTGAATCTTTTAGATTAGGTTGTTTGTTGTGATTCAAAGATGGCGCTGCCGGCGGCGGCGGCGGCCAGCTGATCGCCGCGCCTCTGGCGCCCCCACAATCTCTCCGGCGTTTTTCTATTCAGTGAAAGATTTCTTTGTGTTTTCACATCGTCAAAACAAATCTACATTTTTCCATCAATTCAACCGGTATTATCTATTAAACCCTATTATTCAAATGTCACCTAATTCTCTACCATAAACAATCGGTATATTTTTTATAAATAGTTGTTTCTTTGCTCGATAATAACCCCCCAAAAAATAATAATAATAATAATAATAAAAAAAATTAATTAATAAAAATGTCAAGGGTTTAAGTGAATTGGACTGACTGTTTCGGTTTTTTGTTTCGGGTTGTATTTGCCGGTTTCGATTGGCTATTGCTCGGGTTCGTGTGTTTTTTTTCCCCCTAGCTTGGCTAATTCTTAATTTGCTACTATTAAATCCGCGAGTTGGTTTGTTTTTTGGTGGTTTCGCTTGTTTGGCTGGTCGTCGGCGTCGGCCATGTTGGCTGCCCCCGTGCATCTCGTCAAGATCCGCTCTTTTAGCTCGCGGTTGTGAATTTTTTTTTTTTTTATTTTATTTTATTTTATTCATTGATTTGGACAGTTGATTGAATCGCACACGCCTGGGGAGAGCAATCCAAGGAACAAACAAGCAACCATCTTGAGGACCGAAACCCCGCACTCTTTTAATTCTTGAAGGAAAATGCATGGCAGCAGCCGTGAGCACGGTTGCCACAACTTTTGAAATCGATTTGTCAGCCCTAAATTGGAACGTCCTTGATTGACCGCCAGGTAAGTCGTCTCGTCTCGTCTCGCGATCGCTGATTAATCATCGACGTCCAGTCTGCAGCCGGGGAATTGACGGGAGCCCAGCCGCCCTTTTCCCGGGAGCTCTTTCCTCCTTTTTTCCGATTAATTGTCCGAGGGGTTGTTAATTAGCGCTTTCCTGGACCGCCAGCCCCCGGGCTTTTGATCAATTCCCTCTGCAAGCCGGACATACTTCTGCTTACTCTTCCTGCCCTAACATACAGCGCTTTTTTACTTTTTAATCCAAGCCAAAAAGGAAAATGTCAAAATTCCAACCATTCAATCAACGGTTGACAGCTAACATTCAAACTGTTAAATAAAGAAAAATCAGTGAGGTTATCCTCTGCTTGAATCAAATAAATAAATATATATATATTAAAGTTGTTATTGGGAAATAAGGACTATCTTTTATGCAGATAATTTATATCGAGGGGTGAACCGCGATTGGAATTAGGTGTACACCGTCTTTGGAATAATGTGGAATTATTTTGAAATTCATTAGATAATGTCCCTTCATCTATTGTCTTCCACTTGGAAATGAAGTGGAAGTAGGTGTACACGATATTAGGTCCCGGTTCACCCCCGATTTATATTTTATTGCCAACCGAGGGGTGAACTGCGATTGGAATTAGATGTACACCGTCGTTGGAATTATTTGGAATTCATTAGATAATATATTGTCTTCTACTTGGAAATGAAAGGGGAACTAGATGTACACGATATTAGGTCGCGGTTCACCCCCCCCCCCCCCCCCCGATTTATATTTTATTGCCAACCGAGGGGTGAACTGCGATTGGAATTAGGTGTACCCCGCCGTTGGAATTATTTGGAATTCATTAGATAATGGCCCTTCATCTATTGTCTACTATTTGGAAATGAAAGGGGAACTGGAAGTAGGTGTACACGATATTAGGTCGCGGTTCACCCCCCAGTTATAACCCTAGCTCGGTACGATAGCTCAATTGACTAGTGGACGCTGTATCGAGTTCTGAAAAATTTAAACAGATTATAATCTATTGTCTTCTACTTGGAAATGAAAGTGGAAGTAGGTGTACACGATTTTAGATCGCGGTTCACCCCTCTTTGCCAACGTTTTGTCAACTTTGTTGACTTCTTCAGGGTTCAAATAGGTAACTTTCTTGCATATTTGTCATTTTTATCATTATTATTCTTTCCTAGTAAACATATCAAGGCAAGTCATCAACATTAGTCAGATTGAGATTTTTCTTTTCTTTGGTTTTAAAAAAGAAAAAATTTCAATCTGATTGATGTTGATGATTTTGTTAAGGAAGAATGGTGTAGGTTCTTGGTGAACATATTAAATAAATTATTTTGATTATTTATGTCCATCGATTAAATTAATAAGTTGTTGTAGGGAAATAAGGACAATAGCTTATGCAAATATTTTTTATTTTATTCCAAAGTTTCGTCAACTTTGTTGACTTCTTCAGGGCTCAAACAAATTAACTTCTTTGCATATTTGACAATTTATAAATATTCATTCTTAGCAAACACATATAGGCCAGTTATTAAAAAATATTTAAGAAGCTAAGAATGAATATTTATAAAATGACAAATATGCAAAGAAGTTAATTTGTTTGAGTCTTGAGGGTCAACAAAGTTGACAAACTTGGCATAAAATAAAAATATTTGCAAAATATTGTCCTTATTTCCCTACAACAACTTATTAATTTAATCGATGGACATAAATAATCAAAATAATATGTATTAAAGTTGTTATAGGAAAATAAGGACTATATCTTTTATCAGGATAATTTATATCGAGGGGAGAACCGCGATTGGAATTAGGTGTATACGTCTTTGGAATTCATTAGATAATGCCCCTTCATCTATTGTCTCTACTTGGAAATGAAAGTGGAAGTAGATGTACACGATATTAGGTCGCGGTTCACCCTTCGATTTATATTTTATTGCCAACAAAATTCGAATCAGTCAACGAACGGTTGACAGCTAACAATCAAAAGAAAAATCGATGAGGTTGTCTGCTTGATTCAAATAAATAAATATATATATTAAAGTTGTTATAGGGAAATAAGGACTAAATCTTTTATGCAGATAATTTATATCGAGGGGTGAACCGCGATTGGAATTAGGTGTACACCGTCTTTGGAATAATGTGGAATTATTTTGGAATTCATTAGTTAATACCCCTTGATCTATTGTCTTCTACTTGGAAATGAAGGTGGAAGAGGAAGTAGGTGTACACGATATTAGGTCGCGGTTCACCCTCCGATTTATATTTTATTGTCAACCGAGGGGTGAACCGCGATTGGAATTAGGTCTACACCGTCTTTGGAATTACTTTGAAATTCATTAGATAATCTATTGTCATCAATTATTGTCTTCTACTTGTAAAGTGGAAGTAGGTGTACACGATTTTAGGTCGCGGCTCACCCCTCGTTGCCAACGTTTCGTCAACTTTGTTGACTTCTTCAGGGCTCAAATAGTTAACTTTCCTGCATATTTCTCATTTTTATAATTATTCTTTCTTAGTAAACATATCAAGGCAACTTCACTAAAAATTAGGGTATATGAACATAAATTAAGTGTTCGAAATAAAAAGAACAACACAACACTCTCCACTCATGCAGCTGAACATAGTCATTCTTTTGATTACGATAATGCGCGAATATTGGTCAAGATTGATAATAAGGAAAAAAAAGAAAAAAAGACTCATTCTGAAACTTTTGGGTCCAAGCACGTTATAAATTTACATGAAGCTAAAATTTTTTTTATTTTTCACAAGGCTTACTTCAATGTACCGCATTTTGTGTATAACTCCTAATTAACTGAAGATGGCCAAATAAAACAGTTTCATCACAGCCACGAACTCTAACAATATCAAGGCAAGTCATCAACATCAATCAGATTGAAAAAAATTTCTTTTTTTTAGTTTTAAAAAAAGAAAAATTTCAATCTGATTGATGTAGATGATTTTGTAAAGGGAGAATGGTGTAGGACCTACACCATTCTCTCTTTACAAAATCATCACACTGTAGGTTCTTGGTGAAACATATTAAACGAAAGGTGAACCGCGACTAATATCGTGTACACCTACTTCCACTTCCATTTTCATTTCCAAGTAGAAGACAATAGATTAAGGGGCATTATCTAATGAATTCCAAAATAATTCCACATAATTCCAAAGACGGTTTACACCTGATTCCAATCGCGGTTCATTCCTCGATATTAAATAAAGTAAAGAAAATTTTTGAAAATTTTTTATAAACTTTTTAAAATATAAAATACTAGGTAGGTTTCACATAAATAAAACATCACATGCTTGTTTAGTAAACCCATCTTATTATCGGCCACTGAGGAATTTGAAATAAATCGACGAAACATCTGGCCCATTTAATAAAAACTCTTTGTTTTTTATTTATTCTCCAATTCCCTGCTATTCCTGTTTTAATTTTAATATTTATTATGGATGCGAACGGGGACGGCGGAACCGTGGGCTCAGGAGGTCATCTAACCCCCTTGGGAATTTGTCAAGGTGGTCAGTGGATCTCCTAAACAAAGAAATTTCTGAATTGGCTATTGCTAAGAAGTTCATCAACAATGTATCTACAAAAGCTACAATATTCGGAAAAATCCAATGAACACTTGATTGTAGATTAATTTAGTGTCTTAAGATCATGTCCAATTTATTGAACATTAATTACCGGTTACCGGTAGTTTCTTCTTTTTTTTTTGATGAACAAGGGTTTTGTTTTTCTAGTTACATAAGTTTATTACTCACATTTGCTAACAATAATACAAGTATATATTACCAATTATTAAATTGAAAGTTTTTATGCAGTTTTTATAGCAGAATTTTTATATATTAAAGGAGACAATAAGAGTGTGTCTTCTGCTGGAATTCCAGCAGAAGACACACTCTTTTATTGTCTCCTTCAATATTACTAATTAATTTTATTTTATTTTATTACCTTTTGAACCTAAACTCAAGCATATAACTACAAACAAAAATGTGAACTCTTTTTTTTCTTTCAGTTTTCAATAAAACCACAGCTACAAACTGTTTAAAAATGGGTTAAATTGTACCAATTTGCTTCAAAATTTTCCCTCAGACCCCCCGGTAGGCCTACATCACTTCAAGTTTTGACCCTCCTGGCCTAAGACCGTTCCGCCGCCGTGATATACAGTTTTATTGGACGTTTGTTTTTTGAAAGATTGAAAATGACGTTACATTTTTTTTTTATCCTTGGGCTGCCTCTTTATAAAATATTCATTAAGATATACCGAAAACACCTCCAAGAAAATATTTCTAAAATATTAAGGTAGCTCTTTCACAGATGCAAAAATACAAGAAGTCTTTGAAACTTGGAATATAAGTCATTAAAAGTATAATACACATACTGTTAAAATTTGAAGACGATTTACCACACCAAACATGAAATAATTCCAATTAAAAATTAAATTTTTTACATATTGTAGATTGGGAAAGGGTGGGAAAATTTTCATTATTTTATTTTTTTTTTCATTGAAGGACTTTCACCATCTTGATGAAAAAAATTAATATTTGTTAGAATAATATATTCGGAGTAACTTAAAAAAAAATTGAAATTATTTACCTCTTAGTTTTGATAAAAAAAAAATATAAATTTGGGCAATATTTTTACTGGAGGAGATATAATGTCTTGGAAACGATTCGGCAAGTATGTGTGTATCCATATAGAGATTTCCTAGTGTGAGTGGAACAGTCACGTTAAGAAAACATAACCTAAAATTTTAGTTCCGTTCATATTTATAGAGTGGTTACGAGGCTAAAACTTTTTGTGTGGATTGTTGCGAAAGAACCTTAAATACAAAATAATTTGCCAATATTATTAAATTTATATGGTGGGAAGATGTACCATCAGAACTTTCGTATGGAAATTGCAGAAAAAAAGACCTCGAGCGTTTGATCTATTCTTTTCGGAAGCCTGAATTTTTTCCTTTTTGGTTGACATGTATCGCTTTTTATTATTTTTTTTTTATTTAATCCATAGATGAAAATATCAAAATTTGAACCAATTAACCAGATGACAACTAATAATTAGGCATTTAATTGATATTTACCATATATTCCTGTCATGATTTAAAGAACAAAAAATTTCCCACGTTTATTTTTATTTTCAAACTACTATTTGGCTGCCACATTATTTCTATTACACGTCAGTAAGGTTCAACCACATCGGGAATTAAATCGGATTACCAAAAAATGCAATTGTGAAGAGGACCTATCTGACATATGCATCACACTTCTGACATGTAATAAAAATTATTCATGACAGCTCCGATTTATTATAGTAGAAGATAATCTCTCGTCATTTCTTAAGAAATTTTAAATCTGCTATCATAGGTCATTTTTGAACTTTTATATAATTTATTATATTCATTCACCTCAGTATGACAATTTTCAAAGCAAATATCTTGTTTGTTTTTGAAAATTTCTGCAGCTCAGAAACAAATTGGCTTCGAATCAAAATATAGCTGAAAAACTGCTAAATTGATAAAGTGAGCTCCGGCAAATATTTTTTCAAGGAAATTACTGGATAAGGGATATTTTAAAGGACTAAGTGGAGAAGTCTTAGATTGGTGAATTTTCCCCAGATTAGGGAAGATATGTAAGGACCTTTAGGGCCAGTTGTATGTCGGTTGGTAAAGTCTTTGTACAAATTGACAACCTTAGAATTCACCTTGTCTCCGGCAGGATGGCCAATCAGATGACACACACACACACACACACACACATTCATCTGATTGGCCATCCTGCCGCGCACAATGTGAATTCTAAGGTTTTACACTTTGTCAACTTTATCAACCGACTTACAACTGGCCCTTAAAGAAGTGAAGGAGATTTCATTAGTTAGAATTAAGGACCAGTTGTATGTCGGTTGGTAAACTCTTTTTAAACGTTAGCAAAGGGTAAAACCTTAAAATTCACTTTGTGCCCAGTGGGATGGCCAATCAGATGACAGGCACTTTCATCTGATTAGCCATCCCACTGGGCACAAGGTGAATTTTGGTTTTGCTCTTGCTAACGTTTAAAAGAAAGTGCCTGTTATCTGATTGGCCATCCCACTGGGCACAAGGTGAATTTTAAGGTTTTACCCTTTGCTAACGTTTGAAAAAGAGTTTACCAACCGACATACAACTGGCTTTAAATGGAGGCCGGTGGTTGCGTTAAACCAGTCTTAGGACTTTCTATACGATGATGATGGTTGATAAAATATTAATGTATAACATATGCTTATTTCAGATTTTTGAAACCGAACAAGCCTCAAAGTAAGACGAAACTTCATGAAATAAACACGTGACAAGCATTTGAGAATTATCCCAAGAAAAACATTTAAAGAATTTAGAACCAAAATGAATAATAAATTAATATTCTTTTGTGGATTCACTCGCAGAGAGATTGATACTAATCGAGTAAAAGTAAATATAATAAATTAGATAAAGTAAATAAATTCGAATCTCTTTGTCATCTTATTATCCATTGGTTCTACCACGAAAATACTATTTTCCATGTTGACATAGTACAAATTTAACAACTTGTTGAAAAAATAGACTATGTTGAAAGCACCAACTATATAAACTGAGAAGTTCTTGAACTGATGACTTGAAATTTGGCACAAAAGTTTAAATTAAAAAGTTCCTGAACTTTTGTGCCAAACGGTTCGTTGACAAAAAAAAAAATGAGTTGGTAGCGAGGCTTGAAAAAATTCCCTCTAATTATTTGATAATTTCTCTTGACCACCTATAACAAATGAAGTATCATTTCTTTATAAAAAATGCTTAGGTCTGTGACATTCAACGAGCGCAACTTGTGATGAAACAAGATATTATCCGCTCGATGACGTTTGGAAGAAAATAAATCGCTGAATTTTGCTGATTATTTAACCAGGAATAAGAATAATCTAAATCACATTTGAATCTGATTGAATTGAAAGAAAAAAGTAAAAAGAAAATAAGTCCCCAGATTTTTAGAGTCACGCAAAAACATAAAACTAAAGATTTGAGCATCTTTTTTTGAAAATTGTTGCAATGTTTTTCAAAAAATCAGCATGTTTTCAGTTTAACCCATGTATTTTAAAAGAGAAAGAATTTAATCTTTAGGACAAATTCTGAGATTTTAGTGGAAATATGATTATCAGAGGGGATTCATCCCCTCAGGAGTCGAACCTTAGAACTAACATGCTTTCCGGGCAGTCAGCTCACACCCTCGAGACAAAAAACCTCTCTCTCTCTGATATCGCAATTTAATAATATTTCTACTAAAATCTCGGAATTTGTCCTAAAGATTAAATTCTTTCTCTTTTAAAGGTAGTTCTTTCACAAATGCAAAAATTCAAGAAGTTTTCGAAACTTAGAATATAAGTCATTAAAAGCATATTAAACACATACTGTTAAAATTTGAAGACGGTTTACCACACCAAACATCAAATAATTGCAATTAAAAATGAAATTTTTTACATATGATAGATTGAGAAAGGGTGGGAAAATGATCATTATTTTATTTTTTTTCATTGAAGGATGAATCCCCTCTGATATCGCAATTTAATAATATTTCTACTAAATTCTTAGAATTTGTCCTAAAGATTAAATTCTTTCTCTTATAAAAATGAACACTTTTAGTCTCTATATCAGATCAGTGAAGCTCGTAGTTTAATAAAGAAATCTTGAAATCTACAAAATATATTTTTTTTATCTTATTACTGAGTAAATTCCATTATTCATTAATTCTTAACCTCAAATCATTAATCGTTTTTGAAGATTTGATTCTTCGCTTGTTGAGTTGTTTATCAGAGATGTTTCGGCTGAAACCACTTAGATTACACATTTTAATGTAGTTGTTCCCCCAAATGCGTTTTCTTAGGATTTTTTTGAAATTTATATAGATTATTATGTAAATACTTCTGCATCGATTGGTGGCAAAACGAAATTTATGAACAATACAGTTCTGGAGATATTAAATTTCAAAAATCGAGTTTTTCAGACTCTTTAACATTGCACTATATCAGATATCAGAAAATTTACATACATATTTAAATATAATTAAGAAACCCTTCTTACCATTTTTATAAAAAACTAAACCAACATTAAACAACAACGAATACATTTTTTAAGACAATTTTGATTCATAGTTACAACACAGTTTCTGAGATATAATAATGAATAATGTATAAAAAAATTTACACTAAAAGCAATTTGGCAACAGCGCATTTATTTAACCAGCGAAAGATGCATGCGCTAGATTTATTCAAAATTATAATTTTCATAAGGTGTAACGTAGGCGTTGATTACATTTGTTAAAAAATAAAACGATTTTTATAGAAATTTAAAATGTATTTTATCTGTCATTTTAATATAAAAATTGATAGAGTTTTTCTTTAGGAGACGGACTGGTATAAATATGCACTTGGATGTTGATGAAAGCAGTCCACGGTGGTTGTAAAAAATAAGACTATAGAGGTTTTATTATTTTACATTTATTTGTTAAACCGACGTTTCGGAGATTTATTCTCTCCTTCTTCAGGGTAACAAAAAGTCAATGAAAGTAGTTCAAATCATAATTACTTCCTGTCTCCTTTGACAATGCCAAAAAAACATTATAAAAAATGTTCATCTCGAATAGAAATAAAGTAAAAGCAATTGATGATTAATATGTTAATCTGTTAATCATCAATTGCTTTTACTTTTATTTCTATTCGAGATGAAAAATTTGTATAATGTTTTTTGGCATTGTCAAAGAGAGACAGGAAGTAATTATGATTTGAACTACTTTCATTGACTTTTTGTTACCCTGAAGAAGAAGAATAAATCTCCGAAACGTCGGTTTTAATAAATAAATGTAAAATAATAAAACCTCTATAGTCTTATTTTTGCAACTACCGTGGACTGCTTTCATCAACATCAAGTTAATATAAAAATATTTAATCTCTTACAATAGTGCCAAATTTGTCAAACGAGCACGGGATTGTCTAATAGTGGTACATAAACAGCAAAAAGTTTTGGGCTTATGAACTATGAATCCTTATTGTATGTTCTATATACTCCAGCATTAACTTTTTGCTTGTATTGTCGCGAAACAACTATCTTAATAAGATAAACTGATCAGAATGCACCACGTTTCAATCCCTATTTCTGGAATCATTTTCAAATGCAGTTTTAGCATAGTTTTAGGATAGACTAAAGGGCTAACTTTGGTTTTGAATTTTTGTACGTAGACCAAGACAGTGTGACTGACATACGTGTAAAATCAAAATAATCAAATTTAAATAATTGCATCTTTGAGCCTTCAGAAAATTGTAAGGAGAAACAATCGACATAATAGTTAAGTATTAATTAATCAAGTCTTATTTTAATTATCAATGAATAATGTATTTTAGAGGGTCAAGATAAAATTTAGAATCTGAAGAAAAAGGCGAAATAAATATTTTTTAATTTTGAGTAATTTTAGCGGGTGGTTTGAATAACACTGTTAGATTTTAATTTTTGACCTATATTATTGTGTAGTTTCCATAATTCATTAATATTACTATAATATAATTTATTAATATTATCCTTGTTGAAATCGTCTGGATTTTTTTTCAGACTTTCTTTAATTTTTCTTTTATAATAGTGTTGTATCGAAATTTATAATAGTGTTGTATCGAAATTAAATTTTTATCGACTGATGATTATTTTAGGGTGAATTGAATTTTTTCTGGGGACTAAAATTAAAAAAATTTAATCCTGAAGTATAACATTTCTGAATTATTATTATTTTAATTTTAAACACTTTGTGAATGGTCGACAAAAGTTTCATTTGTAGAGGATTTTTTTATCTGTGGTCATTCAAAAAACATTCAACTTTTATGTCCAATATCTTTATAAAAAACAACAAAATTTAAATTTGTATAATTTCGTTAATAAACGATCAACAAGAAGCATTTCGAAATCTCAAGTTAGATATGATTAGTTTTTTATCAATACGAAAAATATGTGATGTGCCCATCTCATGACTAAGATCTACTTCCTTCTTCCTATGTTAAAATTGGAAAAAAAAAATCAAATTTATTATTCACTTAATAAATTCACAGTGTTCTAAAGAAAAATTGTGCAATATTTGATCTAATCGGACAAATCGGTTCAAATTTAAAAAAAAAAACTCCTAATTTTTGGTCAGATTTCAACTAAAATCTAATCAGTTCTTAATTTCAATATAAAATATCTAACTTATGAGGAGAATTTTCTAGGTTAGGTTTCACAAAAGGAAATATTAAAACAAATGTATGTTTATTTGAGTTTGATTCACTCGATATATATTTCGGGTTATTAGCCCATCTTCAGGAGTTCAAATAAAAACTAATACAAATTTGTAAAAACATTTAACAAGTAAAATTTTGAGAATGAAGAGTACGTTCAGAAAATTTTGAGAATGAAGAGTACGTTCAGAAAATTTTGAGAAAGAAGAGTAAGTTCAGAAAGTTTCATCAACAACCAGAAGTTGAAGTACGTTCAGAAAATACTTTCAATCTTTTTCTTTTTTTTTCTTTCTTAAATATAAATTCTCTTCTCAATAATCAATTGGACTTTGAAAAAGATATAATCATTGATTCTAATTTGGCTAAAATTAATAAATTAAAAATCGGCTCCTAAATTCGATTACATATTTTGTGTTTGTATTTTGTTTTTTGTTTTTTTTTATTTTTTATTTTAAATAATAACATTTTGTTTATATTTAAGAAAGAAAAAAAAAGAAAAAGATTGAAAGTATTTTCTGGAAGTACTTTGGCTTCTGGTTGTTGATGAAACTTTCTGAACTTACTCTTCTTTCTCAAAATTTTACTTGTTAAATGTTTTTACAAATTTGTATTCAGTTTTTATTTGAACTCCTGAAAATGGGCTAATAACCCGAAATATATAATCGAGTGAATCAAACTCAAATGAACATACATTTGTTTTAATATTTCCTTTTTGTGAAACCTAACCTAGAAAATTTTCCTCATAAGTTACTTATAATGTTTCGCCTAGAACCGACACCTAAATCCTTAAAAATTATAAAATATCCAAATATAAAATTTCGTTTTGTTACCTTCATTGTTTTTTGAACTAGAGCGTACTAGTACACAAAATTTGGTAACACATCCACTGACATTTTGACAAAATAAAAATAAATCATTAATATCCCCTAAAATATAAATTTTTCGATGTTCGTTATACAAGGTTTTATTGTAGACTGAAATCCCGTGAATTCATTCCTTTTTGTTATATATAAAAATATCTTAGCCATTTTTTAGATATTTCGAAAATTCGAAGAAAAACACTTTTTTCATACATAATTATATAATACTTCACCATACCCCAAATGAAAAATAATTAAGATTCAAACAAATACTCTAAATATCTTTAATTAAACATGAAAGAATCTGTTAATTTCTATAAAATTTATATTTGAGTCTGAGATCTCTGTATTCACTTGGATGTTTTTTACTTGCTTTTATTTAACTTTTTTTGTTACTTATACTCGAATTTCGACCCAAGTCTACTGAGCCAATTTTCTTAAAATTTTTCCAGTATCCGAAAAATTTCCCTACTCACAAGACTATAAAAAAGCTTGATGGTTTAACTTAAATTATCATTCATGTGAATAGGCAAGTTTTTCAGGTATTGAAGAATAATTTATTTTCTACGTTTTAGTGTAGGTATTTTGAAATACAACCGAATTTAATTTTTTTTTAAGATGACGATGTAACAAGATGTCCAATATATAATAGATAATAATAAAATAATAAGAGTCAGGATTAACTCTCTTATCTTTGAAAAAGGAAGAAAATTTCACACTCGTATGGTATATCGAATAGGTATTGAATTCCCTGAGTGTGGGTGTCTCAATAAGAGAATCAACTTTTCATTAATTCGACGAATATATCCTAAAAATAAATATTTTCATCTCACAGATCTTATTTCTTTTTTTTCCATCTTTATCAATTTTTTTGATTTCATGACGCACCTCGTTATCATGCCTGAATAAAGGGATTGAACTTTTCGAGTCACCTGACTGAGTGTGGGTGTCTTCCCAATAACAAAATATCGACATTTCATTATTCTGCGAATATATTCTAAAAATAAATATTTATTTCCTTTTTCTCTCTCCCTTACTCTCATCTTATTTTCCTCTCAATCTTGTTTTTTTTCTTCCACATCAATTCTTTTGATTTTAATGACGCTTCGTTATTATGCCTGAATAAAGGCAAAGCAAACTGGCCTTAAATAGATACTAATAATTACGTAAATTGTCATCCACATGTTCAGAAAAATTAAACTCGATTTTCTCTTTAACGGAATTCAGTGTAATTTCATAACAAAATCTCGAATGTTCCTCACTGCAAACAAAAACATCGCTGAATTCATTATTCAGGAATGTTTTTTCTGTAAAAATCAATCTCTAAAGGGCTCTCAAAAGGGAAGCAACATCAGAGATACCGAGGTAAATAATTGCTCTAGTAGTTTAATTCTTGTATACGTTTAAGGGCCGATTGTATGTCGCAAAGTAAATGCTTTTTACCACTAACACAGGGTAGATGGTAAATGGAAGGATTGGGATGGCCAATCAGATGCCAGGCACCTCCTTTTACCATCTACCCTGTATTAGTGGTAAAAAGCATTTACTTTGCGACATCTGATTTGCCATCCCAATCCTTCCATTTACCATCTACCCCGTGTTAGTGGTAAAAAGCAGTTACTTTGCGACATACAACCGGCCCTAAGTCTTGTATATCAAACTCAAGAACCTTCTAAAGTCGCGGTACACTCCAAAAGTTATTGCGACAGCCGTGATATTGCTGTCAAATATTCTTCAGTCATACAATGTGACAGTACTATCATGTCACTGCAACAGTTACTTTCACACAAGCTACTTGAACGTCGAATGTGATGTAACAAATGCTTTTATTAGAAAGATTTTTATTTAGGACAAGTACTTAATGATTCGTATATTATTTTATAAGATCAGGAACGAGGCTTAATGAATCCGGTGGAAGATGGAATCCTTTGAGAATGATGGTTATTTTTCAAGATAAAAAATCTTCATCAAGGTTGTTAATATATTTTATTTTGATCATGAAACGTTTCGGCTTCAACTCGACGCCATCTTCAGTCTGCAATTGCGTTCAACATTACCTTACATTAAATTTGATAATTTATATCTTATAATAATATAATGTTTGTAAATTATAAGATATAAATTATCAAATTTAATGTAAGGTAATGTTGAACGCAATTGCAGACTGAAGAGTTGAAGCCGAAACGTTTCATGATCAAAATAAAATGGATTAACAACCTTGATGAAGATTTTTTATCTTGAAAAATAGCCATCATTCTCAAACGATTCCTTCCATCTTCCATTTAGAAAGATTTTGTTTTGTCGATATTAGAAGAGTTGTTTATTCATAAAGAGAAATCACTGAGCTTGTACTCTCCATGATCCAAATAAATATAAACATATATAACGAATATAAATATGTATATAATATTATACAGGGTTCGGCGCTCGAAGTGTTACCAATTAAAAATGCTGTAATTTTGTCAATTTTTTTTTTTTAAACTTCAGTATATCGTAAAAACATTTCAAATTTAAAGGAGAATATGTTATTGTTCGATGTAGTCATCATTAGCGCGAATAATAGCATGGAGTCTGTCCGGGAAGGCTTCACATCCTGCACAAATGTGGTCTGATGGTATTTTGCGAAGAACAATCTCTAAGGCGTTGACCGTCTGATATTTTTACTTTCCCATTTCTATAGAATATAGTAATGTGAAGTATTGCGATGGCCAGTCTGGTTTAGTTGATGCTTTGGCCTCAACAACAATGGACCATATGGAAAAATCCATTGGGTTTAATTCCGGGGAATATGGTGGCCATTGTTGTGAAGAAATTAAGTTGGGAACTTTTTCTTGTGGGGGGGACAGATAGGCTAGGCGGTAGCGTGACAGCGAGCTAACCAGGGGACCCGAGTTCGAATCCGACTCGAGGCATCCAGCTAAAATCTGACCCCCGGGGGTAGAGACAAATTTAAAAAAAAATATATAACTAGTATCGTAATTAGGCTTATGGCTAGAAAGGCCGAAAAGCCAAAAAAAAAAAAAAAAAAAAAACTTTTTCTTGTAAAAAACGTTGGCTTTCACGGACTTTATGGGATGGTGCCGAATCTTGTTGAAACGTCCAATGGTTTCTACCGAATTGTTTACGTACCCAAGGTAACAAAGCATCGTTTAAAATCTTTTCACGGTAGATGGTAACACTTCAAACGCCGACCCCTGTATATATATACTAGCTGTGAAGCCCGCCTGGGCCTCTTACTGAGAAAAAATTCCCAAACCCCAAAATTTTCACTCAACCTACTGATTCTTGTAAAAATTTTAACTTTTTCTTCCAATTTAATAATACGGGTGTAGGAAAATGTGATTGCTAAACTAAAAGGCAATAAAAGGGGGAAATAGATAGGGCTAATTTTCAAAGATTGAATCGGAAACAAATAAATTTGCAAAGACCGGAGGTATTTCTAATTGCTGTAATTCATGAAAGTAAATGAATTGACGATTGAAATCATTCTATTTGTCTTTAATTTGACCATAGAAGGAAAATAACTTTTGAAAAATACTTATTTAATAATATAAATGATTATTTATTTAATTTCATGAGAATAGGGTTTCAAGTCCACTTCGGCGTCGCCCTCAAATAAGCCCCTACGAGATAGTCAACCAAATATACTTACTACTTACGATGGCCATATCGCCCTTGTCTAGCTCGAGCCTCAACCAAAACATACATAAACATTATCTTTATTCTATTAGTGACTCTTTAGTTAAAATAAGAAAATTTAAAATCTATTTCTATCGGCAACTTAAACTCATATTCATGTTGGAAAATCATTCCATTACCCTTCGAATTTTGAAAAAAATTAAAATTCAAAACACTCAACGACCTTTATTTAAACTAATGGCACGGCTATGTGTTTAAATTTAGAATTAATAGGCCGCAAAATTTCACAAATGAAGATTTAAATTTTTGACTGAAATGTTTAGCACATTTACATTTACAGGTTCACCTCACAAGGCCCGGGTTGTAAATTTTGACACTCGGGCTTGATTTCCTAGGGTGAAACAACCCTTCTGACATGTAAGTAAAAATAATTCAATTCATCTCGGATCTAATAGATGACACCCTCTTGTGATTTTTTTTTAATAAAAAAAGCCCTTTTTTGTTCATCTTATAATTAAATAAAACTTTTAAAGAGAGATATTTTTTACACGCATATTAGCTTCACCTTTATGTATGTATGTATGTATTTATCTATCTATGTGACTTTTGTTCTGTTAAATTCCGCAAACATTTCTCTATAAAAATAATTGTTTACCTACTGAATTTAAATGAAATTATATAAAAATAATAAAAATATTTAAAAAAAATTAAAAAACATACTTCTAAAAAAGTACAAAATAATGTAATACTTGATCACAAAGTGTGGTGCGCAGAAACTTAATTAATTTCGACAAAGTGCCCCACGCTTTTTGATTAAGTATTACGTTATTTTGTACTTTTTATAAGCATCTTTTTATTCTTAATTATTTTTATAGAGAAAATTTGCGAATTTAACAGAACAAAAGTCACATTGATACATAGATAAATAAATACATACATACATAAAGGTGAAGCTAATATAAAGCGTGTAATAAATACATTTCATTCTGTTAAATTTCGAAAACTTTTCTCTAAAAAAAATTAAGACTAAAAAATAAAAAAATAAATTATATTTTAAAAAACTAAAAAACACCCTTCTAAAAAGTACAAAATAATGTAATACTTAATCAAAAAGCGTGGGGCACTTTGTCGAAATTAATTAAAAGTACATTGTTCTTCGACCCACACTTTTTAATTAAGTATTACATTGTTTTGTACTTTTTAGAAGCGTGTTTTTTATTTTTTTAAAATATAATTTAAGAGAGAGATTTATCCTACATTTTTGAGTTTGGCATATCAACAAAATCATTCAATAACAAAATAAATTACGCTATTTCTAACTATAAAATCATAAATAAATCATCATTTGTATTCACATGAGGAAACATTGAATTAATTTTAATAATATTGGAAATGCTATTAATTAGTAAATGAAATAATAATAATTGCACCCGTTTTAGTTCAAATAAAACCCCGGCCGAGCCCCAGCCGGATAAGGGTAGAAAATATTGAGAGAAAATAAAAACAAATTTAAATTTATTTTTTCTCTCTCCCTCATGTGTTGTGTTTTTGGATCGATTGAAAGAGAAAGATGGAAATGGTGCTGGAAGAGCGAGAGGAAAAGAGAAAGAGAACAATTAAACTTAGAGGGATTCGAGAGGGTGTATAAAATGGTTTTATTCTCCCTTGCCAGCTATTTTATAATTTATGATCTATAGGAAGCTCTTAAAGAATTCAAACCTAAATTGAAAGCAGGGTCCTTCCCTTTACTTTTGTTTAATAACTAAATGTTTTCGATTAAAACAGTATTTTAATCAAGAAAATGATAGATTTTTTCATTCATTAATCTGGCAAATTAAATTATTACCTCTGGTCCTGCAACTTTTTGTTTTTGAAGTTTTTAATTATATTTTGATTAAGGTCATGCAAGGATATTATTTTCGCCAACCAGTACGATCAATGCTATGTTTTACTCTTATGAAATCCTATTAGTCCAGTCAACGAACCCTCAAAAAGGGGCTATAGAATACATTGAAGAGGGTAGAATTTTTTTTCTTATGGAATGTGTTTGGGGTAGTTAGGAGGTAAAAATACTAAAGGTCCCCAGTCCTAGCTACCTGGCGTAGGGGTGGGAGAGGGGTGGAAATGTCCCGCTTTTTTTGATTTTCGCTTTTATCTCAAAGACGATGGGTAGTAGGGAAAAAATACTCTTATTAAAATTAAAGCTTATAAAATTTGATATAAGATTGCTTCCATTTAATTTTTCTCTATTCCTTATGGTTTTTGAGATATTCGCCCGCAAATATCGTTAATGTGTGAAAAAAATAAACTTCCTGTTTTTCGTCAAACTTGTGTCTCTAGCATCTCAGCCTTTCGTTGTCCCCCACACTTTGGAGGTCGCAAACTTAGATTTGGCATACCCACACCATACTAAACGATCTTAGAAAAAAATATTTTCCTGCAATTAATATAAGCTGAAACCCCCCTATAAACTGGGCCATTGCGAGGTTTTCTAACAAAATGTATAAATCGACCTGAAATTTTTAAATTGCTATAACTCCAGACGATTTGAAGATAAAATCGTAAATGTATATATCAATTTAAAGTGAATTGAATGCTCTACAACCTCTTTTCAGATTACTTTTAGTGTAAAACGAAAGGCTGAGCTGCTAGAGGCAAAAGTTTGACGAAAAACATAGGATTTTTTTTTCATATAGTAACGATATTCGCGGGCGAATATCTGAAAAACCAAAAGGAATAGAGAAAAATGTAAAACATGCAATCGTGTGTCAAATTTCTTAAGCTTTGATCTTGATAAGAATAATTTTTTCCCTACGAATCACCGTTTTTGAGATATAACCAAAAAACGGGACATTTACTGACGAAATAAAATCGATAATCCCACCAAAGGCCTCATTTGCCCGAAATACACGATTTTCTAAAATTCAACACCTCTACGCGCTTAAACTAGATACTAATCGAACAAACGCATTCGCCAATTCATTTATCCCTATGACATCTAGAGACTGGAATTCTCTTCCCCCGACCGTCTTTCCAGCTACTTATAACCTTCAAACTTTCAAGACCAGCATCCACAGATACCTTCGACCTCTACCCAATCCCTAAATCTCCCATTATCTTCACGTTACAAGGGTCCACCACGGACTTCAGAGGTTGTACCTTCTTGGTGCAACTTCTTCTTGTATCAATATCATTATAAAAAAAAAAAAAAATTTACACCCACCTCTAAGCCCGTTAGCTAGGACTGGGGACTTTTAGTATTTTTACTTCCTAACTAGCCCAAACACATTCTATAAGCAAAAAATTCTACCCTCTTCAATGTTTTATATAATCCATTCGTTGCCTGGACTATATTGAATAAAATGGTTTGCTATTCACAGTACCAGTAGTAGTAGCAGGTCCTTTAGAACTGTGGAATTCACTGCCAAGGAATATATATTTATATCGACTCTAGAAAGCAATTTTGCTGTACTTCGAAAAAAATAGGAATATCCTTTTTATATATCATTCGAATCAAAAAAAAAAAACTGCCTCGAGTGTCTTGGGTCTCGTTCTCTTATAATTAATTTTTATTTTTATACGACGTTCAAAATTTTTAAGTTTTTTTTATTAAATGTACTATAAATGTAAAAAAACTTAAAAAAAAATTGATTCACCTCGTAGTTTTGATAAAAAAAAAAAATATTTGGGCTATTATTTTTAGTGGAGGGGATATAAGGTCAATGGCTTGGAAACGATCCATTCATAAAGAGGATATAGTAGTGTAAAAAGTACAGTCATGTTAAAAAAACATAATCTAAAATTTTAGCACCGTTCATATGTATAGAGTGGTTACGAGGCTAAAACTTTTTGTGTGGATTGTCGTGAAAGAACTACCTTAAATAGATACGTCAAAATTCCGGAAAAAATATATTTTTTTTTAGTAACATTCATACCTCGTCCGTGTTTGACTAATACAAAACAGTTATAACTTTTTTTTGCAAAGTTCCATTTTTCGAGATACATCAAGATATATATAAATGGTAAAATAATTGAATTCTCGCGATAATGAAACACGATCCCTGAATAACAAACTTTAATCTAATGTTGTTTCAGCCTTTTTTTCAACGAACCTTGTTTGTGAAATGTTGATCTTAGATATATCTCTAGTTTCTGTATGCTTTTATTGCTTATCACTAGAAAAGTTTCGGTTGATTAGTCATTTTTAAAGATGAAATATTCTCTTCAGAATACACAAAGTTTCAATACCTAATTCGGAGAATGTTATTAATAAGTCTAAAGCCAGTCAAAGAATAGTTTCTCCAGCACCTGAAACCAACTCCTCTACGGGTTGTGAGTTCGTCACATTGTGATCATTTCATTAAAAATTTCTAATCTAGGTACTGTCAGTCAAAACTTGTCCACTTAACTAAAAATAACAGCATGAATTAGAGCCCGAAACGTCATGTTTTTTTTTAGAAATAAATATGTATGAAACTAACAAGTTATTTTTCTTAGGGTTTCAGAGTGGATTTCATAAAATAAAATCCAAGAGAATTATCCTCTGCTAATCTGAGATGTTATAGATCATTTTCTTTTCACGCCAGAAAGCCTTTTCCTTCGGGAATCAAATCCAAGAGTCCAAAAACCACTTAATGGTCTGAAAAGATTTTTGATTTTGAGTCCAGAAGCCCTTCAAACATGTAATCAAAATTATCTATAACATCTCAGATTAAAGAGGATAATATCTTTGATTTTATTTTATTAAATATTTTCTTTTTTATACATATGTATTTAAAAATTATTTCCAATTTTGACACAAATATATGACTTATCTGCTTTGGAACTGTCTAGTTCATATCTCTATATCTAAGATTTAAATCAGGGTCAAAGTCAAACTAATATGGATCCCAATAACTGATTTCTTTTTTAATTTTTTAATTGTTCTTTATTATTCTTGCTTCTTCAATTTTCTCTTTTTGTATTACATTAACCCCTCGTTTAACACTTCCTCGATTAATACTAACTAATTCGATATAACCGTGGTCTGTTCGAAGTCTAAACAAAGCTCTAAATTTGCATGAACGGAGTGTGGAAGAAGGTATTTTCAACTTGAAGAACCCATTCTTGGCCAAATTGTCAACCTAGTCAATATAGCAGGACTAGGTGAGCAGAATATTGAGAAGTTACTGCAGGTTTCTGGTTAGAGTTTTATTAACTAGGAGCGCATTCTAAACGCTAAAAAAGGTCTTACTGTGTCTCTATTTCATTCTTTTTTTTGGGATTCTTTAGTGATTTATGCAAGTGTTGTAGTCTCACTGCATTGCTATGAACATTTTTATTCGTCATATTTTATTTTATTGATCGTCACTTCGCCAGGTTAAGGATTAAAATATCGAAATCTCTTAATCCCCAAAATAGTTTCCAATTATCAAGATGACCTGGAAAGCTTTTAGTATAAATTGCTCAACTCTCATCGCGATATCTAATTCCCCATTCCTCAAAGTAACATTCTCTGTTTCTTATCAAGAACTCTCAAATTACATTTATTTATGTTTATGTCACCTATTCATCATGTCCATTATATAAGAGACAATTAAGAATAAGCTCAATGCCAACTATTGATGATGACCATTATCAAAGGATTGAATTATTTCCCTCGGATTACTAATAACGGAAGCTCACGGTTTTAATTCGAACGCTGCCCCGAATGCATTCCGAGGGTGTGGCTTTGGTAAATATAAAAGAAGCCCCCGACCAGCTGCGATTTAAAACACGCGTTTTGATTCTTGCAGAGGGACACCCCTGCACCCTGCACCCCTGGTCGCCGCCTACCCTTTTAGAAGGGATGTTGTTTGTGTGGGCTGGCTGAGCGTGGGCTCCGAGACGGAAATTAAATTGATTATCGATTCGTTTTCTGGACATCTGATTAAAAAATAAATGAATAAATAAACAAATAAAATGATGGAAAATAAAAGAAAAAGAGAGAACGACCTTTCCAAAGATCCTCTCCTCTTTATTTTTAACCGACTTCAAAAAGGAGGAGGTTCTCAATTCGACTGAATTTTTTTTTGTCTATGTTACCTGATATTCGCCAAATGTGAACCGATTTTGATGATTTTCTTTGCATTGGGTTCAGTATAGTTTCCGATTGGTCACGTTTTTTTTCATTGCTATTGGACCTTTTTTGTTATGTTTGTTCAGGCATAACTTCTTTGTTTATGAACCGATTTTAATGATTCTTTCTGCTTTTGGATCAGTATAGATCCAAAATAGTCAAGATACCTAACTATTTATTTATTTATTAGTTGAATAATTTATTTATTCATTTTATGTATGTTCAGCGAGAACTTTTTGCCACGTAGACCGATTTCGATGATTCCTTTTTTATTGGAAAAGGGATACCTTAGGGGTGGTCCCATATTAATTTGGTCAAGTTCTGATGATATGATCAATGACGAAATAACTTAAATCTCTGTCCGCAGACTCCAATAGCTTCAACCGCAGTAGTCTCGCGATATATATCTTTTTCAAAAAGCGCGATCAAAACAATTCTCGTTAATATGTCAATTATTCTTTGATATATTAATGAGAAAAATTATAAATTTATTTAACTTAAATCTCCAATTCTTATGAACAAATAATCGAAATTATAATAAATAAAATCTTGAAACATTCATTTAAAACCCGCAAACGTTTCGAGAGAATTTCTATATTTATGAATTGAATTTTATTATCATTTTCTGATTCGTTCGCCCGACGCTTTCACTTACGAGATGCATGCAAGGTATTATATTAAGTCACTATTAATAACATCACTAAAAAGAGAAAAATAAAAATAATTTTTATAAAAAAATAAAATAAAACCGACTTCAAAAAAATTAAATGCAACAAATAAAATAATAAGAACTCAAAAATCAAATAAAATGCACTAAAAGGTATAAAATAATTATCTAATTTAGTGACAACTAAACGACGAAATATTAACATGAAATCACTTTTTGAAGTCGGTGCCAAACAAACTATATAAGCGAGCGTACCCTCCAAACGTACTAAGTAAGATCCGTCGAGTTTGATTCATAAAATGAATATATTTTTGGCACCGACTTCAAAAAGTGGTTTCATGTTATTATTTAGTCGTTTACTTGTAACTAAATTAGATAATTATTTTATACCTTTTAGTGCATTTTTTTTTATTTTTGAGTTTTTTTTATTTTATTTGTTGCATTTAATTTTTTTGAAGTCGGTTTTATTTTATTTTTTTTTAATTATATAAGTATATTTTTCTCTTGGAAATCAAAAAGTAACTTTCATCTCAGTTTTTATTCAGTGAAGTACGATACGTAATGCTTTGTCAGTGCAAACATGCAGCAGCTATTTGTGATAAAGAAACCGGAAATAAGAATTAAAACGTCGTGACGAATAATTATTCAAACAGGAAATTGACTTACCGTTCATAATCTTAACCTGAAACTACATCAAAACATAACTTACACCTTTCTCTCTTATTTTGCTCTTTCTCATAAATTGCACTTGTTATTGAGATATCTAAACTTTGATAATTTAACACGGGTTAATCTTAAAATTAAAGGAACCATTTGAAAAATTAACGTTGCTTGTAGCCAAGAGATTCAACAAAAATTTGTATTTATCTTTTGTGTCAGTATCTCGGACTTATCTCGTCATATTCAGGGCCTTGAAATGACACAATCAATGAATATATGTGTTCATAAAGAGAAATCACTAATGCTTGATGTAAATGAACATATATACCTATATAATTTATTTGTTATAGACCAGGGGTGGCCACTGATCTTAACTTTGGGAGCCGCAAATTTATAAAACTGTTTCAAAGAGAGCCACATTGTTTGGAGATTAATAATTAATGGTTTATTAAAAAAAGACACATTTTTTTATTTTATAAAATATAAATGAAGTAACATATATTTTTTGCTCTACTTACTTATAACATTACAAAAGTAATTTTTGTATTATTATTTTTTTAATTTAATTATTATACAGGGTGTGGCTTAAAGATCTAACACATTTTGAAGAGATAAAAATGAAAAATTTAACTAGAAAAAAACTAAATTTATTTTTGAAAATAAAATAAATGAAATTTCGGTACTTACGTATTAACGCCACCGCAGCTAGATTTGGCGTTTTTAAATTTCGTCAATCTACATCTAAAATTTTTGAGATAAATCATAAAATAGAATAAATCAGTTCCCCTCTGTCAAAAAACAACTTGAATAGGTTCGGTTTATGATCTCGGTTCGATTAGATTAAAAATGCGTTCCCAAACAAACCTTGCAAACAACTAGAATAGGTTCGGTTTATGATCTCGGTTCGATTAGATTAAAAATGCGTTCCCAAACAAACCTTGCAACCAACTAGAATAGGTTCGGTTTATGATCTCGGTTCGATTAGATAAAAAAATGCGGGTACATTAACGCCACCGCAAGATTTGTTTGGGAACGCATTTTTAATCTAATCGAACCGAGATCATAAACCTAACCTATTCAAGTTGTTTTTTGACAAAGGAGAACTGATTTATTCTATTTTATGATTTATCTCAAAAATTTTAGGTGTAGATTGGCGAAATTTAAAAACCGACAAATCTAGCTGCGGTGGCGTTAATTACGTAAGTACCGAATTTTATTTTAAATGCATTTTTAACATTATCAGACAAAAAAAAGGGGGGTGGTAAAAAATTCTAGCCCTTTTGATCAAACTCAACCAAATTTTGTATACCTACATATTCTGTGGATCCCCAGAATGCTAGAAATGCAAAAACTAACCAAATTTTGTATACATAGTTTGGTCGAAAGGGCTAGAATTTTCATTTCTGACTCCCCCCTATTTTGGGTATAAGTTTTTGCATTTCTAGCCTTATGGGAGTCCACAGAATATGTATATAAAATTTGGTTGAGTTTGGTCGAAAGGGCTAGAATTTTCATTTTGGAACCTCCCCTCTTGTCTGGTAATGTTTAAAATACATAAAAAAAATATTTTATGTTCTTTTCAAAAATATATTCAGTTTTTTCCTAGTTAAATTTTTTCATTTTTTTTATACCTCTTCAAAATGTGGTAGATCTTTATGCCCCATCCTGTACTTTTTAAAATCAGTATTATTCAAGAGGGTTCAAGAGCCGCACGAGATTGACTGAAGAGCCGCATGTGACTCGCGAGCCACGTTGTGGCCACCTCTGTTATAGACTATAGTTTCGAAGGTTTACCTTCATCATCAGACTTTTTAATTAAAAATATTTTTTTTTTCTTATTTCTTTCCGATGGGTTCAAATACATAATATTAGTTTGTTATCTTACGAGCTCACTATTTACTTCAAAACGAAAACATCCAATCTGGTATACAACTTCAATGATTTCTCTTTATGAATCAACAACTCTCGGCAAAACAAATTCTTTTCATTTAAATATCTGTGGTGTTTGGGAGAGACCTGCTAACTCCAAAAATGACATTAGGAGTTTTTGAAAATATTATTATGTACCTATAGTAATTAATGAATAAGAATTAAAAAAAGTATTTAATGGTATTTATTATAAAATTATTAAATAGTTAATACTATGAAATGATTTTTTTTAATTATTATTCATTAATTACTATAACTAATTATACAGTGAAACCCCTCAAATCTGAACCCCGGAAATCCGAACGAGTTTTTTTTTGACAAATTTAATGTTTTATCACTTGTTACATTGTTCTATTTTGACACGATTTTTTTTTCCAGTCACTGATTGTTGCTTTACCAACACCAAATTCGCAAGCCAACTTTGTCAAACCCCAGCACCCAGACGCTTTAAAGCTTTCAGTTTTTGTTCTACGGTACAAGAACAGTTTTTTCGTTTGCTTGCCATAATTTAAAGTCAAAACATTAATCAACACCAAGAGAAACAATACTCAACAACAACTCTGCTACTTTCGGCAAAACTTTTCAATTAATCAACACCATTCACTTAATTAAAAACTCAACAATAACAACGCAACTCGAACAGAACGTGGGCTCGTTATTATGTTATGGATAGTTTTTGGCTAATCCGAACAGGCTACAGCAGCCCCAATTAGTTCGGATTTGAGGGGGTTTCACTGTATTTTCAAAAGCTCCTCCTACATAAGCTCATTTTTGAAGTTATCAGGTTCTCCCAGACCCCACAGATATATAAGATGATTGTCTAATCATCATCATCATAGAGTATATAATGCTAAGGCTGTATTGACGCAACCACTCTCTTCCATTCGGAGCTGTCACATACCAATCCACTATTCTTGCTTACAAGATCGAACTTTAAATTGAGAAGAAAAAAAACACGTTTAAAATATGTTTTGGAAATTATTAGATTTGTAATTTTCATCCAACTCCTAAAGATGACTAGATCAGACCGAAACATTGGCATTTAAAAGAAATTGAAAAAAAATGTTTCTATAAAGGTTTGACTGCATCGTATATTTAATTAAAACTTGAGCTTAGCCAAAATAATCTATAGTATACATTAATTATTATGACGCATTATTAAGTACTTTTGAATTACTTAATGTTTGCTGATAGAGGTGGTGTGGTTTCACGGGACGTTGAATTCATCTGGGGTTGAATTGTATATATAAATGTAGAAAAATCTTTCGTTTCAAGTCTCATTTTAGACATCTCTCTGAAGAAGGCTTTAAAAAAAAAGTGTTATTGTTATTATCACCCGCTTGATTTGCATAAAATTCAAATCCTAAGAACCCCTCCAGAACCTCCCCTATTTCGATCAGTGAACACATTCTGATGGTGATCTCCATTAATCAAATCCGATTTATTTTTTGCTATTAAAAAAAAATTACTTAACTAATTTTTTGTTTTTCTTTTGTTCGCAGGTTTAAAAATGGAAAAAATGGAAGTTGACGATGACGCTGTAGTGGATTTAAGTGTAAAGTAAGTTCATTTAATCATGGAATATAATTGAAATTTATAAGAGCTTTATTTTAAAAATGTGTTATTTTTAAATAGAAAATAGGGATTATTTAAATCTGGGATTTTTTTAAACTCGCTCCACTTATACTATTAAGTTTCCAACTAAGTAGACTTTCATTCAAATAGGCCAACTTGGCCCGGGTAAAGTTTTCATTTAAGTCTTACTTCAAATTATCAATTTGTCTTTGTGGGAAATTTCATGAAATTTGCATAGTGTAATTCAGGCTTTAGTAAAATCATAACATTATCATTATTATACTGTAATGACACTGAGAAAGTAACAATATCGATATTAACATATCTATTGTGATTAGTTTTTAACAGACTAAAATTTTTTTATAATTTTTTTAATTTCAGCTTAGGTGATCCAACCCTAAACACTTCATAATTACAATTTTCTAGTATTGCTTTTATTATAGTTTAAAGTCAGCTTCAGAATAAGAAATCGAAATGTTTTGCAATACACAAGCATATTTTAATTAATTATCCAAATTCTTCAAATAAAATGTATCTACTGTTTTAACGAGCCTACTTATTATTTTGAAGTCTTCAAAGAATTATATATATTATTATTTTAACCCAATCTCTTATTAAAAATATGCAGTGATCTTAAGGAAGAGATTATTAATGAACAGCCAGTGTATTTATTTTTATTGATTTATTGTTCCTATCACCAGGTCAAATCAAAGTTGTGTAATTAAAAAGATTAAAGATAAGAGTAAATAAATATTATATATAATATTCATTTAGTATGAGTTAATGATTCTTGGTCACTTGTTTCACATTAATGTAGTAAATGAATATTACATATAATATTTATTTACTCTTATCTTTATTAAAGATGTTTCATCTTGCACCAACACCACAATCTCTACTAATTATTAAAAAGATTGCCAATAGTAGCAGAGTTTGATTTAATTGGAGAAATATTGTGAGTGTCTCCTCCTTTTAGAACTCTGATTCTATTCCCGAAAGTGTTGAATACAACGTTTCTGACTAGTAAGAAAAATGGTCACTAACATCTCGGATTAAGTTGTGGATTTTTCCAATAAAACCATCTGTAACCTGTTTTTAAGTTTTCTTGATGATGAGGAAACAAATAAATCATTCTTTATAAACTACTTGAGTATAAAAAACTTATTTCCATACTTTGGACATATACAACCATCCAAATATAGAATATTGAAAACCATCATGGAAGGCAAGGGAAGAATTGCCCGAAAAAAATTGTGGTTTTATAACATCAAAGCCTGAATTTAATCCAGAAAAAACTATTTAGAATGTTGTTAGAGTTCGTGGCTGTGATGAAACTGTATTAGATGAAGGAGGAGGTATCAGATAAAGTTGGATGCGCTGAGTTCAATAAAACACCCTGGATAAAACGTTTCGGTCTGAATTTATTACTTACTTTGGGCACAGGCACGTTATAAATTTACATGAAGCTACAATTTTTATTTTTGACAAGGCTTGGTTCGATCACATATGTGTACTTCATTTTGTGTATAGCTCCCAATTAACTGAAGATGGCCAAATAAATTCAGGCCGAACGTTTTATTCAGGGTGTTTTATTGAACACAGCGCATCCAACTTTGGCTGATACCTCCTCCTTCATCTAATACAAAACTATTTAAAGTCGCCTCCGATAACCAGCTGATCATGACAATCATCTAAGAACGCCATTCCAGAAGAAGATGATAATGGAAATGACAAAACGACTTGCATTCAATTTATTAACAACTACCCTCTTCTAATATAACCTGGGCTATTGGTATTAGTTTAACTAATGACCACATTTGAATAAATATAAAACCATATTTCACCATGAAAATGAGAATTTTACATAAGTATTTGCTTGAAATCTAGAGTCAATTCAAAAAAATTAACAACATATTAGACATCAGAAGCCCATAATTACTCAAAATGGACTTATAAATCTTTGGCACCGCATTAAGTGTTGACCGGTGTAATACATTAGCTGCTCATTAAATAATGTCTCTTTTATTTAAATTTAAAATAATATTTCTTTATAATTAATAAGAGAAATTGAGTCTAATTTAATTTTGTTCTCTTGCAGTTCTGTTCGTCGAGAAAATCGGCGTCCTCCAGATGTTGTCCATGATTTCTCTCGACCTCTGCTGGGTCCTCCATTTCTTCCTCCTCCACCACCACCTATATCCACACACAGAGAAGAAATTTCTCTGGGCATAATTCCACGAGCTATCAAAGATTTTGATGATCGCTATCCCAGGAGAAATTTAAGACCTCGACAAGATCGTAACTATGCAGAGAGTCCTGATATAATTATCCTCTCCGACGAGGAACCAAAAACAAATGGATACACAAATGGTTATGATAGTGATACCGATGACGGAGAAATGCCTCCGATGCCACCTATTAAAGTATGTACTTTGACAATCCAATCTATAAGAGAAAAACACGATTAATTAAAAGTAAAATTATTATTTCGAATATACTTAATAACACTAAAAAATTTGACATTTTTAGAGAATTATTTTCTTAGAAACCTGAGCTCTCGCCATTTTTAAATCCAGAGGTGATTGATGTAGTAAGAATTAATCTTCGCAATCTTTTCAAGTAACTCAGCCCTTAGCTTTCTTTCAATCTGGAGATGCACTAGTTCATTTAATTCTCGCTAAATCATTCAAAAGTGGATCTCTAATATAAAGGTCGTCTAATTAACAAGACAACGTTTCTCAACCTTTGGTCTCCGACGATGGAAATGAAAATTAAGACCTCTTTGTAATTGTTTAATGTTTTTTATGTTTATAGAAGCTTTTGAGGACAATTTTAAATGTTTAATTCTTTTAATATGAAAGATATTAATTTGCCGATGGTAATAGATTCAAATTTACAAGAAATCATAAGTTGGTGTCATCTATTAAATCCGCAATCAGGTGGCCCGGATTGCTGATACTGGCATTCCGAGGGGGTGAAAAACAACCCCTCTGACATATAATTAAAAATATTCCATTCCATCGGATTTAATAGATGACACCAACTTATGATTTCTTGTTTAATTATTGTTAGAATAAATACCAATTTTAGATTGTGTTTATATTTTATCATAATTTGATTGCCGAATTTTATGGGGAAAATGCAATTGTAATAATAGAACATCGGGTTCGAATCCCGGCTGATCCTTTTGTCTATAATATAAAAGTATTTCCTTCGTTCCCTAATTTAATTTAATAATAAAAATGTTAATGAAAGTCCCAAACGTTGCGGAAGAAATTCTTCTTTCTGAAATACATATGCTCTTTTTTTGCTTTTAATTGCTTTATCATCCTCTTTAAATGTAAATGCCTTTTACAAATGTTTTATTGAAAAAAAAATTTCTCTCGAAACGTTTCAACTTTTAATAACCTTTTTATGAATGTTGCTTAAAGAAGTGTATTCATTTATATTTATTAAAATAAACACTTAAAACATAGTATACATCTATACATTTTTTTCAATATCTGTAAGTACTCGTATTTAAATAATAAAACTACAAAACAAAACTGTATTTGGCCATATTTGAGCATTTTCACCTAACAAAGGTGTTGAGAAAATTTACATAATACAGCGAAACATTACAATAATATATTCACCATATAAGTAATTTCAGTAATTAAATTTTAATAAACTTATATTTTTACTTACAAGAAAATACATCTAAAATTGTCATTAAAATCTTTTATAGAAAAACAAAACTTGAAACTAAAAAACTATTTACCTATCTATATTTTAAAAATAAAATATGTATATTAAATAACTACTGATTGTAAAATAGACTTCCTTAAAAGTTGAGAAGAATATTTGTAGGCTTTTTAACTGGCATCTGGACAGAAAAAGCTTGAGAAACGTTGTAATAAAATATTCATTCGATTTCTATTTCGAACAAATATAGTATTTTTTAAATCATTAACTTAAACAAAAACTTATAATAACCATTACAATTAAAAAAAAATTAATTCCCGTAGAATATTTCATACAGTTGTATTTTGTTATAACGAATTTAAAAATAACGAAATTCTAGTATAATTAATTAATTCGCTATCATAAATTACTTAACAGCAGTCAGTTATAAAATAATTCTAGGTGTTAGTAGAATTAATTGAATTATTAATTTATCTATAACGCATATTCAATCAAATGAAATAATTCGATAAGTTCGTTGTAACGAGATTTGACTATAGTTGTATACAGTGGAAGCTGAAATGTAAATATTTACACCTATATTAAATTGTTATTTCTATTTTTAGGAATTGAGTCCAGCTGAAGTGGAAGAACGAGAACGTGGGTTGCGAAAACTTCGTGAAGAACTTCGCAATGAAGAAATGAAATTAGTTTTATTAAAAAAACTAAAACAATCGCAACAAATGAAAGAAAATATTGCCGTTGTACCACCTAGCCCTCAAGGTGGTATTATTCCTACACCAGGAAACAAATCGAGCACCGGTTCTGTCAATGTGACTGCTCCAACCGCTGCAGCTGTTTCTCTCTTAGGATCCAAGTTACCTCCGCCTCCTCAACAGCCTCCTCCTCCTCTTGTACGGACAAATCATAAACAACCCTTAGGCCCAGGGTCCGTACCTCCAATGTTACGCGGGGTAATCAAAATCAGCATTATCTACAGAGAGCTCTTAAGTCGCTTTACAATTTAAAAATTTAATAAATCTGTTATTTATTTATTTTTAATTTAGAAAGTTGGTTAGCTTTTGGCTATACTGCCAATGATATCTATCTATTGGTATACTAGTATAATAAGCTGACCAAAAATATAAATGTGAAAAAGGGCCCAAGTTCGGTACAATCGGTTTCGCCGACAAAAGATTTGAGATCTGAACGGGTACCAAGTTCCATAGCAGATGCTTAAATCATAACTATAGGGATGAACAACGATCTTCAATTGATTTAAAAAAAAATTTGTTACGTTCATTGATATTGAATTTATAACTTGTCAAGTTATAATAGTTAATAAATTATGTTTAACATGTTGATATTTAATACAAGCTTACAAATTAGCTTTGCTATTTTTTCTATTTTAAACTACAAACAATTTAATTGTATATAAAACTTGCCAAGTTATAAATTCAATATCAAAGAACGTAACAAATTTTCTTTTAAATCAATTGAAGAACGTTGTACATCCCTATAGCTATGATTTAATCAACTGCTATGGAACTTGGTACCCGTTTATATCTCAAATATTTTGTGAGCGAAGGTGTTTGTACCGAACTTGGCCCCTTTTTCACATTTATGTTTTTGGTCAGATATCATTAATTTTTGAAAAGTTTTAGCCTTTTATTTATCTAAGTAATTAGATTTAAACATTTATATTAATAATTAAATATTTCTCATAAAATATTTGTTAAGAACCCCGGTCGGTTATTCATTAATTTCACCCCTTCATTTTGGGCCCCGAAGAAGGGAAGGTTTCGGTTGATCAATTTCCTCCTTTATGATTCTGCCAAGCTTTATATTTCAGCATTCTAGCTTGATTGTGTTTTCACTATATGTTAATTAACCCTATAATAAATTTCACCCCTTCATTTTAGGTCCTGAAAAAGGGAAATACAATTAAGATTTTGTCTGTACATTGCTCAAATTCTCCCTAAACTTTGGATGTACGTTTCAAGAAAAGTTCTTAAAGAAAACCCTCAAAAAAATTCCGGTCCGTCTGTTTTATGTCTTTTGTTCGCAATTGGCATAAAAATGGCTAGCGGTATTTTTATGAAATTTCGTATTTGGATCAAATGTTTTTCAACTTAAAATCATTCCTATAGATCATTTGTTAATTATTTTGACTTCAAATTACCTTCATGATCCACCACACGGCTTTAATTATCTACAAATAAAAATGTCTGATAAAATCAAATTGAGCTAATTGAAATTTTTTCCTGAAATTATTCTCAAATAAAATAATAATCGCAAAAAATTGTAATAAAATTAAATTCATAAGAATTTTCCTGGCTTGGTGTGTACTGGATATATTAATTTTTTATTGTTAAGGGATAAATAAATTGAATTGCTTCTTTTCAGTAATTTGTTTTATTATTCAAATGGTTAATCCAAATATTTCGAGAGCGCTTGCGGCATCTCTTCCTCAGTGGAAACCACTCCCCCACCAATGTTCTGTACAAACTGATGGGGTCGGCACATTGGTGGGGGAGTGGTTCCACTGAGGAGGAGATGCCGCGAGCGCTCTCGAAATGTTTGGATTGACCATTTGAATAATAAAATAAATTACTGGAAAGAAGCAATTCAATTTATTTATCCATTAACAATAAAAAAAAAAAAATAAATAAATAAATAGTAATATATTCAGGGAACAAATTTTCGATTTCTATACAAAAATTTAAAATTAATTTGATGTGGCCATCACATAACTTTGCCATACATCTGCTGTCCCCGCCCAATTTAGGAAGCTGATTTTCCATATTAAGGGCTTAAGGGCTAATTGTGCAAAATTCTTTATTTCCATATAAAATATCTAAATATAAAATTTCGTTTTGAGCTAGAGCGTACCACACTACTAACGTTCTAACAGACATTTTGACAAAATAAATAATATCTCTTTAAATATAAGTTTTTCGATGTTCACTATACAAGGCATTATTGTAGACGGAAACGTTTTGAATTCGCTCTTTTTTTTTAACAAAGCCGTTTTTGAGATATTTCAAAATTACGAAGTAAAAAAAAATCACTTTTTTCATGCACGATTACAAACCCAATATGGTAATATAAAAAACACTGCCAAAAAAAAAGGTTATTAAATTTTCAAATAGTAAAGCGACTTATGATCCATTTTGTATTTATTTATTTCTTTGACTTTGAATTGCAATTGTGGTTTGATTGAAATGTTAATTGTATTGATTTTTAATTGTATTTTTAGCAACTACCTCCCTCACGTAGCCAAAGCCTTCATCATCCCCCGCCACTTCTTCTGGCTCCTCAGGCAGGTCGAACCTCTGCGCCCGGCCTTCCGTCCAACATTCTCCTCGCTCAACAATCACATCAGCGCGGTCTGTATTCCATCTGTAGATACTCCAAATGGCTTAGCTAATTAAACCATCATCTTCTAAAAAAGGAAAATCACAGAGAACATTAACATTTTCTTATAGAAATTCATGTGTAATCAGTGGCGGCTTAAGAAAATATAAGGCCCTAGGCGCAAAAAAAAATTAGGCCCCGGATAACAAAAATGTCTTTGGAAATTAATTAATAGGTATTATAAATATAAAACGTAATTTTAATTACTTAGATGTAATTTATTAATCTTATTTTTATGTTTCAACAATTTATAATACTATATATCAGAGGTGGCCACAATGTGGCTCGCGAGCCGCATGCGGCTCTTCAGTCAATCTCGTGCGGCTCTTGAACCCTCTTGAATAATACTGATTTTAAAAAGTACAGGGTGGGGCATAAAGATCTAGCACATTTTGAAGAGGTATAAAAAAATTAAAAAACTTAACTAGAAAGAAATTGAATATATTTTTGAAAAGAACATAAAATAATTTTTTTATGTATTTTAAACATTATCAGACAAAAGGGGTGGGGGGTCAAAAATGAAAATTCTAACCCTTTCGACCAAACTCAACCAAATTTTGTATACATATTCTGTGGGCCCCAAAAAGACTAGAAATGCAAAAACTAGCCACCCAAAATGGGGGAAGGGTCAAAAATGAAAATTCTAGCCCTTTCGACCAAAATAAACCAAATTTTGTATACATATTCTCTGGACCCCCAGAATGCTAGAAATTCAAAATCTAACCACCAAAAATAGGGGGAGGGTCAAAAATGGAAATTCTAGCCCTTTCGACCAAACTATGTATATAAAATTTGGTTAGTTTTTGCATTTCTAGCCTTCTGGGGATCCACAGAATATGTATACAAAATTTGGTTGAGTTTGGTCAAAAGGGCTAGAATTTTTTTTGACCCCCCCCCTCGTTTTTGTCTGATAATATTTAAAATACATTTTAAAAAAATTCATTTATTTTCTTTTCAAAAATATATTTAGTTTTTTTCTAGTTAAATTTTTTAATTTTTTATATCTCTTCAAAATGTGGTAGATCTTTATGCCCCACCCTGTATAATAATTAAATTAAAAAAAATAATACAAATATCAAATTAATTTGTAATTTGTAATATTATAAGTAAGTAGAGCAAAAAATATATGTTACTTCATTTATATTTTATAAAATAAAAAAAGGTGTCTTTTTTTTAATAAACCATTAATTAATCTCCAAACAATGTGGCTCGGTTTGAAAAAGTTTTATAAATTTGCGGCTCCCAAAGTTAAGGTTAGTGGCCACCCCTGCTATATATTATAATATAATACTTATTAACATTATAATTATATGTGTTTTTTTCTAGATTTTTCTTAAGCGAATTTCTCAATAATAAGCTCGCCATTCAAACTATTTAATAGTTCGTCTTCACTATAAATAGTAGATAAATAATTTAACCTATTTTCAGAAATTTTGATTCTAACGTAGTTTTTTAATCTTTTTGAAGCAAAAAAAAGAACGCTCCCCTGAAGGATTCGATATTGGCAATATCATCAAAATTTTTAAAATAATTTCGACTTTAGGGAATGTTGCTTTTAAATGCAAAGCCTTTTGATATATTTGAGAAATATTCAACTTTTCCAGAGAGTCGTCTTGTTCCTGCTTTAAAAACAGTAAAAATTGATTTACCTCATCCTCGAATTATTCGGAATCAATTGATAATTTTTTTATACTTTAAAAATTAAATGAAATTTTATATCTCGATCAAATTAATATGATAATCAATTTTGGGGGGCCCTAGGCGCGCGCCTAGTGCGCCTTGCTTATGATCCGCCACTGTGTGTAATGTTAAAATAATCATAATTATTATATGTGACAAATCAGAGGAAGGAACAATTAAACATCGTGTTGAAACATGCGACCAATTGCAACGTTTCGCCAATTTATTGTGGCTTCATCGGGCTCTTGATCAAATTTTTTTAAAACACTTCTTCATTCACTTCTTTTCTTGCTAATTAGAATACATATATACCGAGTCGAAGGTGTACAGTTGGTCTGTTTGAAATCATTGCTACTCTAAACAATCAATGGCAGTGAGGAACCTAGAGGGGTGCGGTGTTTTATATAAATATTAAATAAAAAATATTTAATCCTAATTTTTTTTGTAAATTAGGTATATTTATTTATTTATTTATTGTATATATAGAATTGGTAAAATTCAATACAAGAATTAAGTACAAATAAACAATTGTGAACAAATATAACAATGAACCATTCCCTCCCTCATTCATTTATAATAAATGAACAGAGACGTAGAGCACCAACAATAACATTTTATAAGCTTCTCAACTTTTGTAAGCTCAAAGGCCTCAAAATATCCCAAAAATGTTCAGCATTCTCAATAGAATCCCTTAAATAGACTTCCCTCAACGCATTGTATATCGGGCATACATTTAAAATATAAAATAAATTTTCACTTTCATATTTGTTACAAATGGAGCAGACCATCTCCGGGTTTATTTTATGTCCAGAACCATTCAACCAAAAATATAATATTTTTATATTGCCCACCCTAGCCTGGTGAAGGACTCTCATCATCCGAATGGGAGCCCTCATTGCCAGAATTCCATCCTGGCCATAGTCGATCAATCGATAAAGAGGGGCAAAAGAGGAATTAACCATTCTCCTGTGGTCTTCCCCGAAATAATAAGATTCTAGTTCCCATGTCAGGGTTTTTATGTTACCCCTAATTTCTTATGGGTCCTGCCTAAACTAAATTTCTGATTTATTTAAAACATCGAAAAACTTTTTGATCTGACAGGTCCAGTTCAAATCGATAGAATGACTCTTGATCATTACTAAGGGTAAGCATTCTTTTGTAACATATTTTAGGCAATCTATATTCAGGCATTACAAGAATTTTATATAGCCAAATTAGGTATATGTTTTGTCTCATAGGTGGGGAACGGGCTTTCTTGTGGCCTTTAAAAAAGTATCTTGTATTTTTATAAAAGTTACATTTATAGGTATATCAACTTATGCGGCCTCGTTTATTACTGCCTAATTTAAATATGGCATCCATTGTTAAAAAAGTTCCCCGCCTATAGTTTGTATCAATTACAATTATTTATTTATGTTTATTAATTTATAAAAACCACCATTTGATTGACATAGAAAGGGCGGCAAATTGGAGACCACCCCGGGCGGCAAAAGTTCTAGGTACACCACTGATCAATGGTGTTGTATAAATAAATGTATTCATATTGTTATATATTAGTATATATGTATTCTAATTTGCAAGAAAAGAATTGAATGACGAAGTGTTTTAAAAATTTGATCAAGAGCCTAATGAAGCCACAATAAATTGGTGAAAAGTTGCAATTGGTCGCATGTTTTGGCACGGTGTTTAATTGTTCCTTTTTTCCTCTGATTTGTCACATCTAATACTGATAATGGAACTAAATAATAATATTATATTATTGTTGAGGCTTTGGTAGTCAATCTATTGATCTGGAAGATTCTTTTTGGTTAGTCCACTTAGCGTGAAATTGGAAAATGTACTTACCCAGGTAACCACAATATCCTAAGAATATTCTAAGGATATTCTAAGGACATTTAAATCTTCTTAGAATATTCTGAGGATATTGTGTGTTACCTGGGTATAGATGGAGAGGGGAATTTTTCGGACTATTATTTCAGAAAGGAAATAACATATCTCATAGTGTAGTATGATCAGCACACATCTCCAAAGTGAAATTCTTACTCGCCGACTCCATTCGTTTTTAGGGATAATCAACCCCAGATGTTGTCAAAAATACTGTAATATAGTCATTTCAGAATGGTTGAATTTAATTTCAGGACAAAGTTAATGTAACAATATCTCAGTCGCAATGGGGTGGCAGAACCATTCCAATATCTATGATAATTTCAAGTCATTTTATAAGAAAGGTTTGATGCTTGAGAGTAGATTGAGTTAAAGGTTTTTGAGATATGATATTAGGGAGTAGCGACTTAGGATTTCTCTTTGGGGCTGTGTGCTGATCATACTACAGTATGGGATATGCTATTTCCATACTGAAATAATAGTCCAAAAGATTCACTAGCTCTTAGCGCAGTACAACCAGTAGGGACTCTGCTCTTTTGACAGCTCCAGATTTTTATGCCCCCGGACCCAATTTTCTGCTCGCGCTCATAGTGGTCGGGGCTGACTTTGTCGCATTTTGAACTAATATTAAAAACTAATTAATTCAATAATTTTTAAAATTATCTTATAAAACAATGAACACTAAAAAATTAAAAAATAATCTGACAAAAACATGACAATAGATTTTATCTAATGAATTCCAAAGTAATTCCAAAGACGATGTACACCTAATTCCAATCGCGGTTCACCCCTCGTTTTTACCTTTTATCTATTATCCATGAATGACCACATTTGAATTAGAAACTGAAAAACATACTGGAAATCAGGGAGAATTTCTAATTAATTTTGTAATTCCATCATAGATGACCCAACACGAAAGATTTTCTAATACCAAAGCCTCGACAAGAACATTTTCTAGATCTAGAACAATGAAGTCGGTTAAAATAAACAATCAAAAGAGAAGGAAGTTTCCGCTTAAACCACCTAGATTTTTAGTCATCTCATCAGAATGCATAACGTTTCGTAACCTAATTCTTGAGATGTTTTCAAGTGCTTGTGAATTCTATTAGCCAAAACTTATTTTTACTTTCACATTTATATTCTATAGAATATAGTAATGTGAAGTATTGCGATTGCCTGTCCTGGGTCCTGACTCTGAGACCTTGTATCTCAGAGATGAAAAAAGTTAATTTTCTAATAAACAAGTCAATCATCAAAGCGTCAAATCTCCAATAATAATAAACTACTTTAATAGTTTGAAATAAATTTTAATTCTAAATTTTCTTAAATTTCTTACTATGTAAAGATAATAATTGAAGTGTTTTTTTTTTATTGTTAATAGCTCCTCCTGGACCTCATCCTGGTCGTCCATCAATTAATACTCCCCCAGGAGTTGTCTTAGGAGGATTATCAACCAAAGAAAGTCATCATTCACCATCTGCTGTAATTCCTCAGCCGGTAAGCTTTCACTTCAAAAGTTTTTAAGGAATTTGGTTTGGGTACTTGGTGAAACATTTTTTAAAATTATTGGATAAAAAATTGGTAGGTTTCACATTCTTCTTAGGTCCGGTTGTATATCGCAAAGTAAATGCTTTTTACCACTAACAAAGGGTAGATGGTAAATGGAGAGACTGGGATGGCCAATCAGATGACAGGCACTTTCAGTGTCTGTCATCTGATTGGCCATCCCAGTCTCTCCATTTACCATCTACCCTTTGTTAGTGGTAAAAAGCATTTACTTTGCGACATACAACCGGCCCTTAGAGTGCCATGCCCGAAACGGGCATCACCCCTCTCCATATATACCTGTGCTGAGTGTGTTTAGCTGTTTTACACAGATATACGGGACTTAGGTACTTTTTAACGCCGGTTCCGAACGGCTAGTTTGGAGAGGTTGACTAGGCAATTATACTCTTGGTAGGTTACCATTGCTTTCCAAGAGGAGGCGACTGCAAATATCTGCCGAGACTCAGGCTCGAACCAGCATACTTCAGGTCAGCGGCCCGACACTCAAACCACTGACCCACAGTCGAGGTTTCACATTAAGATATAAAAATATAAAAAAATTTAAGAAAAAAATAAAACCGACTTCAAAAAAATTAAATGCAACAAATAAAATACACTAAAAGGTAGAAATATATATACCGAGATTAAAGTCTCTCCAAAAAATAAATTCGTTTTATTTTTATATCTTAATGTGAAACCTACCAAGTATTTTTTTATCCAATAATTTCACTTCAAAAGCTAAAAGTAGAAAAATACTATTGTAAACTAATTCTGATAAATATGTATCCATAGGATTCATTCTTTTATATTGAAATACTAGATAGTATTATTTTGAATTAAAAAAATTTTACTAATAAAAATCATTCATTTATATAATTGATATTAAAAGTTGTTTTTGTATTTTTATCTATCAAAAAATGAACAATTGCAATAAAGCTTTTGTAAATTGAAACTTATTTGTCTCAATCAAACAAAAGACTGAATCATTCATTCATCATTGAAATAAATAACATAGAAATAATTTTCAGTAAATTAATAACATAATAGTAAGTACTTAAGTACCTGTTTAAGTAATAAAACTGATGAATATAAAAATTGATTAATTCTATTTAAAATTACATTATCATCATTTTAAGACAAAAGGCGATATTTCAGGTGTGGGATAAATTTTTAAATTGTTTATACGTTTATAGTGATAAAATTAGTGGTAGCTTCGGTGATTGAAAAGTTTGCAGGTATCAAAGTACATTTGATATATTATTTATAAAAACATCCAAAATACACAACGTTTCGATCGCTATAATTGTAATCGTTTTCAATAACTTTTAAGGAGTTAGGTGTTGGTTCTAGGTGAAACATTTTAATATAATAATAAAACTTGAGCAAGATTCGAGGTAGGTTTCACAAAAAAAGAAATAAAACAAAATTGAGTTTTGAATTCGATATATTTCGAGGGTGAGCCCATCATCAGGTTTTCTTTGACTCCTGATGATGGGCTCACCCCCGAAATATATCGAATTCAAAACTCAATTTTGTTTTATTTCTTTTTTTGTGAAACCTACCTCACATCTTGCTCAAGTAATCGTTTTCAATCATGACTCGTCCCCAGGGAGGACCTTGAAGGTTGAATAATTGAAAGTCTCTATATTTGATATATTTAGGACTGTTAGTCGGTCTTCCGCAGTTATAAACCACTAAGCACAAGATAGGTAGATTCATTTCAGTCGTTTATAATTCCGAAAGATTGACTAACAGTTCAGAAATATATTATTGACTTTTTGAAAATTGTATATTGAATCCTTCTTGGTAAATTTTTATTTATTTCGTAGTAAATAGTCCTTGTTCCCATCAATGGTAGACCGAAACATATAAAATCAGTTAATCCAAGTGACACTACATTCTTGGAAACGATCACAGATTTAGCAATTGAAAAGTTGAATATTTTATATGGTTATTTTCTTAAATAAATATAATAATACAAAAAATGTGGATAATAGTTGAAAAATACAATTTTAAAAAGCTCTTTAATAGAGGTTTTAAACTCAAAATTCAACTTTTTGCGAATCAAATTTTTCTACAAAAATATTTTTAAAACTTTTGCAATAGAAAAAAAATATCAATTCGTATATAAATTAATAGTTTAAAAAATTCAAAATTTTATTTATTATCAAGAAGTAGGTACATCAAATGTATGAAATTCATTATTAAGGAGGTTCTTTCGCGACAATCCACACAAAAAGTTTTAGCCTCGTAATCACTCTATAAATATGAACGGAACTAAAATTTTAGGTTGTGTTTTTTAACGTGACTGTCCCCTCACACTACGAAATCTTTATATGGATACACATACTAGCCAGATTGTTTCCAAGCCATTGTGCTTTTATCCCCTCCACTAAAAATAATCGCCCAATTATGTTTGTTTGTTTTTTTTTTCAAAACTGTGGTAAATAATTTCATTTTTTTTTTTTTTTTTAAGTTACTCCGAATATATTATTCTAACAAATATTAGATTTTCATCAAGATGGTGAAAATCCTACAATGAAAAAAAATAAAATAAAGATCATATCCCTACCCTTTCCCTATCTACCCTATGTTAAAAATGTCATTTTTAATTGCAATTATTTCATGTTTGGTGTGATAAATCGTCTTCAAATTTTAACAGTATATGTATTATGCTTTTAATGACTTATATTCCAGGTTTCGAGGGCTTCTTGAATTTTTTCATTTGTGAAAGAACTACCTTAAGTATTATGAATGAAAACTATGTGTAGATTGTTAATACATAATGTCCACATAAATAGCTTTATGCTATAATGATTTTCCTGCAGCAGCTATTAACTTTATTTACATATTCATGCAATATTCACAACAATTTCTAGAGGTAACATTTGCAACAGCCATTAATTCCATCTATCAAATAACTATGATTTGAAAGATCTATTAGAAAATATCTCGTACATAAATTTTTATTGTTGAAAAATCTTCTTCATTGGAGTCTATCATTGGAGAATATGGTAGAGGAAAAAGTAGAGTATACTTTCTCTAAGCCAGGGTTTCCCAAAATTTTCTAACGTCAGAACACTTCATAAAATCCTGAAATTTTAATGCAACACCTTGTTTATTTTTTAGGGTAGAATACATAATAATTAATCAAATTAAAAAGATCAAAAAAAAACATTTATTTTTAAATGGTAATTATTTAAAATATAATACAAAAATATTAAAATAAAATTATGTTCTTTAATGCTTTCGATGAGTTTGGATCCTTAAATTAGAAATTTTCTTGATGTTAGGCACAATACTAGGTAATTAATTTTGAACACTTTGAACACTTATTCACCTTCGGTGGAACAGTTTGGCAAACTCTGGTCTAACCAATATGATCATACTTCCTGGGAGGCTTACTCGTTGTCCAAAACTAAGCACAATTCCTCCAGAATATCGTTTTCCCAATTCTTAAGTAATCTTCGAAGAAAGTTATAAATAAAAGATTTTTGTATAAAAACTTGATTTTCAAAAAGTTGAATTTAGAGTGCAAAATCTGAATCAAAATTATATAATTATTTTACTTATTAATTTTAAATAATTTTTCTTTACATTATTTTATTCTTTAAGGTAGTTCTTTCACAAATACAAAAATTCAAAAGGTCTTCGAAACTTGGAATATAAGTCATTAAAAGCGTAATAAAATTTTAAGATGATTTACCATACCAAACATGGAATAATTGCAATTAAAAATGAAATTATTTACATATGGTAGATTGGGAAAGGGTGGGAAAATGATCATATTTTATTTTTTTTTCATTGAAAGACTTTCACCATCTTGATGAAAAACTAATATTTGTTAGAATAATATATTCGGAGTAACTTAAAAAAAATTGAAATTTATTTACCCCGGAGTTTTGATAAAAAATAACAAAAAACATATTTGGGCGATTATTTTTAGTGGAGGGGATATAAGAACAATCGCTTGGAAACGATCCATTCATAAAGAGGATATAGTGAGAAGTACAGGTACGTTAAAAAACATAACCTAAAATTTGAGTACCCTTCATATTTATAGAATGGTTACGAGGCTAAAACTTTTTGTGTGGATTGTCGCGAAAGAACTACCTTAACTAAGAAAAAAGTTAAAAAATAAACCCGTTTTTAACCGACTTCTCCATTTGTTGACTAACAATTTAAGAATTTATTCCTAACCCCAACACTTATTTATTGTAAAGCACTGCTCGTTCTACTAATACTCTGGCAAACCATGAATTTGTGTTGTCCTTAGCTGATGGGCAATATTCTGGAAAGCAAATGCAGCGGCCATCAGCCGTTCGCGTCTGAACCTCCGCCTCAGGTGGGCTACATAGCTCCTCTCCTTTAGCCTTTCTTTTCAACCCGAGGGATGAGCTGCGACCTAATATCGTGTACACCTACTTCCACTTCCACTTTCATTTCCAACTAGAAGACAATAGATGACAATAGATTATCTAATGAATTCCAAAATAATTCCACATAATCCCAAAGACGGGGTACACCTAATTCCAATCGCGGTTCACCCCTCGATTCAACCCTTGCTGCTTCTGCTTCATTCATCTTTCATCCCTATTAGCCTTTAACATTTTTTTCTAACTACTTACATAATAGTTGTTTTAAATAATGATTGTAGGTCATCCTCATAGATTCTTTTATTATTCATTCCTTTTAATTATTCAAGCAAACAAAAAAATAGTTTATTGAAAGTAACATTTTTCATAACTCACTCAAGGAAAAATATATTGAAAGCCAAGTGAAAATAGTTGATTTTTGCTACGCTATCATTGGTCCAGTAGTTCGATTTTTTATGGGGATTCAAAAAACTGCCCCTCGGATCACTTTTGAATACCTATCCCAAAGATTAACTAGATTAAATTTGCTACCACTCTTAAATTTATAGATATATCCAGCATTTTCCATGACGCTTTTGAGGATTCGGATCATATCCTGTCCGGAAAATGTAAGATATCTATAAATCTAAGAGTTTTATAAAAAAAGTGGTCCAAGTAAACGTTCAAGGCACCAAAATTTCCCACAGAAAAGATAGGATGAGTAGTTTTCATTTTATGAAGGAAAAACTTCGATTTTTTTGCAAAAAATTGCATTTTTTTCAAAACTTCAACCTCATTGCGGCATAGGTTACCATTATTCAATTAAGATGAAACTTTGTTTCAATCGTAGCAAATTTAATCTAGTTTAAAAATGTATAGAGTGGTCCTTGTCGAAAAAGTGCTCCTTCATGGTCAAAATGGGAAAAATCGAAAAAAGTGGGAATTTTTGGGCTATTCAAAAGTGAATTTTTATAATTTTTATAATTAATATAACAAAGAATAATTGCTATATGCTGTTTTTAACCCCGCTTATTTGAAGGGGATATTTGGCGCGAGACTACTGCGGATTGTAGCTAAGTGGATCCCATCTTTTTCTCTCTTGGTCCAGACTTAAGACTCCGCAGACTTCAATAGCCTAATCCGCAGTAGTCTCGCGATAAATAACTTTTTCAAATAAGCGCGGTCAAAAACAATTCTCATTGATATAACAATTATTCTTTGTTATATTAATTAGAAAAATTATAAAAATTTATTTAAGATCATTATTTCAAGTTAGAAATATATAAGTTCAAATGTTATTTTCATTCAATATTTGACAAAAATTCCCTACATTTGATTCGCGATTGAATCAAATGTAGAAAACATTCGATTTATTCAAAAGTGGTTCCGGGGGGCTGTTTTTTGGATCCCAATTAAAAATCGAACTACTGGACCAATTTTGCATTTCTTTTTTTTAATCGACGCAAAATTTTTAATTTACTATAGAACGGTTATTTACAAAATTTGAACTGTTTTCGAGTTATAAGCTAAAAACTGGAAAAAGTCCGAAAATTTCGAGGTCACCAAAAGTTGTCCCCCACACATTCGAGGTCGCAAACTTAGATTTGGCATAACCACACACACCATTCCAAACGATCCTAGAAAAAAAATATTTTCCCACAATTAATGTAAGCTGAAAGCCCTCTATTTACTGGGCTATTATATTATTTAACATTGAAACCCAGGTAACCACAATATCCTAAGAATATTCTAAGGATATTCTAAGGACATTTAAATCTTCTTAGAATATTCTGAGGATATTGTGTGTTACCTGGGAATAGACAAAAAATTGTTAAAATCCCCAAAAAAAATTCATCTCAACTGGAAATATTTTCCACTAAATAATTTCAAGTTTTGACCGCACAAGCCCATGATAATAATAGTTTAGTTCTTTGTGGTAAGTGCGCTAGCTCTGCGCATGTGTCTTGCTTCGGCAGATGCCATGCTTTGCGAAAGCCGACTTCAATTTCATTTCCTTCTGGTACTCAGACCCAACAGCATGTCAATTTCCATTGCTCTCTTATCTGAATTATTCTAGTTTTTGCTTAACATTAAAAATGAACCAAACAAATATTCGAGATTATTTTGTGCCTGTCTGTAATGACCCGACATGTTATTATTATTTCAATAAGGTCAGTTTTTCTTATTATTTTTTTAATGATTTTTTTTCAACAAATATATTATTCATTAAGTAGACAAGTATATTGATTTACTGATTAAAATTTTAAATCTTAAAAAGTAATGCTTCGATTACGACATTATTATATATCTTTTTTTTATTTATTTTAGTATATTAGTTTAATGTATTCATCTAAATTGATTTATTTATTGTATTGTAAATTTTTCTTAGGTCGTGGTTTAAATATTAATTTCTTATTAGTTTCGATCGTAGATTATGTTGAGAAATATTACCTTCTTGATTCTCAGGGATTCACCACCATAAAAAATAACCTCTAGTCACCATTTTGATTCGAAAATCTTGGCGAGCTTAGTATGTCGGGCGGTTTCAACAATTTTCAATTCTTTTGAAATGTAGAAAATTATTTTTCAAGTAAAAATTTTTCTTTTTGCCTTCATTAATAAATAATAATCCCTTTGGCTTAAGGGTGGTTTGGAGGAAACTTTTATGAGATTTTCTGATCGGATTTACTTTAAATGAGACTAATATTGATAAAGAATTTTTATTAGTTAATAAATCCATCTTGAAAAAATAAATTTTAATAGCTTGAAAATGTCCCAAAATAAGATTCGAAATGTTGATGTTTGAATAGGTACATTTTTCTTTTGATTTATTTTCTTAATTCAAAGTATCTTAGAATTATTTATATCTAATACATAAATAATAATAACTTATTATTTTCATTAACTAACTTGCATTTTTCTTAAGTGGTCGTTTAAATATTAATTTCTAGTAAGTTTTAATCCTAAATTATTTTAATGAATATTACTTGATTCTTAGGATTCCCCACCATAAAAAATCTTCACTCTTAAAGTCTTTGTCTTGACTCGATACGCTCGGCGAGCTTAGAATGTTGAGCGGTTTCAACAAATTTCAATTCATTCTTTAGAAAAATGTTGGAAAAGTCGTTTTCAAGCATACATTTTCTTTCTCTCGATATCCACCATAAATAAAGAACGAAAAGTTGTTTCGAAAGTTCATTCTGGTGCCAAAAGCTTTTTTATTTTTAAAACGAAAACTTAATTAGATTTTAGGCTTTCTAACTTGAAACTTTTTCATGAAAAATTGAAAAATATTATTAGAGGGTTGAATCTAATGAGCTAAAATTTGAAACATTTCGTATTAATAAGCTACAAAATATTTTCGCAAGCTTCAGCTTTCCAGCTCAAACCGTTCGCTGCAAAATTTAAAAAATTAACAATTTTAACAGATCGTATCTACTCAAAAATATTCAATTTGTCTTTTTTTTAAGTGCCATTTCTAAAATTTTAAAAATATAGTTTTCTTGAAATCCTTTCCCTCGAGAAAATTCTCTTATTTTCCTCATTAATAATTAGGCAAAAGGGTTGATTAGATCTTCTGATTGGATTATACTTTAAATGAGGCCAATTTTGAATAAAGAATTTTTATTTATATATATCTATATATATAACCAAACTTTCTTGAGGACAAGAAATTTTCTTTAAATAGGTGTTGGTTTTATTCTTTTTTGACAAAAACACATTTTTATCTTATTTATCTTTATTTTATTTTATTGTTACAGGGAACGTTTCGACATTTTCAAATATGTCATCAGCCTAAAACATTTGATTGAAAAATGATTGAAATGTTTTAGGTTGATGATGACATTTTGAAAATGTCGAAACGTCTTGGCACAACAAAAAAAAAATAAAGATAAAAATAAAAAAAAGATACAATAAAAATGTGTTTTTTGTCAAAAAAGAATAAAACCAACACCTATTTAAAAGAGAATTTGTATCCTCAAGAAGTTTCGTTATATATAGATATTATAATATATAAATATAAATAAAAAAATTCTCAAAAACTAATCAAGAAATTAAAAAGAATTTTTAGTTAATAAATCCAACCTGAAACAATAAATTGAAGAGCTTGAAAATATCCCAAAATAAAATTCGAAACGCGTTGTTGTTGAATTAATTTTTCCATGATTTTTTCTTAGGTCAAAAGTACTTTAGAATTTAGATCCCCCCCCCCCCCCCCCCCCCCCCCCCCAATTAATAATATCTAAAACATTTTTTTATTATTATTTTTATTAAATTCGATATTGTATTGAAAGCTCGCATGTTTTTAAAACTTCCTTCCTTTGATCTTTTTTTATTTATTTCCTTTATTCTTTTGCCGCATAAATATGTTCATCTATTATTATTTTTAATATATCATATACCTAGTTTTATAGTCTTTAATAAGGTTCTATTAAATTTATTTCTATCTATATTTTAATTCGATTATTCTAAATCTAAACGAATTCTTTTTTTTTTTTAGGACCGATCTCGGCAAATGGAAGACAGTCAATCGCCTGCCCAACGTCAAGCGGCTGCCAAATTAGCTCTACGCAAACAACTTGAAAAAACATTACTTCAGGTAATGAAATTATTTTAATTTTTACTAGTTAGCGGTTCCCAACCGGGGGTATTTCATGATTACTGGTGATACATAAATAATAATAAATAAGTTTTTCTTTTTTTTTTAGCCAAAGGTAATATGTTAAAAGCATCTATCTGTTCCCCTGGAAGTTAGGCAATATGAGGCGCGGTTACTCGTTGGGAGTCCGGGAGGGAAACTAGACAACTATTATAAAGAGATAGCAATGAGGTTGTCCTCTGCTTGATGCAAATAAACATATATAACGAATTTAAATAAGTATTTAAAGATAAACGTGTTTGTTGGCCATAATATTTTTATTTTAACAAAAATGGCTAATTACACTGCTCATCAAAAATTAAACAAAAATTTCTAACAATGGATTCCAGTAGAGTTTTATACGCTGATTATCATGCAATTTTCCGATTTTTTACAACACGTCAGAGTTTTAAGATATTATCGGTCAAAATGACGAAAAATGCCATTTTGACCTATTTTTAACCGACTTCAAAAAAGGAGGAGGTTATCTATTTAAATTTAAAATTTAAATAAATCTATTCGACTATTTTTTTGTGCCTATGTTACCTCATATCTCCGCCAATTGTGAACCGATTTTGCCTTTTTGAAAAAAATTGTTTTGGGTTCAGTCTACCTTCCGATTGGTCCCATTTTTTTCATAGGTATTAGACCTTTTTGTTAGGTTTGTTTAGGCCTAACTTTTTGCTTATTAACCGATTTCGATGATTCTATTTTATTGGAAAGGGTAAAATTTTAGGATGGTGTCATATTAATTTGGTCAAGTTCTGATGATATGATCACTATTAATAACATCACTAAAAGAGAAAAATAAAAATATTTTTAAGAAAAAATAAAATGACTTCAATAGAATGCAACAAATAAAATACACTAAAAGGTGGTATATATAAAAGAAAATATTATCTTATTTAGTTACAACTAAACGACGAAATATTAACATGAAATTACTTTTTGATGTCGAGCCCAAACAAACTATACCTATAAGCGAGCGTGTACCAGCCAAACGTATCAAGTAAGATCCGTCGAAAAATAAGCTTTGGCACTGATTTTTGGGTGCACCCCCCCCCCCCCCCCCCCCCCCCCCCCCCCCCCCCCCCCCCCCCCCTCCCCCCCCTCTCTCTCTCTCTCTCTCTCTCTCTCTCTCTCTCTCTCTCTTACATACACACACACACACACACACACACACACACACACACACACACATTATTTCCCTCTCTCTCTCTGTTGTTTAGGTTGTAACTAAATAAGATAATAATTATTTTATACCTTTTAGTGTATTTTATTTGTTGCATTTAATTTTTTGAAGTCGGTTTTATTTCTTTTTTTTTTTTTTCTTAAAAATTATTTTCGAGTCCCATTAAATATTAAAGAGCAATATTTGAAATCAAAATATTTTGTTTTCTTTCTTTCTTTCTTTCTTTCTTTCTTTCTTTCGCTGACGTTATAGAAAAACAGCTCTCTTGATTTTCCCCCCCCCCCCCCCCCCCCCCCCCCCCCCCCCCCCCCCCCCCCCCCCCCCCCCCCCCCCCCCCCCCCCCCCCCCCCCCCCCCCCCCCCCCCCCCCCCCCCCCCCGCTCACTTGTTTTTCGCTCAATTAGAATAGAACTCCAGTTATAACTAAAAACTAAGACCTAGGTTTTTATCTATATATGGGCAAGTGTTTTTTCTTATTATCCTTTATAATCACGTGTAGTTTTAATAATTAATAGGGATTGTGGTGTTGGTGCAAGGTGAAACATCTTTAATAAAGATAAAAGTAAATAAATATTATTATATGCGTGCAATATTCATTTACTATGAGTTAAGATTTCCTCTCTCTAGGTCACTTGTTTCACATTAAAAAAAAAAAAAATTAAAAATAAAAGATACAAATTTTTTCAATATATATGTATTTTGCTGTAAGCTCATCTTCAGGAAAGTACAGAATTATACTATTACTAACTATAAAGTTATAATTCTGTACTTTTCTGAAGATGAGCTTGCAGCTCGAAATATATATAATTGAAAAGTTTTTGTTTTGCCGAGAGTAAAGAAAGTTGTTGATTCACAAAGAGAAAAACAAAGAGGTTGTCCTCTGAAGTTTGATGAAAATAAACATATACATATATATATATCGAGATGATATATCTGTATATATATATTATTTATTTGTTTTGGCCTCTAACCGGACTACCAGTGAAGAAACATCAAATTTTCAAATATCCGTACGGTATTGACTCCATGAAAACAATATTTATAATTAAAAAGACTGATGATGAAGACCAGAGGACAACCTCTTTGTTTCTTTTTGAGAAATATATATATTGAAAAAATTTATATCTTTTATTTTTTTAATTTTAATGTGAAACAAGTGACCTATAAATCTTAACTCATAGTAATTTTTTACACTTTCAGCAGAAGAACATATAGAGTGGGTGGCGTATGATTATTTTATTGTAAATACAAAAAAAAAAAGAAATGTGAAATGTGAGCCAGGATTAATCCTGGTTCCCTCAGCCACCCGCTCTGAATCGGAATTTATTTGTTCTCAAGCTGAGAGTGTGAAATTTGTGTAATAATCCTTTTATCTTTGTAAGAGGCTGCCCGCTCCTCGGAGGCCCAATAAACAAAATAAAATAAAAAAAAAAATGAATATTGCATATAATATTTATTTACTTTTATCTTCACGTAGTTTTAGTTTGCTAGTTATAACTCGAGTTCTAATTGAACTAAAAACAAGTGGTAATTTGAAAATCAAAGAGGCAGATGTTTTCTATTAGCTCAACAAAATATTTTGATTTCAAATATTGCTGTTTAATAATTAATGGGACTCGAAAATAAGTCAAAATGGCCTTTTTCGTCATTTTGACCGATAATATCTCACAAAATTCTGACGTGTTCTAAAAAATCGGGAAATTGCATGATAATCAGCGTAGAAAACTCTACTGGAATTCATTGTTAGGTTTAAGGGGGAAATTTTTTATCGAACAGTGTTATTAAGACATGTCCAGTCAATTTTCCAGTTCAAGTCCATTGATGAAGAGTAGCGATAACTGCACTCGAAACGTGTTTATTATCGACTTAAATCTGCCAAATAAAATGAATAAATAAGAAATAAAATTTTTATTTTTTAATATGATACTGGTCGCTTGGCCATTTTTGTTAAAATAAATATGTATACATATAATTTATTTCTTAGAAGAGTATAGTTTCGAAGGATTGGCCTTCATCATCAGTCCTTTTAATTAGAAATATTTTATCTGTTATTTTTTAAAGGTTCAAATACCCGATTGCTTGTAGATAAATTCGCTTTGTCGTAATACTAAGCTGTCACATAACAAAGGATCTTTTATTTGCATCATCCAGAAGACAATCTCACTGATTTCTCTTTATGAATTAACCAACACCTCTCTTCTCTCGGCAAAACAAAATCTTTTAAATTATAATCCTCTATCCCTAGAATTGCAATATTGTATCCCTTAAACGTTGATTTTCTCTGTACACATATTATTCATTTATAGCTACACATCTCTTTTATTTTAATTTGACATTTTTATTAAACTATAATTAGAACAACTTTAGGAAAAAAATCTTTGAATCAATTTATAATACCTTAATGCTTGTATAGTACTTACTGTTTTAATAGATTGAGTTTTTGCAAAACTAAAAACATTACTAAAATAGTAGAATATTCAAAAAAATCAAAAAAAAAAAAAAAAAATCGTTCAAGTAAATTTTTATTTGATAGTCGAAACCTCTTAATTTAATTTCAACGATCTAGAGAAAAATTGTAAACATAGGACCCGTGATAAATGGCCAGCTTGTGTCTATAGTTGTTGCATTTCTAAGGAAAATAGAGGGTTGCATCTCCCATTATCCCTGTTTAGTCCTTCTCAATAAATTCTAAACGAATGCCGATGAACCCAACTCGGCTGCATTTGGAAAGGCTCTAAAAATGTCAACACCAGATGGTGTCTGAAGAGGGTTACCCTTCTCAGAACAAACCCCGCCACATGTTTCTTAACTTCATTGATCCTTTGCCTAACTCTCTAATGCCCCAATATAAATTGTAATTCTTTTAAATATTTCGTTTCCTTAGATGTTTAAAATTAATCATTCCTCTTTTCCCGATGGTGAGATCATTTCTGGGTTAAAGGTCTTGCACCTCCTGGTGTATGACATTCTCCAATAAATATTATTTTAAAAAAATCCTATTTATAAAAATAAAATAAAAAATATTGAAAATAAAGGAAGCAACAGCCATTTTATAATAATAATTTTAGAAAGTATGGGAAGTTTCTTAGCTACAGTCAGGTTCCCATGTTTGGTGAAGAATTAAAGAAAAATAGGTTTTCTTTTATTATACGTACATTGTGTTAACCGAGACATATTATTATTGTACATAATAATGCAAGTTCACAAGAGTATAATAAATTATAATAAAAGAAAAAATATTCACTGTATCCTTCGCCTAACATATCTAAAATTCCTCTCAAACTACTATTATACCCATTAAATAATATTCATTAATAATAAATAATATGAACTGAAATATCATTTTTTTTTTTTTTTTTTTTTTTAGGGGAATTCACACCACCCGTCTTTACTTTCTTACTAAAAGATCAATGGGAGAAAACGAAAAAAATTGAATTACCAAATGTTAGTTAAACTATCTTTTGATGACATTTTTGTTTTCCTAAAGAATCCACAACTTCGAAATTTCAAATGGGTACATTACATTTATCAAATGGAATATTAGTAGATCTTTCATAAAGAAACAACTTTTATAGAAAAGAAAAATAGTTCGATTATATTTTAGTAAAACAATTAGGGTCTATCTACACTGGTCCTTTGCTTGTCAGTTCATTCTCAGTTCAGTGCTTCCGTATCAGTGAAAAATAATATACTTCTGAGGAATCTAATGGAGTGGATCCCCACTTGTCCGGTGCAGTTCAGTGTCAGTTCCGTCAGAAGAATATTATTTTTCACTGATACGGAAGCACTGAACTGACACGCCACGAACCTGTGTAGATAGACCTTTAGGGTTGGGATTACAAAATCAACAAAACTCAATGAAATAATCCAATTACATTTTTTTTTCTCTACTTGTCTATATGTACTTTTTGAGGTCTTTATGATAAGGGATAAAGTTAATGTTTTGAAAGGTTTTTCTGTTTTACACAGTGAAAATAAGAAATAACTTTAAATAAAATTGAGTTGACTTGAACAACCTTTATCATCACTTAAAAAATGTTTCAAAATTAGATTATTCGAAATTAATAAATAAACTAGAAAATTTCAAATTATTTTCCATTTTTACTTTACCATACATGGGTAGATTCAAGTGGATGGCCACATCAGAACAAGTCAGCCAGCTTATTATTATTAGTAGTTTGACTAGAAAAAACGTTCAAATCAATAATCTGATGATTAAGGCCTCAAAAAAAAAACACAAGTACAATAATTTATTTTTTTCATTTTGAAAGATCTATCCATTAATATGATAAATTTTCTCATTGGAAATTCCGAAGTCAAATTGGCTTTACTTCCGGTCTCTTTCGAAAGCGAAAATGTCATTTCATATTGTAAATTTGATGCTTTGTTAATTCAGTTGTTTATCGAAAGAGAAGTTTAGGCTAAAACTACCTAGATTGCACGATGTTCCAACACCTAGTCGTTTTCAAATGCTGAGGGGAAAACTCTGTTAAACTCAACAGTCAAATCCAAAAATAGATGTCGAAACGTCGTGTAATTCCGATGAGATTTAAAAATATGGGATTAGCCGAAACTTCTCTTTTGGTCATTACAATTATAACTTGGTAATTAAATTTTCCAATCCAGTAAAGGTGGTGTGAATCACTCTATATAATTTGAGAAAATAATACTACAGCCCTGACAAACAAATTTCATTTTTGACTAAATGGGATAAAAAATTTATAAAAAAGTCTGTTTCCTTTACTTTCAAAAATATATTAAATGTAAAAAACAACCAAAAATATTAAAAAATTAACTTGTCTTTACACATTTTTACTCCCAGAAAAAGAACACATATGGGGAAAGGGACTAAGTCAGAATTTAATTAGGGTCTTAAATGGAACATCCCTTCCTTCCCTTGGCATAAAAAAAATAAAAACTTCCTTATTTATGTAAACATAGTCTTTGTTATTTGCCACAAATAATTATTTATAACAAATATATATATGAACAATATTTATGTTACAAAATTGTAGTAAAAAAGTCATATACTTCCAATTAGACAGGAATGGAACAAGATCAAAAAAGAGCAAGACGCGCTGAATACATGCGCAACTTTCGAAGACAACAACGTGAAAGAGAATCAGCCGAGGAAACCTATAAACGTCGTGCTGCAGAAGCTCCATGGGTACGTGCTTTTCGTCAAATAAGGCAGCAACCAAAAAACTGATGAAGTAGCCATTGAGCATCTTGATTTCTTTTCATTATGGCAATTTAGATGTCAAAAGAGTAGAAATTCATAGCTGTGGCTTTATTAAGTGTATATATTTGTTACTAAATGCTACTACTATTCAATATCTTTCTAATTTTTAAAGTGTTATCAAACAAACCAAAAATACGTGGTAATCAAATAATTATTAAATTGATTATGAAACTTTTCCGTGATTTTATAGGGGATCCGGCTAGCAACATGTTATATTTATGGTTAAGGTTGAGAACCGCTACACTAAACAATATAGTAGTTGCTATATATTAATATATACTCTTAATTAAAAATTTTATTTTCAATTTGAGAAAAAAATATCATTTTACTAAAAAATATTTTTATTTATTTTTTAGATACCTCCACCAAAGCCTCCGCCTCCAGAGATGCATTTTATTCCAAATCCTTCAAATACGGAGTTTATTTATCTGCTAGGACTTGAACATGTTGTCGACTACATCACCAAGGACCAAAAAGCAACTCCGCAACCCCCGGATCCGTTCAAATGCTTTCAATGTCATACGGATTTCACGCCGGTGTGGAAATGGGAACGCACCTCAAAAGGTAGTGGTAAGCGTGATAAAGAACCGCTCCGCATCTCGATATATGCAGGTTTGGATCAAGTGGATCACGATGGCGTGTCCCCAGGCAAAGATCCTAAAGTGATCTGCGAGCAATGCGTGACGTCGAACGTGAAGAAGGCGCTGAAAGCGGAGCACACGAACCGACTGAAAACGGCGTTCGTGAAGGCGCTACAGCAGGAGCAAGAGATCGAGCAACGGCTAGCACAGGTAGGAGGAGGGTCAGGTGTCCTGGGCCCTGGGAGTATCGGGTGCGCCTCACCTCCAGATGAATCCCCGTCAGCTGTGTCCTCTGCAGCCTCGACACCCACCGCACCCACACCTCCTGCCCCGCCGACGCCCAAACCCGCAACTCCCACACAAGTGCCAAGACACGCGGCAGCGACTCCTCCATTACCGCCGAATTCCTCTTCCAAGATGGGCGGCGGGCATCATTCAGCGGCCGCTGCAGCAGCAGCTGCTGCGGCCCTTCATCAGCAGCTCCTTCGGGGACTTCCTCCTCACCAGCCACTTCCTGCTCACATGATTCCCTTCTCCCCTCTTCTCTATCCCTATCAATTGGCCATGGCTCAGGCTGCCGGGGCTAAAGGGATGGCTGCCGAATTGCAAAGGCAAGCAGCCGATCTGCAGAGGCAATATCTGCTCGACATGATCCCCTCGCCTGCGCCCTCGCCGTCCCGAGCTCATGCCCCCCATCCTGGCCACCCGCACTCCCATGCTCATGCACATGCACATTCGCTCAATAACTGGAAGACGTAAAAATAGAGAGAAAAAAAAATTTCAATTTATTTATCAGGGTGTTATTAAAAAAAAAAGCCTTTGTACAGTTTAAAGAATAAAATTCCTCTAGAATTTAGGACGTATTCCATCGTTAAGTGTTGTGAATATCATTATTAGTCCTAAATAATATTTAATATATAATAATTTATACATATATAAAGAGAAGTAGTATTTTCAGTGATACTCATTTTCACTAGAGTCCCAATAATTCGAGTAAAGTGAATCTGAGGGTAACTCAAATTGCTTAGAAATAAGAATAAAATAATATGTAAATAAATACCGTGATACTTCGAATTTAAAATTTACAAAATAATCTATACCTAAAATTATTGTATAAATCTCAATTTAAGCCGCACCCTGATTTTATGGCTTGAAAATTTAAATATGCATCTTAAATTTGATATAATACGGTATTTACTGAGTACAATAAATAGTGAAATACTCACATCTATATTGGCTCTCATTGCCAATATTAAAAGAAACATGAATTTAAATTGTTTAGAGCTTTTTGGAGCGACTGTGGGTCAGTGACTAGAGTGTCGCTAACTCGAAGTAAGCTGGTTCGAGACTGTGTCTCGGCAGATCAGATATTTGCAGTCGCCTCCTCTTGGAAAGCAATGGCAACTTACCAAGTGTATAATTGCCTAGTACCTCTCCAAACTAGCCGTACGGAACCGGCGTTAAAAAGTAGGTCCCGTATATCTGTGTAAAACAACTAAACACACTCAGCACAGGTATATGTGGAGAGGAGCCAAAACGTCAGAGACCTGATATGCCACTTAGAAGAAGAGCTTTGTTTTTGCAAATATGACTCAACTTAAGATCGGCTCGAATTATACGGAACCTCGAACTACCGAGGCTTGAATTACTGGGACTCTACTACTATTAGTTTTTCAAAATCATATTTTATTTATTAAGTCTTTCAGTTAACATTTCAATTCTCCCTAAATTCTTTAAATTATTCTCTAAATTATTATTATAGTCTAATATAAAAAGAAAAATTATCTCTAAATAATCTTATTTTTCTAAATTTTTACAAAAAAAAATTTCTAAAAACGTCTGAAACTACTGGAATTTTCTTATTTTCTATTTATTTATTTTTTTATTTGTAACTCTTACAAAGATTACAAAAACAAAACATTAAAAAAATACCCTGTCAAATTAAATTTCGAAATTTCGTGATAGAAGGATTTTTTTGAAAAAATCCTAAAGAATATATATAAAAGCATTTTTAAAAATCTATTTAGATCATTGCAAGAGCAGTTAAGACTGCAAATTTTTTTTATTTATAATTCAATATTATATAATAAAAACAAAAGTATAATTTAATTCTTTCACATAGATATTTAAAATAATTATTCCCTTAAATGGGTAGAATGTTTTTTTCTCTCTTAATAATTTCTATTTTATTGTTATTTGTTCCTGAAAAGCAACAAACGTATGCAATCAATATTTTCATTTTCATCTTTGAATTTGAACAAAAAATTATACTTTTAGTGATCTCTTTTCTTAGTCTACTAATGATTAATTTAAATACTGCCTTGATACATGACATGGTCAATTTCCTTCCTATCCCTCCTTAAAGTAACGGGAGCAGTAGTTGACTGTGTACCAGTGGTTGACCATTTCGGCATGAAACTTTAATTAATAAGGATCCAGATGGAAGGATTCCCCTGAAAAAATTTATGGACACTAGGCAGCAGGATCTGTCCATACATTTTTTCAGGAGAATCCTTCCATCTGGATCCTTATTAATTGAAGGTTTATGCCGAAATGGTCAACTGCTGGTGCACGGTCAACTACTGCTGCCCTTACCTTAATTATTATTTATATATGGAGCCTAAAGGCTCATTCTCTATCGAAGGTGCTTTTTGTATTAATATATGTACTATTCTAAATATTTTTATATTTCCTTGTTGATTTTTTTAAGTTCCTTTAATTTCAATTCTTTATTTACATATTTCTTTCTATTTTTTGTCACTTAAAAAACAATTATTATTTTTTTTGCCGAGCTCACAGGTAAATAAATTAATTGTCTTAGAAATTTTTTAACGAAATATATATAAAATAAAAATTATGCTATGAATGATAAGAATGAAGACAATATTATATATATATCATAGATAAACTTATCTACGAACGGCCTAAAAATTTCAACGAAAAATTGGTTTAGATTTCATAACTAATTATAAAGATATATGTAATATGAATAGATAATATATTTTATTGAAATTTGATTTCAACAATAAATAATACTACTTAAAATATTATTATATTAGAATTAATACTACTTAAATTATTATTTTATTAAATAAATATTTCCTTTTGAATAATGCTCTAAAATTATAATGTTCATTTTTATACTTATTTTATAGTATACAAATTTTATTGGTAAAGTTTCTAAGTTTTTTCTCTTGAAACTTTTCGAGATTCTTAATCACTTCCTCAAAAAATAGTAATTTGAAGTTACTAATAAAATTTTTATATTGATCCCGTTTCTTGTATGAACAAAGTAAATTTATATTGAAGCTTTGGAGTTGATGATGATGATCTGAACCAGTGGCGTAATTAAACTATACGATGGTAAAATACCAAGACCCTCCACTTTTAGGGGGCCTTGCGTCAACTTAATTATTTAAGGCTGTCCAAACCTCACATTAAGTTTAATCAAGTTTCTATGTTTTGTATAGGATTTTTAAACAAACGTTTTTTCCTTTAATCAAAGTAAAGTCATCTTTTGATTAGAAAATTGTAAAAATACTTATTTTACCCTCCTAGTTCCGATAAAGCGTAATCATAGCTAGCTAACATGAACGACGCCAGGGTGGGTGCAAGAAGACTTAAACCTTCTTGGCATATGAAATATTTTAATTTTTTACAATGTCTCTTATCTTAAAATTGTATCTGGTGCAAAACATTAATAGATTTTACATAATGCATGAATTATAATTTCTTCTTCTTCTTAATCTTCTCAATAGGCCTGTTTCTCCAAATAAAGGACCTTTTTCCGTTCGATTTTTACTCAGGGTGGACATTTAGGCACGCTTTCCATCTTTTTTTTGGAGTTCCTCGGCTTCTTACACCCTGGGGACGACATTCTTTTGCTACTTTTGCCAATCTGTCCTCTCCCATACGATCTACATTGGTAGGGCATTCTCTTTTTCTAATACCGACACAGTTGGAAAAGCAGCGGGCATTTTTGAAATCTCAGCCAAATCTACTAGATTTAATTATTCATGAGCTGGCACTTATGACTGGATATGGTCAACCGGAAGTGCTCAACATCCCATACACTCTTAATTCCACTTTTTTGAGACCAACAACATCCTGTACATAACCTATAATAAAATCCCGTTTGTTAACTTAGATTTTTTGTCTTTAATTAAGAAATCACCCCAAGCATCAAACCCCAATTATTCACCAATCGACTATATCTGATATGCCACTTATCTCTCTTAAATGTTCACTGCGGACTCAGCTCTTAGTTTTTCCCCTGTATGGTTCTAATTATCCTCATCTCGGTTGTTCTGAGAAGTTGTTGGGTGGAAATTGTATCTGCCCTTGTCTCTTCAGCATATGTCAACACTGGGCGCACGCTGGTCTTATAAATGCGAACTTTGCTCTCCGCTAACATAAATCTGTTTCGCCATATTAAATTGTTCAAACAGCTAGATATTCTGGCTCCTTTAGTCACTTGACTTTTGACTTCTCTCAAATTCCTATCGATATTTCTACTCCTAAATAGCTGAATTTGGAGACTTGTTCTAATATGGTATCTCCTAGTTATATTTCACACTTGGTTTGTTTTAGAGATAGATAGGCATTTTGTCTTCTGAATTATAATTTAATAGTGTAAAAAAAATAAGTATTTTTTTTTTGCAAAATAGATGAAAATCATTATTCATGTCCATATTTCTGGGTGCACAAAAATAATACTGGCGGCGCCCATGATACCTAGTCTATTTTACTTTAGAAAAAAAAACTAATCATGTTTATCCTATAAGCCTTAAACTTATAAACTAAGTTATAGACAAAATTCTTTTCGATTCTATAATATTACTTGAAACGGTCCACTATCGGTATATATTCGATGTTGGGACTCCGGAATCGTTTGTAAACGACTCAAATAATTCAATGTTCTGGATCCAGGATGCCCAAATAGTTCAGATCTTTCTCTTCAAGATCTCGAAATAGATCAATATCTTCATATCCATTAAGTAAAAGTACTTGAATTAGTCCTTTTAATGTGATTTCATTAAAAACAAATTTATCCAATTTTTACTTTATCCAATGCGAAACATATAGCTAAAGTATTGTAATCGATCTCGTTTCTCTATAATTTTCTATGTTTAAATTTACAAAACCATTTGTTCACTCAATATTTTCACTTATAAGCAAATCGTTAGTGGTATGAAATCAGACTAAAAGATATAAATATCTTTAAAATTTTACAAAATCGACTACTCTAAATCAACTTTTTTATGGCAAGTTTAAATTAATTTTTCTGCTAGATGGGCCAACCATAAAAATTTGCCCGGGGTCCAAAATTCCTACTAACGCCATTGATTCAACCTTTCTTTTTCTATTATCCTCGTTCATGATTTTAAATATTAATAAACATCAAAAAATAGAATAATATTATTTTAGGAAATTATTTCATTTATTTTTATATCACTTCTCATCTATTATTCTTAATGAATTCTTTCTAACCACACGAGAATGACGACGTTAATACTTAATACAGATTTTACTTAATATTCTATTTAAATCATGAATGAACTAAAATGAAAAAACTTGTTAATCATTCATCTACTCATCAAAGCTTTAATATATAAATAAAAAAGTATTTTAATTCAAATATGTAATACTTGTGAGCTTGGTAAAAATCTATAAAAATTGAACTTATACTTAAGTATTTATTGCCTGGGCTTGAAAGGGAAATGTCCTGTGATGTTACAAAAGGCTTTTGTGCAAAGCACTTGAGCATTGTAAATATTTAATAAAATATAAATGTATTATATTTACACATTTCATAATAATTTCATAATTTCTGGAAACACTCACACATATGACCGCCCAAGCTAGTCACTTGTTCTTAAAAAAAATAGTATTTTATCTTTTTTACAGAATATTTAAGTATTATTTTTATTGCTTTTTTTGTATATTTATTATTATTATTTTTTTTTTTATTATTTACCTTTACCGCGCTAATGCGAGATATTGTGATGCATCAAATATATATTTATATATAATGTCCATATTTCCATTGGTAAAACCTTTCATATATAAAATACAAAACTTATATATATTTTTTGTTACAAATGTGAGTTTCTCTATATATCCGTTTTTTAAAATAGAAATGAGATTTTTTTTGCTATACATTGACATCGATCATCTGAACCAATATAAAACAAAATAAATAAATACAATTTTCAATATAGATTGTTTGGAAATATGTTAATTTTTAGACGCTCTAAATATTAGAATGACATTTTTTTTTTTAAATTGTGACGTTAAATGAAAAAAAACTTGATATAATCATACTAATTTTCTCAATTTGTTCAAATTGAATAAAGAACAAACGAGGGGTGAACCGCGATTGGAATTAGGTGTACACTTCTTTGGAATTCATTAGATAATCTATTGTCTTCTACTTGGAAATAAAAGTGGAAGTAGGTGTACACGATTTTAGGTCGCGGTTCACCCCTCCAGAACAAATATCTATCTATAATTGAAACTAAATATAATTCATTTTCAGTTCATTTTTGTAAAAATGATTTTATTTATTATATTACTATTTAATGATTATGTAAAAAAAAAGATCCAGATTCATCCCGTCACAAATCTGTGCCAAAAATATCCCTTTGATTGTCATTAGGAATTCTGAATATCTTGAAGAATTTTTCTACTATCTAGAGCGTCGCATCTTAAATGTCAAGAATGTGTGAAAATTTGTATGAATGTTTGAATGTTTCTATGTGCAAATTTGTTTGTAATAATTGTTTTATGTTCCCATGGAAAAATAAAGTTGTTGGTGAATCTGTTCGCTACGATTCTCTCCGAGAATGAGAAAACCTTCTTTCTTGAGCCACCCTCCAATATATAAATGACAAATACTCAATTTCTCAATTATTAGATGTTAAAAAGTATTTTGTAGAAATCTATTGGCAAAGAAAATATTAATAATATCAATATCCATTTTTGATGTCTCCCCCTCCCACATTTTGAACCCCTTTCCCTTAAATTTCATCATGTCTCTTGAAATTAAAGCAAAAAAATTGATATTCTCCACACAATCCAATCATTATACTTTTAATATTATGATCTGTTTGTTACATAGAATATTATAATATAATTAGAGATGAATTTAAAAAATCTTTATGTGCAAATAAAAAACACTTGTCATATATATATTTGTTTTTTAATTAAACCTAATTTATTTTGTCTATTTCATTCTCCTATTTCTTCCTTTTATATATAGAACAATTCATTACATATTACAGAATAATTTCTGATAGACCAGTGGTTGTTAAAGCCTCGAAAATATTCAAAAAATACACAAAGAGAACAAAGAGGTTGTCCTCTGCTTGATGCAAATAAACATACACACATATATATCGAGATGATATATCTGTATATATATATTATTTATTTGTTTGAGACTATAGTTTCGAAGACTTAGTCTTCATCATCAGTCTTTTTTAATTATAAATGTTGTTTTTCATGGAGTCAATATCGTATGGATATTGAAAATTTGATGTTCCTTCACTGGTGGTCAGCTTAGAATTAAAAGCATTCTTCTGGTTCACACCCAAATATAAACATATGTTTCCATTTTTCTTTGTTTGTCAAAGGAACAGGCTGGCAATGGGGGGGGGGGGGGGGGGGTAACTTCAAACAAATAAATAATATATATATATACAGATGAGAGGTTGAGTCAGTGCATTCAAGCAGTATAGACGTGATTTACGGGAGCTCCTGCAGATTAGCCTGGATTAAGAGGTGAACAACTTGTTTTTTACTATTTCTGAATATAATAGAATTGAAAGTTTATTTTGAGATAGTTTTACTTGGAATAATTAATGAAAAAAGGAAATGCCCAAATGCCCGTACAAAAGGGAATAAATCAATACTTACAGACGGGAGGAATGCCTTTCTCACCTACAAATAAATTGACACGTTCGCCACCAGAAGTGTTAAAAGGACAAGAAGAAAAAAGAAGAAAGCAAGAAAGTGATGAGGGAAATGAGAATCTAGGGAAGAAACTAGATATTGTGATCATGGAATTGCAGAAGAATAATGAAGAATTAAAAAACCTGAGAGAAGAACTGGAGAGAGAAAGACAGGAGAGACAGGAAGAAAGAAAGGAATGGAGAAGGGAAATAGAAGAAATTAAGCAGGAAAATTTAGATCTCAAAAGGAGAATAGAGTCTATGGAAGACAAAGATAGAGAAAAAAATTTTATAATAAAAGGTTTGGACGAAGATAACGAAGAGACAGAGAAAACCGAAGAAATGGTCAAACGAGTAATAAAAGAAAAACTACATTTGGAGGTATCAGAAATAGAGGAAGCCTTCAGAATGGGAAAAAGAATGGAAGGAAGGATAAGACCAATATTGGTGAAATTGAGAAATAAAAAAGGAAAGAGAGATATCTTCAAAAGAAGAGGCAATCTGAAGGGGACCAACATATATCTAGAGGACGATTTAAAAAGAGAATCAAGAGATCTGAGAAGTAGAACATTGAACATGATACGAATATTGAGAGGAAAAGGGAAGAGAGCCTTCTTGAGAGGAATTGATAAAATAGATTGTGATAGAAAGCTATATAAGCTGAAGGACTTCAATGAAGAGGGAGAACTAATAGAAATAAACCGTCCAGAAGAAACTTCAAAAAACGAATAGACATGATGGACGCCAAGAGACTATCAGGGGATGAAAGAAAAGAAGCAAACACAGGAAAACGAAATGAAAAGGAAATCAAAATAGTCTCGTGGAATGTAGCAGGCATACACAATAAAGATAAAGAATTCTGGAACTGGTTGAGACATCACGATGTAATAATCCTGTTAGAAACCTGGATAGAAGGAGAGAAAGAACAAAGAATGAGAGAAGAGTTAGGACCGGAATACAGGATATGGACAGACCCTGCGTTGAGAATAAAAAAAAAGGGAAGAGCTAGGGGAGGACAATTAATAGGGATAAAAAAAAGTATAGAGATGAAAGAAGAAATTGATAAATGGAAATATGGAATGACCGTAAAATATAAAGAGAAAGAAGGGCGAGATATCAAGATATTAACGGTATATAACAATGAAAGGATGGAACAACTGAGAAGAGAACTAGAAAATATCATTTACCCGGAAATTCAGAAAGACAATGAAATAATAATACTAGGCGATTTCAATGCCAGGGTAGGTGAAAATATTATAAGCATTGGGGAAGACGAAGAGGAAGGTGAAGAAATGATAAGAAGGTCACAAGATAAAATTATGAACAGTGAAGGAAGAAAATTACTAGATTTTTGTAGAGACAGCGGTCTAAAAATATGGAATGGGAGAACGAAAGGAGACAAGCGGGGAAAATATACTTACATTGGAGCAAGGGGGTCTTCAGTAATAGACTATGTGATCACTAAGGAAAATCTTGACAGAGAAATAATAGTAGACATGGAGGTGATAACTAGAGGTGATTCGGACCATATGCCTCTGGTAACAACAATTAAGAGAAACATAGATATAGAGGAAAGAGAGAAGATAGAAAAAGGAGAGGGAAACACAAGGTGGGAATGGGATGAAAGAAAAAAGGAAAAATATAGAAAAATAATGAGAAGGAGATGGAAGGAAGCGAAGGAAAAATATCTGGAAATGGACATGGACAAGCTAAACGAAATAATAATCAATACGGCAGAAGAACTAAACTTAAGGAAAAAGGAAAAAAAGAGAAGAGAGCAAGGTGATCAAAAATACGAAAAACTAAAAAAAGAAATGCTAGAGACACTGAGAAAATTTGAAAAAACAAATAGAGAAGAAGATAGAGTGGAATATGGTGTAAGGAAAAAAAAACTGAAAGAGAGAAAAAAAGAAATACAGAAAGAAAAAGCAGAAAAAATTTGGAAAGAAGTTAAACAAAGCAAAAATAATACAGATTTTTGGAAAACAGTGAATAAACTAAGAAGTAGGAAAAGAGAAAGAGTGGAGTGTGAAGAGGACGAGTTAAGAAGTCACTTCATGGAAATACTGGAAGGCAGCGGAGAAAAACAACAACAAGATTTTGATGAAATTGAAGATACGGAGGCAGAAATGAAAGACAGCGAGGAACAAGGAGAGGAAATGGAAATGAATAGAGAAATAGAAAGCGGAGAATTGGAAAGAGAACTAAAAAGACTTAAAAAAAAAGAAGGCACCAGGCTCTGACACAGTCATAAATGAATTTTACAAAGAGTTACCTGAAGAAATGAAAAACGAACTACTAGGAGTATTGAACGCTGTCTGGAAAGAGGGCAAAATACCTGATAAGTGGAGGAAAGCAAGGATTTTCCCAATATATAAGTCGGGCGTCAAGGAAAATCCAGCCAACTATAGAGGGATTTCACTTCTTAATAGTGCCTACAAATTGATGTCATCAATAATGACAAGGAGATTACAGGTATGGCTAGAGAAAAAAAAGATCATAAAGGAAAGTCAATCTGGATTTAGACAGGGAAGAGGAACTAGGGACAACCTATTTGTATTGAACACTCTAATTGAAAACAAATTAAAAAAACAAAAAAGGAAGGCTTTTTGTACTGTTTTTGGACTTGAAAGCGGCATTTGATAAGGTCAACAGGAGGAAACTAATAGAAAAAATAAAAAAATACGGAGTACAAGGAAGAATGCTAAGGTATATAAAAGCAGTATATGAAGAAACATCGAATGAAATATTAAAAGGAAATGAAGAAGGAAATAAATTCTGGACATCGAGAGGGGTGAGGCAGGGATGCCCGATGAGTCCAGTTCTATTCAACATGTATATAAATGACATGGAGAAAGAATGGACGGAAAGAAACTTAGGAGGGACGGTAATCGGGAATAAAAAGATATACTGTCTGAAATATGCTGATGACGTAGCAGTAGTATCCGATACAGAAGAGGGATTGAGAGAGATGATAATAAATTTAGTAAAATACACAAAAAAGAACGATCTGGAAATCAATTGTAAAAAGTCAAAAATAATTTGTTTTAGGAAGAGGGGGAGGAGGGGGAAGAAAAGAAACTGGTTAATGGAAAAAGAAAAAATCGAAGAAGTCGAAAATATCAAATACTTGGGATATAGAATAAATTCAAGAAACAATCACAATGAACATATAAAAGAACAAAAAGCAAAAGCAAAAAGAATTATATACACCACATGGAGTATAATAAAAAGAACAAGAATGGCTTCATTCGCAAAGAAATTCTACCTTTTCGAGTCCCTAATAAAATCAATCTTAATGTATGGAGTGGAACTATGGGGTTGGGAAGATAAAATAGAAGTGGAAAAAACACAAGGGGAATATATCAAGCTAATAATGGGGATAGACAGAAACACTCCGGATTATATATGGAGAGGAGAAACGGGGAGATCAAACCTATATGTCTACCAGGCTAAAAGATTGATGAAATATATGCTAAAGGTCAAAGAAATGGAGGATGACAGATGGCCGAAGATATGTCTGAGGGAAATAATTAGAGGAATCGGAAATAAAAATGAAACAAGATGGGGAAACAGTTTTAGAAAAAGGTGGAATGGCTGGGGAGAGCCCACAATAGTTCACGAATTGCTAAATGAAGAAGAAACTGAATTAATAAAGAAAATAGAAGACGGCATAATAAAGGGAGCAGAACAAAAAATACAATTGGACCTGGAAAAAATAGAGAAATCCAAGTACTTCCCTTACTATAAGGAAATAAAGATAAATGTTGGAAAAGAGGAGTATCTGGAGAGACCAAACATAAGCGAGTGGAAGAGGCGCATCTGGACAAGGGCCAGATGCGGAAATATTTACAACAAAGGAACAAGAGAGGAAGAGGCAACAGTACAGAAGGGAGAAGAGGAGAGGACCGAGAAGCTGTGGAAGAGCATGGTGGAGCCACTGAGGGAGGGAAGGATGGAAGATGACGTAATAGGACGGATGAAGGAAGAAGAAGACGGGATAGAAAAGAGAAGAAAGAAGGGAGAAGAACAAAACCATTAAATAAAATCAAAAATTATCTGTTTTAAACATAGTAAAAGAAAGTACTGAAGCCCCGTTCGGGCATGTACTATAAATGTGAATTTTTAATAAATATGTATGTGATTTGAGAATTTTTGAAAAAATTATGATTTTAATACTTTGTAAAATGTTCTAATTTTGTTATATATATACAGATATATCATCTCGTTATATATGTGTGTATGTTTATTTGCATCAAGCAGAGGACAACCTCTTTGTTTCTCTTTGTGAATCAACAACTCTGCTACTCTCGGCAAAACAAAAACTTTTCAATTAATTCAAAAACTACTTGCCTATTACTAAATCTAATTTAAATATTAAAATTGTTTTTTATTTTAAAATAATCTAAATAATTATATTTAGCTAGTTGTTCCGCCAAATGGGTTTTCTTAGGATTTTTTTGAAATTTAGACAAATAATAATTTAAATACTTCTACATCGATTGGTGGCAAAATGAAATTTATGAACAATATAGTTCCGGAGATATTAAATTTCAAAAATAGTTTTTCAGACTTATACATGGAACTATACGGGATATCGGAAAATTTACATACATATTTAACTATAATTAAGAAACCCTTCTTACCATTTTTATAAAAAAACTAAACCAACATTAAACAATAACCAATACATTTTAAGACAATTTTGATTCATAGTTACAACACAGTTTCTGAGATAATAACGAATAATTAATGTATAATGAAAAATTTACACTAAAAACAATTTGGCAACAGCGCATTTATTTAACTAGCGAAAGTTGTATAAACCATACGCTAGATTTTTTCACAATTATAATTTTCATAAGGTGTAACGTAGGCGTTGATTACATTTGTTAAAAAATAAAACGATTTTTATAGAAATTTTTTAACTTTTAAAATGTATTTTATCTGTCATTTTAATATAAAAATATTCAATCTCTTACAATGGTGCCAGATTTGTCAAACGAGCACGGGATTGGCTAGAATCGGTACATAACATAAATAGCAAAAAGTTTTGGGCTTATGAATTATGAATCCTTAT
>JALMQS010000085.1:23518579-23546970 GCA_024734495.1 Forficula auricularia | reverse complement strand
GGACTCAGCTCTTAGTTTTTCCCCTGTATGGTTCTAATTATCCTCATCTCGGTTGTTCGGAGAAGTTGTTGGGTGGAAATTGTATCTGCCCTTGTCTCTGCAGCATATGTCAACACTGGGCGCACGCTGGTCTTATAAATGCGAACTTTGCTCTCCTGCTAACATAAATCTGTTTCGCCATATTAAATTGTTCAAACAGCTAGATATTCTGGCTCCTTTAGTCACTTGACTTTTGACTTCTCTCAAATTCCTATCGATATTTCTACTCCTAAATAGCTGAATTTGGAGACTTGTTCTAATATGGTATCTCCTAGTTATATTTCACACTTGGTTTGTTTTAGAGATAGATAGGCATTTTGTCTTCTGAATTATAATTTAATAGTGTAAAAAAAAATTATTTTTTTTGAAAAATAGATGAAAATCATTATTCATGTCCATATTTCTGGGTGCACAAAAATAATACTGTCGGCGCCCATGATACCTAGTCTATTTTACTTTAGAAAAAAACTAATCATGTTTATCCTATAAGCCTTAAACTTATAAACTAAGTTATAGACAAAATTCTTTTCGATTCTATAATATTACTTGAAACGGTCCACTATCGGTATATATTCGATGTTGGGACTCAGGAATCGTTTGTAAACGATTCAAATAATTCAATGTTCTGGATCCAGGATGCCTAAATAGTTCAGATCTTGCTCTTCAAGATCTCTAAATAGATCCAGATCTTCATATCCATTAAGTAAAACTACTAGAATTAGTCCTTTTAATGTGATTTCATTAAAAACAAATTTATCCAATTTTTACTTTATCCAATGCGAAACATATAGCTAAAGTATTGTAATCGATCTCGTTTCTCTATAATTTTCTATGTTTAAATTTACAAAACCATTTGTTCACTCAATATTTTCACTTATAAGCAAATCGTTAGTGGTATGAAATCAGACTAAAAGATATAAATATCTTTAAAATTTTACAAAATCGACTACTCTAAATCACCTTTTTTATGGCAAGCTTAAATTAATTTTTCTGCTAGATGGGTCAACCATTAAAATTTGCCCCGGGTCCAAAATTCCTACTAACGCCATTGATTCAACCTTTCTTTTTCTATTATCCTCGTTCATGATTTTAAATATTAATAAACATCAAAAAATAGAATAATATTATTTTAGGAAATTATTTCATTTATTTTTATATCACTTCTCATCTATTATTCTTAATGAATTCTTTCTAACCACACGAGAATGACGACGTTAATACTTAATACAGATTTTACTTAATATTCTATTTAAATCATGAATGAACTAAAATGAAATAACTTGTTAATCATTTATCTACTCATCAAAGCTTTAATGTATAAATAACAAAGTATTTTAATTCAAATATGTAATACTTGTGAGCTTGGTAAAAATCTATAAAAATTGAACTTATACTTAAGTATTTATTGCCTGGGCTTGAAAGGGAAATGTCCTGTGATGTTACAAAAGGCTTTTGTGCAAAGCACTTGAGCATTGTAAATATTTAATAAAATATAAATGTATTATATTTACACATTTCATAATAATTTCATAATTTCTGGAAACACTCACACATATGACCGCCCAAGCTAGTCACTTGTTCTTAAAAAAAATAGTATTTTATCTTTTTTACAGAATATTTAAGTATTATTTTTCTTGCTTTTTTTGTATATTTATTATTATTATTATTATTTTTTATTATTTACCTTTACCGCGCTAATGCGAGATATTGTGATGCATCAAATATATATTTATATATAATGTCCATATTTCCATTGGTAAAACCTTTCATATATAAAATACAAAACTTATATATATTTTTTGTTACAAATGTGAGTTTCTCTATATATCCGTTTTTTAAAATAGAAATGAGATTTTTTTTGCTATACATTGACATCGATCATCTGAACCAATATAAAACAAAATAAATAAATACAATTTTCAATATAGATTGTTTGGAAATATGTTAATTTTTAGACGCTCTAAATATTAGAATGACATTTTTTTTTAAATTGTGACGTTAAATGAAAAAAACTTGATATAATCATACTAATTTTCTCAATTTGTTCAAATTGAATAAAGAACAAACAAGGGGTGAACCGCGATTGGAATTAGGTGTACACTTCTTTGGAATTCATTAGATAATCTATTGTCTTCTACTTGGAAATAAAAGTGGAAGTAGGTGTACACGATTTTAGGTCGCGGTTCACCCCTCCAGAACAAATATCTATCTATAATTGAAGCTAAATATAATTCATTTTCAGTTCATTTTTGTAAAAATGATTTTATTTATTATGTTACTATTTAATGATTATGTAAAAAAAAAGATCCAGATTCATCCCGTCACAAATCTGTGCCAAAAATATCCCTTTGATTGTCATTAGGAATTCTGAATATCTTGAAGAATTTTTCTACTATCTAGAGCGTCGCATCTTAAATGTCAAGAATGTGTGAAAATTTGTATGAATGTTTGAATGTTTCTATGTGCAAATTTGTTTGTAATAATTGTTTTATGTTCCCATGGAAAAATAAAGTTGTTGGTGAATCTGTTCGCTACGATTCTCTCCGAGAATGAGAAAACCTTCTTTTCTTGAGCCACCCTCCAATATATAAATGACAAATACTCAATTTCTCAATTATTAGATGTTAAAAAGTATTTTGTAGAAATCTATTGGCAAAGAAAATATTAATAATATCAATATCCATTTTTGATGTCTCCCCCTCCCACATTTTGAACCCCTTTCCTTAAATTTCATCATGTCTCTTGAAATTAAAGCAAAAAAATTGATATTCTCCACACAATCCAATCATTATACTTTTAATATTATGATCTGTTTGTTACATAGAATATTATAATATAATTAGAGATGAATTTAAAAAATCTTTATGTGCAAATAAAAAACACTTGTCATATATATATTTGTTTTTTAATTAAACCTAATTTATTTTGTCTATTTCATTCTCCTATTTCTTCCTTTTATATATAGAACAATTCATTACATATTACAGAATAATTTCTGATAGACCAGTGGTTGTCTCGAAAATATTCAAAAAGTACACAAAGAGAAACAAAGAGGTTGTCCTCTGCTTGATGCAAATAAACATACACACATATATATATTATTTATTTGTTTGAGACTATAGTTTCGAAGACTTGGTCTTCATCATCAGACTTTTTTAATTATAAATGTTGTTTTTCATGGAGTCAATATCGTATGGATATTGAAAATTTGATGTTCCTTCACTCAAAACTTTTCAATTAATTCAAAAACTACTTGCCTATTACTAAATTAAAATTGTTCTTCTTTATTTTAAAATAATCTAAATAATTATATTTAGTTAGTTATTCCGCCAAATGGGTTTTCTTAGGATTTTTTTAAAATTTAGACAAATAATAATTTAAATACTTCTGCATCGATTGGTGGCAAAATGAAATTTATGAACAATATAGTTCTGGAGATATAAAATTTCAAAAATTGTTTTTCAGACTTATACATTGAACTATACGGGATATCGGAAAATTTACATACATATTTAACTATAATTAAGAAACTCTTCTTACCATTTTTATAAAAAAACTAAACTAATATTAAACAATAACCAATACATTTTAAGACAATTTTAATTCATAGTTACAACACAGTTTCTGAGATAATAACGAATAATTAATGTATAATGAAAAATTTACACTAAAAACAATTTGGCAACAGCGCATTTATTTAACCAGCGAAAGTTGTATAAACCATACGCTAGATTTTTTCACAATTATAATTTTCATAAGGTGTAACGTAGGCGTTGATTACATTTGTTAAAAAATAAAACGATTTTTATAGAAATTTTTTAACTTTTAAAATGTATTTTATCTGTCATTTTAATATAAAAATATTCAATCTCTTACAATGATGCCAGATTTGTCAAACGAGCACGGGATTGGCTAGAATCGGTACATAACAGCAAAATAGCAAAAAGTTTTGGGCTTATGAATTATGAATCCTTATTGTCTGTTCTATATACTCTAGCATTAACTTTTTGTTAGTATTGTCGCGAAACAACTACCTTAAGGGCCCGTTAAAATTTCTAAATGATTTAGGCGGGTTCACGATTGATTTGAGCTCAAAGACCATTGCTTTAGACATGTAACTAGAAGAGCCAACTTGAAACCAAAATAATTAAAAATCTAATACACCAAAAAAAGGCAACAATAGGCTGGACTGGATCATATCTTAATCACTATAGAGTCTTAAAACTTGTTTGATGCAATCACCTGCCTCCAGTCAACTCATTCACTTGCGTATTCTTGATTATCTGGGAAAAATACTCCAGTATATTCACTTTTCCATCTCTTAAAATATAATCCCATATTCTATCTTCTTCAGATTCTTTCATTTTGTTGTCTTTTTTTAATCCTATTTATTATTTATATAAACTCATTAAATTTTCAATATTCTTCACATCATTTCGAGGTCTTCACTTTCCTGTTTGCCTTGCCAATGGTTCAGGATCAAAGTTTTACCTCGACTCGTAATTCTTTATTAGCAACATATTTTTCCTATTTTCTAAACCAAATGTGCAGGATTATATATTTGTCTTATGGATTCGACTTGAGATTTAATTTATTTTTTCGTCTCGCTTAATTTTACTTCCAGATAGAGTCCACTGAATACTAAAACCAAAAAGTTGATTAATAATTCATGGATTCATAAATTATTAATGAACTTTTTTTAAGAAAAAATAAAATAAATTGCGTGAATACACTTAAGGCCCTGTTGTATGTCGCAAAGTAAATGCTTTTACCACTAACCAAGGTAGATGATAAATGGACATTGGGATGGCCAATCTGATGACAGGCACATTCAGTGGCTGTCATCTGATTGGCCATCCCAGTGGCTCCATTTACCATCTACCTTGGTTAGTGGTAAAAAGTATTTACTTTGCGACATACAACCGGGCCTAATAGAACATTGAGAAGTTCAACTTTTGGGTCCAGGCACGTTATAAATTTACATGAGGCTAAAATTTTTATTTTTGACAAGGTTTGGTTCGATCACATATGTGTACCGCATTTTGTGTATAACTTCTAATTAACTGAAGATGGCCAAATAAATTCAGGCCGAAACGTTTTATTAAAGGTGTTTTATTGAACCTCAGTGATTCCATCTTTGGCTAATACCTCCTCCTTCATCTAATACAGTTTCATCACAGCCACGAACTCTAACAATATTGAGAGGTAAATTCTAAGGCTTGTTAATGAAAACAACCTATTCATTCGTTGTCGAAGCCAAATTAATTTTAATGGAATCAATATTTTTTCAACGAATATTTATACATATTGAGTATATAAAAAGGCATTGGTAAATCACAACTGCACCACAATTTTCGCATAACATAAGTATTAGTGTTTCATATTTTTATTTGTGTTAGCTTGTTAATAAATATCTAATTGTCAAAATAACGAGGTTTTTAATAATAAGTTTTAATAAATATATGAAATATAACTAATTTCTGATAAGATAATCAAATCAAACAAGTTAGCTCGAGTCTTTGGAAAAATTTTAAAAAGCGTAAAATCATGAAAAATATCAATTATAAAAAAGTTGAAAATTCTAAATGAAACGTAACGTTGACTTCTGACATGAAGACAGAATTATAAACACTTGAAAATATGAACAGCCAGTAATCTATTAGTGTATTTCATTTCTTATTTATAGATTTACAAATGTATTTAATTATTTTATGAGTTTATTTTACTTCTTATATTCTAAAATTAATTATAATTATTTCTCCAAAAATCACAAAATCTAGTTCTCATATGCGTTCATCAAATAATAATTAATCATATATTCGCATTTTACATATTATATTTCTATTTAATAGACTAAGTATTTATTTATATTGATATAATAATATGTTTTATCATATTAATTCGTTAATATCTTGGGAACATAAGGATAATTAAATACATAAGTATATATTTATTCTTATAATGATATTAATAAATTAAAATAAAAGGAATTAACAATATAGGTCAGTATATATATATATATTTTCTAAAATATAAAATTAATTTTCTTATATGTCCTTCAACTTGATGAATAAATGCAATATCGTACTTTCACTTTCAATGTCACTTGAACACTTGACAAGAATAAGGAAGAATTTGGCTGATCATCGAAATGGGATATTTCCTTCGGCTCTCCAATTCCTTTGGAATTGGCACCTCATCTCCTATTAAAGAGTGCGTCTTCAGCTTAATGTGACTAAACAGATATATATAATGTAATACATTAACAATAAAATATATATATATATATGTAATACATTAACAATAAAACAATATATATTTTAAATACTTAAAATGAATTAAAAATCTTTTGATATTTTTTTACTAGTCATAGATTATAGAGTAATGTCATAAAAAATTTTAAAGTAAATGTTAAATTTAAAATAAGTTCGCTACTTGTTTGACTATAAGAGCTGGCGAATGGGGGTTTAAAATAAAATTTAAAAGAATTATCTTTAGAATTAAATTGAAAGTTTTTGTGCCAAGGGAAGAAGAATTTTTATATATTGAAGGAGACAATAAAAGAGTATATCTTCTGCATAAGGGCAAAGCCCTCGAAACTATAGTCTCGTTATAAATAAATAAAATTTATAATTCCAGCAGAAGACACACTCTTTTATTGTCTCCTTCAATATCTTTAGAATATTAAAAAGTAGTTACTTATAGATAGCAATGGATTTTTGATGGAGCTCAGGATAGATAAAATAACAAATTCCATAAAGAAGAATTTGGACTGTCTCCATCAAATTCCACTTTCTGAAAATATCTTTAATAGGATAAAGGAATAATGAGACTAGTAATTAAATTTTGTTTTTATGTGTATATAAAAAGATACACATGTAAATTGGTAAATATTTTATTAATTTGAATTTTATTGTTTTGAAGGTTTTACCTTGATAATACTAATATGTGTAGTGTACAAATTAACACAATATTTACATTATGTATATTAAATACGTTGTGTTTATCTTTTCGCTCTTAAATGATCAAAACGCGATGGATCACCGAAGTTAAGCAATATGAGGCATGGTTTTTTTTTTGAAGAGCACAACCCCTTTTAGACATCATGTCTGTGCATCCATTGGAATTGAGTGGAAAAGCCTAAAGGGGAATAGAGGGTAGGGTGTTTCTTTATCTTCCCTATAAACAGGGCCGGATTTAGGATCTCTGGGCCCCTAGGCTGAACCTGTGGCGCGGGCCCTACCTGGGAAAATATTTTTTTAATTAAACCAAAAAACCGCATTTTCAGCAATTATCCATTTAAAAAACTTAGAAATAAACGTGCTTGACTCTTTATTGAAACCTTGTTAAATATATTTTTAAAAAAGTAGACCCTTTGTGGTGCGGTGAACCTGCGTAGCCAGTGCTTAAATCCGGCCCTGGACAAATAATGTTGCAATATATCTAAGTATTATATGACAATTGCTCATTCGGACAATTTTTTTTTTTTTTGGGGGGGGGGGAGGAGGCCCTAAGCTATACCTTGTGTAGCTTATACGTAAATCCTGCACTGCCTAGAAATGCAACAGCACTACTCCTTAAGAATATTTGGCTTTCCCATTAAAGGACAATATATTGTAATTTACTTTTTCGCTGAAATGGTTTCTCTATGTTCATTTTAAACATGAACATTGGATAACACGATAACAGTATGTTCAGCGAAAAGATAAACACACTCTATATAGCCTATGCTTATTTACATCAAGCAGAAGACACACTTTTTGATTTATTCCATAAAAATTAAACAAACATGCTACTCTCGGCAAAAACCTTTCATGTGTTATTTTTGAGTAAATGTTTTTTTTAATGAATTAATTTTTCTGCGAAGCTTCCTCAGGAGTGAAACATCTCTTAAATGCTTTATTACAGAAGCGACTTAGACTGGTTACGTTGCAATTTAAGCAGGCTGTGGCGACTTGGCTGCAGCATCGGCCGGCCACTTGGCAACAGCGCGGCCAATGAGCCGCTTTCGTTGGCTTACACTCGCGGCACACCGAACAATCACCTGTGCAACAATCAAATTCAAAAACATGCATTATTACATTAGAAAGCATTTATAATTATATAATAAATATATAAATGGCTTATGGCTACCATGGCCAAAAAGCCAAAAAAAATTATATGATGGAGACTCCACGGAATGAACGGGTTAAGGCCAGTTAAGACGCATTCTGATCTGGTGACCAGCCATCTGACGTCAAATGAAATTATGTACTTTCAAACAGACGTTAAGTTACCGAGATAGAGAGGTTTTTATTTTTAGTGGAAACAGAAAAAACATCCTTTTTTTGATTATTAAATTTAGCTGTTTTTCTAAATGTAGTTCCTTTATAAAAATAAGCTGACGTGTTTTGATATGGCCATCCACTTGACTTTACCATACAACCTGGCCCCTCACTTATATTTAATATTTAATAAAATCATTTATAATCATGTAGGGAGGGGGTTTGTTTTTGCATTTTTAGACTTCTGGGCTCCCACTGATTATGTATACAAAATTTGGTTGAATTTGGTAAATGGCCAAGATTTTCATTTTTTGACCCCCCCCCCCCATTTTGGGCGGTTAGTTTTTGGATTTTTAGACTTATGAGGGTCCACTGACTATGTATATAAAATTTGGTTGTGTTTGCTCAAATGGCCTAGATTTTTAATTTAAATCCCCCCCCCCCCACTTCCACCCCTTAATTTTGGGTCGATATGCACCAAAATCTAATCAGCTCTTAATCTCAATGCACCAAAACTACGTGGAAATTTTGTTTTGATATTCCCACTAGTTTTTGAGCTAGCTCGTCCACAAAAAATTTGGTAACGCACAAACAGACTTAACATTTTGACAAAACAATGATTATTTCCTGAAAAATATAATGTTTTCGATGTTCACTTATTAGAGCTTTTTTGTGGACCGAAATGCCATGGTTTCGCCCAATTTTTTAAATCAAAATAGTTTCAGCCGTTTTTGAGAAATTTCAAAAAAAAGAAGCAAAAAAAACACTTTTTTCATGCACGATTACAATACTTGTCCATACCCTGTATGGTAAAGTTAAAAATTATCCTGTTTCATGTCCATGGGATAAGATTCAAAAGTATCATGAATTTTATGATTTTATTATTCAAACGCAACATTTCGTCAGTTTATTCAGACTTCCTCAAGCTTCTTGGATTATTTTCTTCTTCTTATTTTTAAACCTTAAAGGTATAGTTCCTTTGACAACTTGCGCAGTGTTTTTGTAAAAGAATCTTGTAAGCTTAATAAGGAGGAATAGACCAATACATACCATAACAGAAACTAGAAGAATCCAAATGCCCTGAGAACTCTGAATAAACGGACGAAAGATTGTGTTTGGATAATAAAACCATAAAATTATTTTGTTCTTATCCCTTGATTCTCATATTGATATGAAATAAATTGAGCATCATAATTATATTTTTTAAGTACACTCTATTGGGATGTTTTAACTATTTTTTATTACGAAAAGTGATTTAACCCTTCTTTCCGTGGAGTCTTCATATATACGATATATAATTTAATTTTCTATAAACTATATTAAGGAAAAGATGAGTTTAAAGGCTTATTACATATTATCATGTCTATTGATTTTACCACCTATTGAACACCACTTCAAAGTAAAATAGCCCAAAATAAGAACGGCGATAATTTATTTATTCCTGTATATACCTTGGATTTTGATCAGATATCATATATTGAGTTCTACACAAATTTTCTTAAGTTCCTTGTCTTTTTTCCATATTTTATCTGCTTAAATAATAACCATCCATCTCGAAGTTAGATTTTATATTTTTATCAATGAGAAATAAGTTGATTTATCGATTTTTGTCCATATTCCTGAATTTCTTGTTCTAATCCTTTTATCATCCCATCTTCCAACTTTTTCATTGTTATTCTATTGTCCCATATTCTAGTATATTTATCGCCATGGCTGGTTCTCCCCATTTTCTCATAATTTTTTTAAATTTCCACCCCAGTTTGTTCCTAAGTTGTTTGTAAAATTTCCAGTTATTTCTACCAAGCAAGACCATATTTCTTCAATTTCAAGTAAGTATTTATTACTTAGCCTTTTCGCTTGATAATTTGCATGATAATTATGTTCAAATAAAACCGTGTTTGGTGACCCTATTTTATTTCAATGAATTGGCTAAGGAGCCTGTGTGATGGAGAAAGGTCAAATAAAAAGTTATCTTCTATTTAAACAATAAATAAGTAAAATTTCAAACATGTTTTATTTGTGAAACTTACCTCGAAATTTTACTTACTTGAACCGACACCTAACTCTTTAAAATTGTCCTATTTAAACATTTATTTTAGGCATACACGAGGGGTGAACCGCAATTGGAATTACGTGTGTTTGGAATTATTTTGGAATTCATTAGATCATCTATTGTCTTCTACTTGGAAATGAAAGTCTAAGTGGAAGTAGAAGTAGGTGTATACGGTTTTAGGTCGCGGTTCACCCTCTCGGGCATACGTAAATCGATATTTTTAACATGTGCCTAAAATAAAGGTTTAAATAGGAGATAACATTTTTGTTTTACCTTTCTCCATCACACTGGCCCCTTAGCCAATTCATCGAAATGATAATTATGTTTAAATTACGATTTTCATTTTGAGTCATTTCTAATAATGTTTTTCATTTATATGCTTAATAGAAATTCTAACATGATTTGTAAATTGATTAATAGAATTTTAATTTTTCATACTCATTCAGGAGTGATGATGGTCTAATAGAGTGAAAACCTAAAGGTGAATATTTATGACAAAAATTGAAATTAAAAATTACAAAATTAAATTGATTCTATAAAGATTAGAAAATAGGAGCCGAAACTTTGGGGTTTCTGAATAGAAAATCGTATTTAATTTGCTCATATCTCCATTGGTACTTTAACTCATAAAACTTCCAAAAAATAAGCTGACGTGTTCTGATGTGGCCATTCACTTGACTTTACCATACAACCTGGCTCCTCACTTATATTTAATATTTAATAAAATTATTTATAATCATGTAGGGGGAGGGGGTAAGTTTTGCATTTTTAGACTCCTGGGACCCACTGATTATGTATACAAAATTTGGTTTAGTTTGGTAAATGGCCAAGATTTTCATTTTTTGACCCTCCGCCCCCCCCCCCATTTCGGGCGGTTAGATTTTTGCATTTTTAGACTTCTCGGTACCCACTGATTATGTATACAAAATTTGGTTGAGTTTGGTACAAATGGCCAAGATTTTCATTTTTGACCCTCCGCCCCCCCCCCTCCATCTTTTGGGCGGTTAAATTTTGCATTTTTAGACTTCTGGGGGTCCACTGATTATGTATACAAAATTTGGTTGAGTTTGCTCAAACGACCTAGATTTTTTAATTTTAACCCCCCCTCGACCCTCAATTTTGGGTCAATATGCACCAAAATCTAATCAGGTCTTAATCTCAATGGACAAAACTACGTGTAAATTTGGTTTCGATATTCACACTAATTTTTGAGCTAGCTTGTCCACAAATTTGGTAACGCACAGACTAACTAACTAACTAACTAATTGACATTTTGACAAAACAATTAATATCTCGAAAAATATAATTTTTTCGATGTTCACTTATTAGAGCTTTTTTGTAGACCGAAATCCCATGGTTTCGCTCAATTTTTGAATCGAAATAGTTTCAGCCGTTTTTTAGATATTTCGAAAAAAGAAGGAAAAAAACCACTTTTTTTCATGCATGATTACAATACTTGACCATACCCTGTATGTATATCAACTTAATACAAAATTAATTTTTTTTTTACGTCACATTAATATTATATGGGGGGTCGGGCAGACTAGGCGGTAGCATGTCAGCCAGCTAGCACCAAGAGGACCCGAGTTCGAATCCGGCTCGAGGCATCCGGCTAAAATCTGACCCCCGAGGTAGAGACAAATTTAAAAATAAAAATAAATAGTATCGTAAATGGCTTATGGCTACCATGGCCGAAAAGCCAAAAAAAAAAAAAAAAAATATTATATAATATTATTATTCTTTGGGTGATAATATTTGTCCATAGAATATAAATAAACAGCTCAATAGATAAAATATTATGAAAGGATTGCGTTGCAATTATGAAGATATGAAGCAACTTGGACATATACCAAAATCCTTTATACGTGAATGTCTCTACAAACAATTTGAGCTTAGACACTTTTCCATAAGCAACAAAAATATAGAATAAATTCAATTTAAATTATATAATTTTTTCCGAATGTTATGCATTTAGAAATCACAATTAAAAAGAATTATATTTCAATTTTATTTATCTAAATAAATAAATATATTTCAAAAATATAAAAGAAGCATTTATGTGTCAGGAATCTAAAGACTTCTAGGCTCTTCTAGAAAGCTTTCTTTAATTGTACAGAAATACTTAAAAAAATATGTGAGTTTTTTAATTTTCAAAAGTGTCCTTTTTTTTTGGAAATTTCAATATCACTTCAAAGTTAATGGGAAAATTTAAAAAAAAAATTTAAAAAGCTATGGTGTATCATGATAGTTTTTATGTTTTATTTAATTTCAGGTAAAAAACGCTCATCTCTTCTGGAGTTGAACCCAAGTGCGAACTTGCTATCTGGGTCAACAAAATTGTCCAGATATAAAAATTTTTAAGAAAAAATAAAACCGACTTCAAAAATTAAATGCAACAAATATAAAAATTCACTAAAAGGTATAAAATAATTATTATCTTATTTAGTTACAACTAAACGACGAAATATTAACACGAAATTACTTTTTAAAGTCGGTGCCAAACAAACTATACCTATAAGCGAGCGTACCCGCCAAACGTACTAAGTAAGATCCGTCGAGTGCGATTCATAAAAGGTATATGTTTGACACCAACTTCAAAAAGTAATTTCGTGTTAATATTTCGTCGTTTAGTTGTAACTAAATAAGATAATAATTATTTTATACCTTTTAGTGTATTTTTATATTTGTTGCATTTAATTTTTTGAAGTCGGTTTTTATTTTTTTCTTAAAAATTTTTATTTTTCTCTTTAGTGATGTTATTAATAGTGATTATATCATCAGAACTTGACCAAATTAATATGACACCATCCCTAAGACACCCCTTTCGGATAAAAAAAGAACCATCGAAATCGGTTCATAAACAAAGAGGTTAGGTCTAAACAAACCTAATAAAAAAGGTCTAATACCTATGAAAAAAAATCGAAAAAAAAATGGGACCAATCGGAAGCTAGACTGGACCCAATGCAAAATTTTTCAAAATCGGTTGACAATTGGCGGAGATATGAGGTAACATAGGCACAAAAAAAAAAAAAAAAAAAAAAAAAAAAATTCAGTCGAATAGAGAACCTCCTCCTTTTTTGAAGTCGGTTAAAAAGGAAAAAATTTAACTAGAATAAAAGTGAATATATTTTTGAAAAGAACATAAAATACATTTTTTTAAATGTGTTTTAAACATTATCAGACGAAAGGGGGGAGGGGGCAAAATGAAAATTCTAGCCTTTTCGACCAAAGTATGTATACAAAAATTTGCTTAGTTTATGCATTTCTAGCCTTCTGGGGGTCCACAGAATATGCATACAAAATTTGGTTGAGTTTTTTCTAGTTAAATTTTTTCATTTTTTAATACCTCTTCAAAATGTGGTAGATCTTTCTGCCTTACCCTGTATTATGTTCATTTAATATTATGAAGGTATTCTATTTTACATAGATGAAACCAGCGCCGAGTCATTTCAATTATAGCTTTTCTAAAAATTCGGATTTTCAATTGAGATGTTTATTTAAGGATAAGCTATTTTTCTAGAAAGTGAAAGCTCACTCAGCCCTTCAATAAAATTGATACAGATTGAAAAGTAACTTCCTGAAATGATTAGAATCTTATTTATTTATTTTTTTCGATCCGTCATCGTTAATTTAGAATAAAGGCCAGATATGTTTGGCATTTATTTCCGTTTTTGAACTTCTAATGAGAACAGTTAATTGTAATCTGGTTCACCTTGAAATCCGCTTAGTTCATCGATTCAATGTGAACAGTTAACACATAACATATCAGGGTCGCTAGATTGAATATTTATCAACATTCTTATTATTTAATCTCTATTTTATTATTCCTAAGATGTATTATATTTACCTAATAAAAGATTGAAGTCTTCTCTATTTAGGTAATTATTAAAAAAAAAATATCTTTCTCTCGTAAGAGTCCACTTGAACAAATTAAATTATGAACTGTAAATTCCTTAAACCAGTATATACATTATTATTTTGTTCTAAACATGAAAGAAATAATGATAAATTTTTAATTATGTTATACAGTGAAACCCCTCAAACTCGAACTAATTGGGCCAGTAGCCTGTTCGGATTAGCCGAAACGTCGTGGTTTGGATATCTTATTGAAGAAAATGGTTCTCTTTCTATCCTTGAGAAGCTTAAGAAAGTTATAATAAAAGACGTTATTTACTGGGTTGCACAATCGTGGCAAAATACAAGTGTGAACAAAACACCTTCCCAAACTTGAATTTGTCAACAAAAAAAGCCGTTCGGATTTCCGGGGTTCGGATTTGAGTGGTTTCACTGTATACTGATGTTATATATATGTTAATTCTTTTAATGATTCTTCCAGTTGTACTGAAGAAGCGTTTGAATAAAATCGAAAGCCTTACAAAGGTTTTGAGTGTTACTAATCTTAATTTTCCTTAATAACTAAATATTACTAAAAATCGATTAATAATTTGATTTACTTTGATTAGTTTTCAAAAGAATTGGCATGTAGTAAATATACCTTTAAGTCAAAAGAACAACTAACAAGTTGTTAATTTTTTTATCATTTAAAAGGCCTATCAAAGATACAAAACTTGGTACTTGCTCTTTAAGGCCTGAATCAGGCCGCAATTGCTTTTAAACTCGGCCCAAAAGGACAACTTTTTGAGGCTGCAACTTTTGGGGAATTTTCGTATATGTGCGATTTTTAACGGGCATATATGGTATATTTAATCCATTCTGAGAAACTCTAGGTAGATCATATTATTTTATTCTGTGTATATTATTTAAAAAAAATGTTGAGTACGTATCAGGTTTTCGGTCAAAAATTAATTGTTATCGATCATTTATTAGATGATCTTCAGGACTATAAACTATGGTTTATTTAATAAAACATCGATACAATTGAGGTGTGATTTTTACCGAAAACCTGATACCTAGTCAACGTCCTAATAATTCTTACGATCGACCCACAAATCCAAACAATTATTTATTTATTTATTTATTTAATTTGTGCAGAGAAAACTATAGACACATATTTAATTACTTAAAATTGGGAAGATGGAAGAAATTAAATTAAACTATATTTTTAGTGTCACTTTATTTTGTATAATAATAAAAATTTTGTATAATAATAAAAATTGGTAAAATTGCGTGGTAGGTTTCACAAAAAAGAAATAGAAAAAAATGAGTTTTGAATTCGATATATTTCGGGTTGTCAGCCCATCTTCAGGAGTCAGAGAGTTTTTCTCCAACTCCTTAAGATGGGATGACAACCAAATATATCGAATTCAAAACTCATTTTTCTATTTCTTTTTTTGTGAAACCTACTACAATTTTACCCAATTTTTATTATTATATAAAAATGTTTCACTTAGAACCAACACCTATCTCCTTAAAAGTTACCTTTATTTTGTAATTGAATTGGACGTTTCGTACATCTTCAAGAGACTATCCTCAGCACAATGTCAATTTTTAGAAGTCTCTTTTGTTGGAGATACAATTAAACGACGATTCATTAAAAATCCAATGAATAAAATAATATATTTTTTTAATCTACCATATACCCTTTAGGATAAGAAAAGGCCTATTTATAAACACAATTTTCATTTTTTCCAATTTAATTTAGTTTTTACCATCATCCCGATTTAAAGAAATTTTAATTATATACTTATGATTGAATTTCTTCAATATTATTTATCGAGCTTAGGGGCGTCCATAAATTACATCACACATTAACGGGGGAGGGGGCATCTCAGATTTGTGACAAAATGTGACAGGGGGCCCGGGGATCTTAAAAATTGTGATGTCACAAAAGTCAAATTATTAAATTATAGGGTATAAAAGTGATAGTGTGACGTCACAAGGAAAATGTAACAGAATGTTGAAATCCGTGGGACGTAATTTATGGACGATACCTTAAGTTAATCTTAATTTATAACTTAATTGGAGGTGAGTATAATTTGTGACCATGAATAATTAATTTAAAGGTGAAATGTTAAAAAAGAAGAATGAATAAGAAAGAAGGTCTCCTTCACCTTGTGGACAATAGAGTTCGCTGCCCCATCTTGCTTCCGCCCTCCGACAAGGAAGTCCTTCCTCGCCTGGTGGGCATTTCGTGGTCGGCTGTTCCTCATCTTTCCAAAGGGGCTAGATTCAAAGAAATACATTATTAGTAAGTATAACATAAGAACTTTTGGAGCATACAATTAAAATATTTTGTTATTATATAAAAATAAATGGAGTTTAAAATTCTTGATCTGCACGCTTAATTAATTAATTAATTTTTAATTTTATCGAATTTACCATATAAAAATACAATTCCTATAGATATTGGAAGACCCTTGCATTTCCGAAGAGAAGGAGAATTAATCATGCAATAAGGTGGATGGAATATCATCTGAATCGTTCTCCACAAAGGCTGGTGTTCCCCAAGGCTCTGTAATCTCCCCTATACTCTTCCTAATTTATATAAACGACCTCATCGATCAAACGTCAAACCCCACTCATTGTTACGCCGACGATAGCACTCTGCACGTCAAACCCTCACTCCCGAATAATCGAATCTATGTTGCCTCCTCAATCACTCTCGACCTAGACAAACTGAATAAATGGGGCTCTCAAAATTTAGTTTAATGCAAACAAGACTCAATGTTGTCTAATTTCTAGGCGCGAAAATAAAAATTTCCCTGATATTCACTTCGATTCGAATACCCTGAAAATGTGTGACAGCCTATCCATGTTGGGCGTCTCTGTCGCATCTGACCTGTCTTGGAATGAACACATCTCCTCTGTGGCGAAATCTGCAGCATGGAAGATTGGCTATTAATTCAGGTCCAAGCGGTTTTACAAGCCCCCACATCTTCTCACCATCTACAAGGCCCAAATCCGGCCCTGTCTCGAATACGGCTCATCATCTATGGAGAGGAGCCTCTAAATATTCTCTTGCTACCCTGGATGCAATTCAGAAACGAGCCGTCAGGCTAATTGACGATTCTTACCCTCACCGACTCCCTCGACTCGCTAGCTCATCGAAGAAATGTCTCTGCCCTTTCCTTTTCTATAGATACTATCACGGCAGGTGCTCTGATGAGATAAAATCAATAGTTCCCCCCAAAGCATGCTTTGCGCGTAGCACGCGTTTTGCCGACTCCCAACACTCTTTCGCGGTCAAATTAGAAAAGTGCCTGACCACTTCATTCGCCAATACATATATCCCCATGACATCAAGGAACTGGAACTCTCTCCCAGCCTCCATCTTTTCCAGCACTTATAATCTTCAAACCTTCAAAACCCGAGTGCATAAACACCTACGTCTACACCCTCTCACTTAATCAACTTTCCCTTCTCTTCGGTAATGCAAGGGTCTTTCGAGATCCATAGGAGCTGCATCTTTACTGGTGCACCCCTTCTTTCATTAGATTGCATTAAAAAAAAAAAAAAAAGGCGTGGGTGTCTATGAACCCGGGTATTGATGGTTTTGAAGACGGAGGCCGGGAGAGAGTTCCAGTTCTTTGAAGTCATCGCGATAAATGTTTTGGCGAATGAAGTCGTCTGGCCCTTTTCCAATTTAATCGCGATTGAGAGTCAATAAATCAAAGGCTTTGAGGGGATTTAAACTCATTAAAGAAATTATCGTCTAATTTCGATTTCATTGTGCTAATTGTCCTAAGATTGAAAAGTAAAAAGTATTTGGAAAACTTGAAAATAGAAAACTAGCTAAAATGAATTCTCGAAATTTTACATCTCTTTTTAGGGTCCTACATCAGTTACTAAGAACTTATCATATCTGTCCTTCCCTTTGACATAAATCGTATAATTTATCAGCTATTGTGATAGAAATATATTTATACATTTAATATTCGCAAAGTGTCACTAAACAGTGTGAGAGATAAAAATGTTTTTCAAAATATTATTAAAAGTTAAAGGAATCATAGGGAGTTGGACTTGACTTTAAATTAAATACAAAGTTTTTATTTAAATAGGCCAAACGTTTCGTTGCTGGTTCGCAACTTCTTCATCAGATATCTGATAGTAGATAAAAAGAAATGAGAAAGTGAGAGCACACCAAGATTTTTGTACCATTTTGTAATTCATATAATTTTGTATATTATGATAAAATCCACAACAACTCTGCCTGCGGACAATTTATTTATAAAATTAATTGTGTCGCTAATACTCTCTTAGGAACTGATGATGGCATTATTTAATTAAAGCCGAAACGTTTTCCATAATTGGGAGTTTTTTATTCAGCAGAGGCTACCCATTGACTAGAATCCTTCTCCATTACTTAATTAGATAAAAAGAAATTTTTTGTTCAATTTGATTCTCTTAATTATTTTAACGGGAAACAATTACATTTTTTAAATGGTTTATCTTTTATATTATTTGATAAAATTGAGTGATTTGTAAGGATACTGTTTGAAAATGGGTTTTCTCTTAGTCAAAACCCCAGACAAATAAGTTCAATAAATGAGCCACTGAAGAAGTTGCGTACCAGCAACGAAACGTTTGACCTATTTAAATAAAAAACTGTTTTTAATTCAAAGTAAAGTCTAACTCCCTACGATTCCTTTAATTATTAATCATGGACACGAATAATGAAATATTATTAAGAGTGATTTTTATTAATTTCCTCCTCTAACTTTCCACCCCTATGATTTTAAAATTCATAAAAGTACTTTAGTGTATACAAAATTTATTTTGGATGACAAATAAAAATGAAAGTAAAAACTATCTATATGTGAGTTCTATTCGTACAATTGGGCTAGGGATGTAAAAATATGCGAAATTATATCTTGGGGTTCTGGTCCACACCCTATATAATTAATTATGCAAGAAAAGTCTCAAGTCACGAGTGACGTTTGAATTCTAGAAAAGAGAAAATATTCAGGGGTTGGATCAAAATTTGGATTCCCATACGATGTTAATTAGAATGCAAGAAAATAGTTAATAAATTATACATAGATAGAATGGTGAGAACACATTTACAAAACATTCAATTCTTTAATAAGATTAGTTGTAAATTTAATAATTTCTAATTTATTATAATTTCATTTCCTCAAATAAAAGAAAAAAAGATTATTATATAATTACAAAAATGAATATTTCCTTAAAAATTAAATAAATGCAAATCTGATTTCTCTCTCTCTATCTGCTCCTGAAGATGGGTTTAATTAATACCTCGATATATTTACAATTTTATTTTTGTGAAACTCACCTTGCATTATTTATATTAAATATTATTATTAAATATGTTTCACCTTGCACCGACCACAATGTTCCTTAACATTATCAATATATTTTCTCTTTAAAAAAATTCAAAAATCAAAATAATTAAATGGTACCAAATAGTGATTATTAATCTTGAACATCATCCATGGTCCTAATTAATATTTGTGGGATTTAAAATTCATTGTAATTAAGTACCTTGAGAACCACAAAAAAGGTCATATATAGTTTTTTGTAAAATTATATTTTAAAAGTACTTCATTTTAGAATAAGATAGTACATTGGATATGGTTTAGCAACGATCCGTTGGAGTTTATTTTTTTAATTTTTGTTTTTAAATGTACTTTAAAAAAATAGATAGTTTTTTAAATCTTTGTTGCATTATTAAATTCTTCTTCAACGATAATGTGGTTAGATCTCTTTTATCTATGCTATTAAGAATAAATGACAATTCAACACATGGTTAGTTTGCTAGTTTAGTTCTTTTATTGTTTGGCAAGCTAGGTTGGCTAAACAGATTTTGTTTTAGTTTTCCGTGAATTTTCTAATTTTCCGGGCAACTTTTCCGATGTTTTTTTACGTATTAACCTGAATTGGACTATTACGAACGTTTTAAAAAAATTAGCCAAATCGGTTCAGGCATTTGAGAGATCCGCGCTTACAAAGAAAAGAAATTCATTTTTATTATATAGATTAACAAGACTCAATATATATTTCGAGCGAAGAGCCCATCTTCAGGAGTTTGCAATGATAACAAAATGTATGTATCACTGTAAACTCCTGAAGATGAGCTTTTACCGAAATATATATCGTCTCCTTAGAGTGTAAACCTGCTAAATCCATTTTTTATCATATATGACATATTAATACCGTTAAAGAAAAAATGAAAAAGAGATGCATCATCGTTCAAATAAAACTGCTACTTAAAATTACGATCGTAAGTTGTAGAAAAAAATGTATGAAAAATAGTTTCTATCCATAACAACAATATTAATTTTTTTTTTACTTATGGAAAGTGGTGGTAGGTTTTAGGTGAAACATGATGTTAGTTAATAGAGTAAAGGGTGTGTAGTTTCACAGTGAATGAAATAAAACTCAAGAGGTTTATACAAACTCAATATATTTCGGATTATTGGTCCATCATCAGGAGTTTACAAGTAAATACTGATATTAACTTGTAAACTCTGATGATGGACTAATAATCCGAAATATATTGGTTTATAAACCTCTTTGAGTTTTATTTCATTCACTGTAACACACCCTTTACTCTATTAACTAATATTAAATTTGTTTGTTTTTTCCTTGTCCTGAGTTAGCAGGTTTACACTTTAAGGCGACGATATTGAGACGATATTGAGAATAAACAATATTTCGTAAATGTGCGAAAACTAATAATCTATTTTAATAAATATGTTTCCCCTTAAACTCTCCCTGAACAAAATTTTACTATAGTAGGTCCAACTGGGAACATTTTTCAATTCATAAACCTGCCCACATTACCCTCAACAACAACAAGTAATCAAGTTTTTATTTTTTCTTAATTTCTTGACCTTATTTTTGAATAGGTGATCAGAAGATTCTAGATCCGTTGTCTATCAATCAAACAAGCCTATTTCCAGAATTCAGTTTAAAGCCGGCACGCTACATCTTTCAGTAGTTAAAATACAATAACTTTTAAGGAGATAGGTGTTGATTCTAGGTGAAACATTTTTATATAATAATAAAAATTGGGTAAAATTGCGAGGTACGTTTCACAAAAAAAAGAAATAGAACAAAAATGAGTTTTTTTTTTTTTTTTTTTTAATGCAATCGAATGCAAGAAGGGGTGCACCAGTAAAAGTGTAGCCCCTATGGATCTCGAAAGACCCTTGCATTACCGAAGAGAAGGGAAAGTTGATTAAGTGAGAGGGTGTAGACGTAGGTGTCTATGCACCCTGGTTTTGAAGGTTTGAAGATCATAGGTGCTGGGAAAGATAGAGGCTGGGAGAGAGTTCCAGTTCCTTGAAGTCATGGGGATATATGTATTCGCGAATGAAGTGGTCCGGCACTTTTCCAATTTGACCGCAAAAAGAGTGTTGGGAGTCGGCAAAACGTGTGCTGCGTGCAAAGTATGCTTTGGGGGGAATTATTGATTTGATTGAGTTTAGAATTCGATGTGTGGGGTCGGGTGTGTAGGGTCAAAAAATGAAAATCTAGGCTCTTATACCAAACTCAACCAAATTTTGTATACATAATTAGTGAGGGGGCAGAACCCCCCCCCCACCCAAGGGCAGGGCTCATGGGATGAGTATAACGGCAACGACAAACCGTTTCTTATGCCAAACTAACCGTAATTAAATATAACTACTTTTGCATTTTTTTTAATCGACCCGAAATTTAGTCCTCTTCAATTTACTATCCCAAGTAGCACAAGAGATTCTACGAATATCTATCAAATATATTAAAAGTACATATATATTCCTCAGAATATTCTTAGAATAATTGATCCGGAAAAATTCTTGGACGAATCTTCCGGGAATATCCTTTAGTGGATAATCTAAGAATGTTCAACTAAGAATATTCTAGTAAATTGAATTAAATGTCCTACATGAATATTTTAGGGTTAGCTTATTTAGTCAGAGACTCTGACTCCTCATGATGGGCTGACAACCCAAAATAAATCAAATTCTAAACTCATTTTTGTTTTATTTCATTTTTTGTGAAACTTACCTCGCAATTTTACCCAATTTTTATTATTATAGTTAAAATACAATCCACAACGTATAATCTTATTAAAAATAAATTTTAATTTATTCAGGAATCTAATTCTGTATCTTCGAGGTTAACCAGTGTGACGAACGAAAGACAAAAGCCTTTATTTCTTCTGCATGTCGATTCCGGGCCATGGGATTGTTCTCATGACATACAATTCAATGGGTTTGCACTTTGTTTATCCGATTCATGACCTACTCAATTATTCTATTTAAATCTATACATTTTTAAATTGAAAATGGATATATCTATCATACAAAATATAATTAATTTGTTTGATTATTTTACAGCTATGAAAATATATAAATAAATCCGAGCTACACAATTTATTATTCTGTCATTTTAAGGGTTTGGTCTTTACAAGCGACCCTTATAATTTCGCTATGTAAGTTCAATGTTCATGCATCCTTGAACTCCTAAAATTTACCAACTTTTGTGATGAAATTTTATAGACGATTGCTTTTAATATTTCACAAGCTTATAGAAATTAAAAAAATTGAAGCAACTCCCGAAACCTAGAAATAAAATTTGGCACACACCATCGAGTGGGATACCATTGAATAGATCTTTTGAAATCTATTAAATATGTATCTTGTGATTTTTATTTTGTTATGCTAGTCACGCACTAATAAACTCACAATGTTATTTACAGAAGTGGCTTATTCGTACCTAACTTTACAGCCCTCAACACTTTGCGGGTGTGGTTTATAAACCACATGCTAAAATTATAGCCTGACGCGGGTGTGGTGTATAAACACGCCACTGTATAACAATAAATACATGAAATATTTTTTCCATTTTTTTTGCGTTTGGAGCGCTTGGTTCTATAAAAAATACCCGCACTTAAAGGATTAAGAAATAAGCCGGCCGAGTCGGGTCGGACTGACACACTCCGTTTATTAAATCTTCCAAATTATTTGGGATATCAAATTCATTCTTATTTGTCATGGATAAAGAAAGAATGAGTGCATTTGTGGAATTGTTGAATAATTTTAAGTTATTCGTTTCACTTTTGAGCCCCGACAAGTTCAAAAGCTACCCAAAAATGGCCACTCTGTAGCTGTCTCATACATGCATTTTAAAGTGAATTAAATTAAAAAAAAAAAAACTAATTCTACTTTTAAAAAGACCTTAACAGGATACCTAAAACCCATGATAAAAATATTTTTTATAACAGGAATAGTAGGGAATTTGATAAATTAAAAACACAGAATTTTTGGCCAGACGTTTCGTCAATTTATTTTGACTTCCTAAGTGGCTCATTTTATCACTCTTTGTCAAAAACAGTTTTATTATAGGACAAAACATCATTAATCTTTCTTTAACATATTCTTGACTCACAATAATCAACAATCTTGGAAACGACTTTTTCTTTAACACTTACAATTTGTCATCCTTTTTATACAGAGATAACATGTGTAAAATAAAAAAAAAATAAAAAAATTGACTAAGAGTGTTAAAATGAGCCACTGAGGAAGTCAAAATAAATTGACGAAATGTCTGGCTCACTTAATAAAAATTCTGTCTCTTTTAATTTATCCAAATCCCTACTATTCCTGTTAAAAATAATTTACTATGGATACGAATGAAGTAAGAATATTTTTTATTTTTGACCCCATAAAAAATTCAACCCTTTTCAAAATAATCATTCGATTAAAATATCAATACAATTTTTTATTTCGAGCAAAATAAATACATAAATGAAAACTTGTACATTTCAAGCTTGTATCTTCTTTAGAATACCAGCTACAATGCTCCTACATACATTGCTCCTACACACATACAAACCGACAGACGTTGTATCGACACTAATAAAGTGCCATTTTACTTCTGAACGGAACTCTAAAATAAAAATATAGTCTGCTACTTCGCCCTTCATTGATCTTTCCCGAGCTCTACTTATTATAGTTTTTTTTACTTTACCATACAGGGTATGGTCAAGTACATATTTAAGTGTCTGACAGAAAATTAATCCTTGAAATTTGAAGAATATAAACTACATAGTCAATTAAATTTTGGAAGAATTTTTTAATTAACGTATTAAACGACTAATTAATGTACTAAAAATAAACCTGTTAACCGATATGATTAGATTATATTGATTTTATTATAATTTAAAATATCTGAAAACTTTTATTTTATTATATATACTTTTCAAAACTGGTAAAACTTGTTGATAATTTATTAAGGAAAAAAAGGACATTTTACTTTTTTCATTAAAATAATTATGAAATATTAGAAAATCTCAAGTTTTTTTTAATAGCTTTTGATTTGGACTGATATCATTTATTTTCAAGTTCTAATCTATTTAATTAATTACTTTTATATTTAATATATAAAAACATATTAATTATATTTTAATAATTTCTCTTAATAAATATGTGCTTTTTTTATAAATTTTATTAAACCAATTATTTTACATTAATTAATGAATACATTGTATTTTTGCTTCGATTCCGGAGATTACTTCTCCACCATCTAATGTCCTTATTCATCTTTAGTCCTTGTTTTTAATAAGAGGAAAAATCTAATTAGATAAAAAACCTCTTTTCCGATAATTATTTCAATTCCATTATTCCCCAATCAAGTCGATTGGTTATCTTCATTCCCTTCTCATCCAATCCATCCAATAAATATGTGCTCAAAATATTTTTATTTAAGATACTATTTAAGTAATTTGATTTGAGAGATTTTACATTTTACCATTGATATTGTAAATAAATAAATTAACACGTTCTGATGTGCCCATAAACTTGACTTTACCATACACTTTTGTTTGAGTTTGGTATAAGGTACAAGCCTAGATTTTCATTTTTGTCCTCCCCCCCACTTTTGGGTGGTTAGTTTTTGCATTTTTAGTCTTCTAGTAGCCCACTGATTATGTATACAATATTTGGTTGAGTTTGGTCCAAGGACCTAGATTTTCATTTTTTGACCCTTCTTTATGGAAATTTTGAGAAAAAATTATTTTTCGTAAATATTTATATTTTTTACTTTACCATACAGGGTATGGTCAAATATTGTAATCGTGCATGAAAAAAGTGTTTTTTTTGCTTCTTTTTAGAAATATCTCAAAAACGGCTGAAACTATTTTGATAAAAAAATTGAGCGTAACCAAGGCATTTCGCTCTACAAAAAAGCCCTAATAAGTGAACATCGAAAAAATTATATTTTTCGAGATAAAAACTGTTTTGTCAAAATGTCTGTTAGTCTGTTAGTCTGTGAGTTTTGTGGACGAGCTAGCTCAAAAAACTAACGTGAATATCAAAACCAAATTTCATACGTAATTTTTGGTGCATTGAGATTAAGAGCTGATTTTGGTGCAAATCGACCCACAACTAAGGGGGCAGGGGGGGGTAAAAATTTAAAATTATAGTATTTTTAAACTAAAAAACAAGCAAAATGAAATATACTATAAAATGAACCTATAATAACGAAAATATTTTTTTTTTGGCGCCAAAATGTGGAGTCAAAAAATAAAAATCTAGGCCATTTGAGTAAACTCAACCAAATTTTGTATACATAATCAGTGGGCTAGCAGAAGACTAAAAATGCAAAAACTAACCTCCCAAAATGGGGGGGGGGGGGCAAAAAATCAAAATCTAGGCCCTTGTAAGAAACTCAACCAGATCGACCTGGTAAAGTCATGTGTATGGCCACATCAGAACGTGTCAATTTATTTTTATTTTTAACCGACTTCAAAAAAGGAGGAGGTTCTCTATTCGATTGAATTTTTTTTTTTTTTTTTTTTTTTTTTCTAGCTTCCGATTGGTCCCATTTTTTTCGATTTTTTTTCATAGGTATTAGACCTTTTTTATTAGGTTTGTTTAGACCTAACCTCTTTGCTTATGAACCGATTTCGATGGTTCTTTTATCCGAAAGGGGTGTCTTAGGGATGGTGTCATATTAATTTGGTCAAGTTCTGATGATATAATCACTATTAATAACATCACTAAAAAGAGAAAAATAAAATTTTTAAGAAAAAATAAAAACCGACTTCAAAAATTAAATGCAACAAATATAAAAAATACACTAAAAGGTATAAAATAATTATTATCTTATTTAGTTACAACTAAACGACGAAATATTAACACGAAATTACTTTTTGAAGTTGGTGCCAAACATATACCTTTTTTATGAATCGCACTCGACGGATCTTACTTAGTACGTTTGGCGGGTACGCTCGCTTATAGGTATAGTTTGTTTGGCACCGACTTTAAAAAGTAATTTCGTGTTAATATTTCGTCGTTTAGTTGTGACTAAGTAGGATAATAATTATTTTATACCTTTTAGTGTATTTTTATATTTGTTGCATTTAATTTTTTGAAGTCGGTTTTTATTTTTTTCTTAAAAATTTTTTTCATTCATGATAATCTCATCTCCAAGACAATTTGTATCATTGTCTTTTTTCAAAATATTTATTTATTTATAGTTGTTTTATATTCCTTTCTTAAAGCAACTATTTTTCCAAGTTTCTTAAAATTTCCATTCCAGCGGAGAACTTCTCCCGAGCTTTGGATTTTTAAAAAATTTAGATTTTTGAATTGAAACTTCTTTAGCGACGTATCTGTTTGAATTTTTTGTTACAATAAAGGAGAAATGACCTAATAGAGGGGAAATATTTAAAAGACAAGCTCTTTAATTTTAAAATAAATATTTAAATTTTCCTAATTTTAATAAATTTTATTTGTCATAAATAATTAGTGGGTTTTAAAAGAATAATTTAAATTTCCTAATTTTAATAAATTTTATTTCATGACTGTCCTGAGCTATTTATTAGTGGGTTTTAAAATTAAAGTTTTACTTCTCCCGTGAGCTTATGTGGATGAGGCTCACAAATTTTTTATTAAAGAATTTCTATTTATTTTTTAACTTTATCTAGATACATACATATTTATTTTCAATCTTCTACTGACCTTATTAAAAGCTCCTGGTTTCGAAAGGATTTTCACATATTTGGATAAATTGGATGATGCTTCAGCTGCAAGCGGCTCATTGCTCTTCTCGAAATGTTCATTCGCTAAAACACAAACAGTAAAAAGAATAGAAATCACAATCGAATTGTAACGTGACATTTTTTTAATTGACCGTCCTCAACTAATTGTCAATTTAATATGTGAAAGCGATTTGAATTTACATAAAGTGAACGAGTAAGTTACTCAATGGTCTCCAAATGGAGCCGTCAAACGCCTGTTTGCAACTAAACGCAATCCTCGTGAGTGAGGGTCTCCACAACTGGACAAACACACAGACAGACTCACTCTCCGCCACCTTTCTAATGACCTCTAATAATGTTAACATTGTAATTGATAAATTTTATTTAAATATTAATATTTAGGTAAAATATTAATATATAAAACAAAATAAAATTTAAGCTTAGTATATATTATACATCCTTGGGCTGATTTAAAAAACTTTTTTTGGAAAAATGCTCATTTCAGAAGCAATATTGGAATATTTATTGTAATTTATTCGAATTAAAGCAGAAAGAAATAAAAAGGGAAGGTGAGAAGATATATATATGTATATCAAAAGAGTAACGGGTAACCAAACGTCCGGGTTATGCTTGTGTGAGTGGCGTAATAAAGTTATAAACGAGGGAATTAAAAGTTCACAAGTTCTGGAGCAGCACTTCTCAACCAGGGGGATTTAGGGTTTTAATTGATGGATGAGAGTATTGAGACCTGGGCCGGGTGAATTTGTGAGGCCCTGGGCTAACACTACTAGAGGGCCTGCCTAATTAATCAAACTAATTGCCATTTTGTTAAAAAACTGTTTTCTATAATGATGTATAGGGCATAGGAAAAAAATTAGGACAATAAAGTATTGCTGGGAGGTCCTTTATATCCACGTGACACTGGGCTGCGGCCCAAAAAGTCCCGATATAGATCCCCCTGATTGGGACCACTATCAAGCTATTGTGATGTCCAAAAGATTAAATACACACCATAATATAATAAGGCCCTGAAAGTCGTATAAAGTTATTTTTGGCACCGAAATTTTGTATTTTCAATCGACTGATTAGATTTTGAGCTCTCTAGCTTTCAGAACTTTTTGGATCATTTTATTGTTAATTTCTC
>JALMQS010000085.1:23392787-23518479 GCA_024734495.1 Forficula auricularia | reverse complement strand
AACGTGTGCAACCAAAAATTTGGCGTGATTTGGAGCAATGTACAGACAAAACCATATATATATATGTATATATATATATATATATATAAATTACGATTTCCAACTTGAAATCGGGGTTTTTAAAAAGAAATGAAATTTCTTTTTAGATTTATTTTATTTATTTTAATTACAATATTTATTTTATAAAGGTTGTTAAAGGAGTTTTAATTTTTATAACTAGAAGGAAACACTTTTATAAAAACCTTCCGGGACAATTTGAATGGGTACTCGGGGCAAAGCTAAATAAGGCTTACACGAGTTGCGAAGCAAAATGACCACGAGAGCGGCGCTCTCAGGTGTTTTATACAGTATTTAGTGCTGGATCAGCAAGCCAAGTAGAGATCCTACAGGGGGCTGACCCAGCAGTTCTTACCACTATAACTTATTATTATCATTTCCGTCCATAATTTAATTTATAATTTGAAAGTTTATATTGGGAAAATAAGGACAAGTTTTTTATGTGTGACTTTTTTATTTATCCACCAACGTTTCGTCGACTTTGCCGACTTCTTCAGGGCTTCTATAATTATAAGAATATTCTTGATATTAATTTTACAAAAGTACAGTCAGAATCCAAAAACAAACATGTATCAATAGTTTCACCTACCAAATAGTCATGTCACACACTCGTTTAAATTTTCTTATTACCTTCGTTACCATTAAATAATAAGAAAATTTAAACGAGTGTGTGACATGACTATTTGGTAGGTAAACTATTGATACATGTTTGTTTTTGATTCTGACTCTACTTTGTAAATTAATCAGAATGTTCTTATAATTATAGAAGCCCTGAAGAAGTCGGCAAAGTCGACGAAACGTTGGTGGATAAATAAAAAGTCCACATAAAAAACTTGTCCTTATTTTTAACCGACTTCAAAAAAGGAGGAGGTTCTCTATTCGATTGAATTTTTTTTTTTTTTTTTGTGTGCCTATGTTACCTCATATCTCCGCCAATTGTCAACCGATTTTGAAATTTTTTTTGCATTGGGTCCAGTCTAGCTTCCGATTGGTCCCATTTTTTTTTCGATTTTTTTCATAGGTATTAGACCTTTTTTATTAGGTTTGTTTAGGTTTGTTTAGACCTAACCTCTTTGTTTATGAACCGATTTCGATGGTTCTTTTTTATCCGAAAGGGGTGTCTTAGGGATGGTGTCATATTAATTTGGTCAAGTTCTGATGATATTAAGTCACTATTAATAACATCACTAAAAGAGAAAATTAAAAATTTTTAAGAAAAAAATAAAAACCGACTTCAAAAATTAAGTGCAACAAATATAAAAATACACTAAAAGGTATAAAATAATTATTATCTTATTTAGTTACAACTAAACGACGAAATATTAACATGAAATTACTTTTTTGAAGTTGGTGCCAAACATATACCTTTTATGAATCGCACTCGACGGATCTTACTTAGTACGTTTGGCGGGTACGCTCGCTTATAGGTATAGTTTGTTTGGCACCGACTTTAAAAAGTAATTTCGTGTTAATATTTCGTCGTTTAGTTGTAACTAAATAAGATAATAATTATTTTATACCTTTTAGTGTATTTTTATATTTGTTGCACTTAATTTTTGAAGTCGGTTTTTTATTTTTTCTTAAAATTTTTTATCCCAATATAAACTTTCAAACTATAACTTATATAGATATACAATTTTGCTCGTTTAATAAGAGTAGATTCGTATTCCATAAATAATTACAATTAATTATGTGTGATTTTACTAAAAATTCAAATAGGCACATATTTATTATTAATAGATATTTTGTTTGAAATATCGAAAACTTTCTCGTCAAGGTTATCACTTTCAGGCTGTTTGTTATCAGTCCCCCCATATCTTTGTAAACGATTCCATACACCTCTACTGTATATTATATATATAATAACTATCGCAACAACACCTTTCACTTTCAAAATGATTGGAAAATAAATTCTTAATTTTCTTCCTAATATGTGTGTGTATGTGTCCAGTTCGTACTTGTTGTTGTCTGACCGTTGTTTCCTTCTTTTATTAGATTATTATTATTATTGTAATCCATTCTGAGTTTCAGGGTCGATTAGTTTATTTTAAATACTACTTTAGCCCAATAGATAAAAGTACAAATTACAAAGAAATAAAAATAATAATAATAATAATAAAAAGTAAAACACGAAAATTGCATTAACATTAGACGTACATATAGCAATTTTATTTAGAATAAACATCACTAATTTAATCACATCATCACTAATTTAAATAGATAGGGATTTTATTGTGTAACTTTTAAACAATGTTGTTTTCAGTGGCGTATTTCATGCGGGGGGGGGGGGTAAGTCAATCCACAAATCAAAATATTTAGTGTGGAATTTTTTTCCTTATTAAAACAAATAGTCCAGTTCAATTGTGTTTTTACCCGGAGAGTTTTGCGGTAGTTGTAATTTCTTCGACCCTGTATGGGTTTTTGCTTATAACTCGAAAACTATCAACTTTTCCTAAATAACTTTCTTATTAAAAATGAAAGTTCATAAAATTTCCTACAAATTTTATCTATTAGGATTTTTATCAGAACAACCGTTTGAGCTCATCAAGCGCTAGTTGAAAATTGCCGTATTTTTCTGTTACCACAGATCCCTAAAACTCCACACTTTTCTAGATTTTTTCCTATTTTGACCATGAAGGACAATTTTTTGACTAAAGACGACTATATACATTTTTAATCTAAATTAAACTTGCTACAATTGAAACAAAGTTTCATCTAAATTGGATAATGGTAACCCGTGCCTCAATGGAGTTCAAATTTTGAAAAAATCAAATTTTTTGCAAAAAATCGCAATTTTCCTTCATAAAATGAAAACCACTCATCCTAGAAACTTGATTCTTATCTCATCTCTCTAGGAAATTTTATTGACTTGAACGTTTAATTGGACCACTTTTTTGATAAAACTCTTAGATTTTATAGATATGCAGCATTTTCCATGACATTTCTGAGGATTCGGATCATATCCTGTCATGGAAAATCCTGGATATCTATAAATCTAGAGTTTTATCAAAAAAGTGGTCCAAAGTAAACGTTCAAGTCAATAAAATTTCCTAGAGAATGAAAATAGAATCAAGTTTCTAAGATGAGTGGTTTTCATTTTATGAAGGAAAATGTGATTTGCAAAAAATTGCAGTGTTTCAAAACTTCAACCGCATTGTGGCACCGATTAACATTTATCCAATTAAGATGAAACTTTGTTTAAATTGTAGAAAATTTAATCTAGTTTAAAAATGTATAGTGTGGTCTTTGTCGAAAACATGCTCCTTCATGGTCAAAATGAGAAAATATCAAAAAAGTGCGAGTTTTTGGGTGATCCGAGGGGGCTGCCGAAGTCGAAAACTTAGATTTTGCGCTTGATCTTGACCGGTTGGTCGAAGAAAAAAAACCTAAATAGTTATGAACTTTCATTTTGAATAGGACAATTATTTACGTAAATTTGATAGTTTTTGAGTTATAAGCGAAAAACCGCCAAAAATGGAAATTTTCACCATTTTTTGAATTTTCTACAATGTTGCGTCACGTAATTTTGGTGGAAGACCTCGGATTTGGATTCAGTGGACCAAAAATCATATATATATACAAAAAATCAAAGTTACCCCAAAACTTTTCCCATATGGGCCCATTTGAGCACAATTTGACTGGACTATATGTTTATTTGCAGAGAGGACAATCTCATTGATTCCTGCTCAATATTTGAATTCATAATGAACAGATAAGATTTTGAGCTTGCTAGATTCAGAAATTCAGGCTCAAAATTACGAATAAATACATTTTTTGGAATGTTTTTATTGGTATTTTAAGACTTTGTCATGATCAATGAATTTTATTTGATTAAATTTTTATTTTATTTTTAAAACTCACAAATAATTCATTATAAATATTATCATATACTATATATTAAAATTAGAAAATTTAATTTAGTATTAGATCAAATCTCATTACAAAATGAGCTAGAAATTTTCAAAATTTTGTACTTTTTCCTCCAGTTCCACAATTAATATCTGATTAATTGGTGACAAGAATGGAATTGAATAACGCCCCCCCCCCCTCCAGATACCCCAAAATAAAATAATTTAAAATATTATCTACTCTACTCTTATTAAACGAGCAAAAATTAAAAATATATTTGTATCTTAGTTCTATTTTGAAAACGGCTCTACCGATTTTGATGAAACCAACTCTATTAACAAGTTTTGAGGATGAGAAAGCGATCTGGCTAGGTCTGGACCTCGACAAATTTCATCTTAATTGATCTTTTCTTAATTAAAGTAATTATTGATAGATGAAAATGTCAATAAAAAGATTTGTTTACATTTTTTCAATTATCTTTTATTTATTAATTAGTTTTTTAATTTTAAAACCCACTAATATTTTATAGCAAATATCAATATATATATATATATTAAAATTAAACAATTTTATTGATTATTGAAGGATGAAAAGGATGAAAGGATGATTGATGAAACCAATCGACTTGATTGGGGAATAATGGAATTGAAATAATTATCGGAAAAGAGGTTTTTTATCTAATTAGATTTTTCCTCTTATTAAAAACAAGGACTAAAGATGAATAAGGACACTCGATGGTGGAGAAGTAATCTCCGGAATCGAAGCAAAAAATACAATGTATACATTAATTAATGTAAAATAATTGGTTTAATAAAATTTATAAAAAAAAAAAAAAAATTTATTGATTATTGGATAAAACATGTTTCACCAAGTACCAACACCAAATTCCTTAAAAACAATTTAATTGATTATAAATTCGAGTTTTAAATCTCACAAAGAGTTAATAGCAAATATTATATATATATATATATTAGAATTTGCCTATTTAATTGATTGTATTATAAAACTCGATAATTTAATATTTAATTAAAAAAAATTTATTTATATACCTATATATACATAATCTGTGGGCCACTAGAAAACTAGAAATCCAAAAAGTGGGGGGTGGGGGTTCAGGAGGTGGGGTGCGGGGTTGGTGGAGTGAGGGGGGTTCCGTGGGTGGGGCTCCAGGGGAATAGTGGTGGTGTGGTGTCCGGTGGTACGGGGCGGGGGTCCAGAGGGTGGTATGGAGGTGGGGTCCAGGGGGCGGGTTGCGTGTGGTGGTGTGCAGTGACGGGGTGGTTTTTATCAGAATTTTAAATTAAAAATAATATTATTATATAACTATTAACTGAAGCAAAAAGTTGCCGAGCATCGCTCGGTGGCTCCAGGTACTTATAAATATACCTAAGAGGGGGCCTGGATTTCTCATTTATTTGTACTTATAAAATTAGTTTCGGTTTTTTTTTCCGGATTTCGACATTTTTCTTTAGAAAACCGTCCCGTCTGTCTAACTATCAATTATAATAACATTTAAACAAAATGAATTATGAAATATCTTCGTATATTAGAAATATGTGTAATTTATTATGCAAGAATATACCTATTTGTTGTTTCAAATAAACTATTATTCTATTTCCGTGTTTATCATTTTCTTCTACTTTGCTTGAATTCGAATTAATGTTGATTCATTAATAGATTCCTTATAAGTGGAAAACTATTTAAGCCCGTAGAAATTTAAATTAATTTCAATACGGCGAGCTGATTAGATTTTGAACTTTTTTTTACTTTTTACAACTTTTACTGGTCAAAATTGCACGAAATAAATTTTTTTTTAATGATTTTAAATGTGATTTTAAGGTGTTGTAATGATATAGGCATAAATAAACAATTTTTAATTTCATTCAAATTATTTTAATGATTATAAAAACTCGCTGGTAGATTTTTACAAATATAATTAATATTAAATGAAAATTATTTTCTCAAATTTCTAGGGAAACGAGAGATGGGATGAGGAGGGAGTATACCAATCGACTTGATTGGGGAATAATGGAATTGAAATAATTATCGGAAAAGAGGTTTTTTTATCTAATTAGATTTTTCCTCTTATTAAAAACAAGGACTAAAGATGAATAAGGACACTCGATGGTGGAGAAGTAATCTCCGGAATCGAAGCAAAAATACAATGTATACATTAATTAATGTAAAATAATTGGTTTAATAAATTTTTCTCAAATTTCTTAATTTAAATAATTATCGGAAAAGAGGTTTTTTTCTTTAATTAGCTTTTTCCTCTTATTAAAAACAAGGACTAAAAAGATGATCAAGGACATTCGATGGTGGAGAAGTAATCTCCGGAGTCGAAGCTAAAATATAATGTATACATTAATTCATGTAAAATAATTGGTTTAATAAATTTCTCAAATTTCTTAAAATTTCCATTTATATTGGGTGAATTACGAAACGTTGGTATTTCAAATAAACTTTTTCCATGAAGAGAAATTAATGAGAGTGCGTGTTCTGGTTGATTTTTGAAATTTTCAGTGTTCTATGTCCTCAGGGTTTTTAAGTTTTTGTATTCAATTTTGGTATACCGGGTGAGTTTTTTTATCTTGAGACAGTCTTATAATTCAAAAACAGTGCATTATATGAAAAAAAGTTTCAAATAAAAGTTTATTTATCTCGAAGGGGAAACTAAACCACGCTATTGTTTGTCGACCTAGAACAAGCTTTCAAGGGTATTTCAAGGTCAAGTTCTGTTTTTTAAATGGCAACATATATATTTCTTTACGGATCCTTAATCTTCAAAAAAAACTGAACAACTTTTATAAGAACTATTTTTTATATGAAATCAAATAAACAAAATATTAAATCAATTATATTACATAAAAAAATTTCTAATAATTATTTTTAACAATTATTCAACTTAATTATCAAAAAATAATGATCAAATAATTAATTATTAAATAAATAATTATTAACTAGAAAAGTCACAACAATGAAAATAAGAGTTTATAATGATCTTAAAACTTCATTAAATACACAGATTTCAGAGATTATTTTCTACTTAATGGAACTAGGAACTATTTAAAATTCTTTAGTTTAAAAAAAGTTTATTTCTCGTGTCAATCCAGTAGATAGTTATATTGTAACTATTTTCATAATAATAAAAATGGAGTATTTTTTGTTGAAGAAAGAATTGAAATGGTCTTAATTTATGGTGAATATGGAAGAAGTGTTATGAAGCTGCCATTGAAATGGATGCCGAGCAAGGGCGGATCCAGGGGGGGCGGAGGGGGCAAAATTTGTAAAAAAAAAATTGAAAATTGAAAATAAAGTTCTATGTATGTATGTGTGTGTATGTGTGGGGCGGCGTCTCTGACCCCCTCCCCCCGCTTTGGACAATTCGATCGCGACACACTTTCGAGATAAAAAGTAGATCTTATATACATCAGGCACCTTATATACATTCTCCTCTCCCCCCCCCCATAAAAAATTCCTGGATCCGCCCTTGATGCCGAGCGTTTTCCTTATAGGAATAGACCCCTTACAAGCTTCATTTTATCGTGTTAAAATAAACAGGAAGTGTAAAGGCTACGCAGAAACTACAAAAGGCCAAATAACGAAATCGGAACTGGAATTAATCCAGAAGACTTGCGATAACACTCTGGAATGTCACAGAACAGTGTTAAATTATTAATTATTTTTAAATTATTTATTTAATAATTAAATATTTGATCATTATTATTTGATAATTAAGTTGAATAATTGTTAAAAATAATTATTAGAAATTTTTTAATAAGATCTAATTGATTTAATATTTTGTTTATTTGATGTCGGATAAAAAAATAGTTCTAATGAAAGTTGTTCAGTTTTTTTTGAAGATTAATGATCTGTAAAGAAATATATATGGTTCCTTTTAAAAAACAGAAGTTTACCTCAAAATACCCTTGAAAGCTTGTTCTAAGTCGACAAACAATACCGTAGTTTAGTTTCCCCCTCGATATAAATAAACTTTTATTTGAAATTTTTTTCATATAATGCACTGTTTTTGAATTATATGACTGTCTCAAGATAAAAAACTCACCCGGTATATTTTAAAAATTTGTAACTGTAGGAACTGAATAAAAATATAATCTAAATTTTAAAAATTAAAAAAAAAGTGAAAGATATTAATTTGCCGATGGTAATAGATTCAAATTTACTAGAAAATCATAAGATGGTGTCATCTATTAAATCCGATGAAATGGAATATTTTTAATTATATGTCAGAGGGGTTGTTTTCACCCCCTCGGGAATCGAACCCGAGTGCCAGTAACAGCAATCCGGGCCACCTGGCTCACCTGCGGGATACGAACCTCTCTGACATATGCAAACGCGTAAAATATTTTACTCAAAGATTGTTATCTTAATTTGTAAAATTTCGCGATATAGTGATTCTAAATTTAAACATATAGCCATGCCATATAATTTAAATAAAGGTGGTTGAGTGTTTCGAATTTTGAAGAAATTCAAAATTCGAAGGGCAATGGAATGACTTTTCCTAATTTAATATGAAAGATATTAATTTGCCGATGGTAATAGATTCAAATTTACTAGAAAATCATAAGATGGTGTCATCTATTAAATCCGATGAAATGGAATATTTTTAATTATATGTCAGAGGGGTTGTTTTTCACCCCCTCGGGAATCGAACCCGAGTGCCAGTAACAGCAATCCGGGCCACCTGGCTCACCTGCGGGATACGAGGGGTGAAAAACAACCACTCTGACATATAATTAAAAATATTCCATTTCATCGGATTTAATAGATGACACCATCTTATGATTTTCTAGTAAATTTGAATCTATTACCATCGGCAAATTAATATCTTTCATATTAAATTAGGAAAAGTCATTCCATTGCCCTTCGAATTTTGAATTTTTTCAAAATTCGAAACACTCAACCACCTTTATTTAAATTATATGGCATGGCTATATGTTTAAATTTAGAATCACTATATCGCGAAATTTTACAAATTAAGATAACAATCTTTGAGTAAAATATTTTACGCGTTTGCATATGTCAGAGAGGTTCGTATCCCGCAGGTGAGCCAGGTGGCCCGGATTGCTGTTACTGGCACTCGGGTTCGATTCCCGAGGGGGTGAAAAACAACCACTCTGACATATAATTAAAAATATTCCATTTCATCGGATTTAATAGATGACACCATCTTATGATTTTCTAGTAAAAAAAAAGTATTATTTGTCAAGATTCCACAATCAGACCAGTCTTAAAAATTGTTAAATAGATATAAGTAGATAGAAGTTGGTGATATTAATTTTTCAAAAAAATAAAAAAAAAATACACTCAACTTCATCAAAATTAATTATATTTTCAATTAAAAAATAATAATTTTTAGGAAAAGTACACAAAAAACAAAAATTTTGAAGAAAAAAATGGTCTAATTTGGTCCATTTTTCAAGAAGTTATGGGCTAAAAACCCCAAAACACCTTCTCTTAAACGGTTTCTCTAAAATGTTTGAAAATTCACCTAGAAGACTTTTCATACACAAAAATTTTTAAGAAATGATACAATTAAAAATTAAATTTTTTAACTGAAGGTTTTCTACATTTTATTCGATCGCGACTCTAATGTAGGGAATTTTTGTAAACTATTTGGTGATCCATCCGAATGTATAGCGGGCTATACGCGAAATGACGTTGGATTGTAGCTAAGTGGATCACATCTTTTTCTCTCTTGGTCCAGACTTAATACTCCGCAGACTCCAATAGCGTAATCCGCAGTAGTCTCGCGAGATAAAAATATCTTTTTTTCAAATCAGCGCGGTCAAAATAATTCTTGTTGACGTATCAATTATTCTTTGATATATAAATGAGAAAATTAAAATTTATTAAATTTTTTGTTTTCTAAATTTTAATTATCAAATTGGGAAGAGTTTAGAAAAAATAAATAGTAAAACATTCGAAATCTTAAAGCCGAAAAAAATACATTAAATTTTTCATATTAACAAACAAATCAGGGTTTATTACATTGTTCAATACATTGTTATTTAATTATCAATCAGATAATTATTAAGTAATTATTATTTTATTGATACTGATAATTAGAATTAAATTAATAATTTAATTATAAATTAAATTGACGACTGATTTAATGTTTTCAAAATGAATCAATCAAATGATAAATTAAATTTTTTTCTAAATTTTGATTATCAAAGTGGGAAGAGTGTTGAAATTTTTTTTTCATTTATTTATAATTTATTTACAATCAACCATTTAAACCAGGATTTAAGTAAATTTGATAAAATTAAGTAACAAATACACATTGTTAACAGAAAAAATAAATAGTAAAACATTCGAAATCTTAAAGCCGAAAAAAATACATTAAATTTTTCATATTAACAAACAAATCAGGGTTTATTACATTGTTCAATACATTGTTATTTAATTATCAATCAGATAATTATTAAGTAATTATTATTTTATTGATACTGATAATTAGAATTAAATTAATAATTTAATTATAAATTAAATTGACGACTGATTTAATGTTTTCAAAATGAATCAATCAAATGATAAATTAAATTTTTTTTCTAAATTTTGATTATCAAAGTGGGAAGAGTGTTGAAATTTTTTTTCATTTATTTATAATTTATTTACAATCAACCATTTAAACCAGGATTTAAGTAAATTTGATAAAATTAAGTAACAAATACACATTGTTAACAGAAAAAATAAATAGTAAAACATTCGAAATCTCAAAGCCAAAAAAATCCATGAAATTTTTCATTCTAAAAAAACAAATCCGAGATTATTACATTGTTCAATACATTGTTATTTAATTATCAAAGAAATAAATAATAATTATTAACTAATTATTGTTTTATTGATACTGACAATTAGAATTAAATTGGCTTAAAATGACCATACAGGGTAAGGTCAAGTATTGTAATCGTGCATTAAAAAAGGGTTTTTTTTTCTTCGAAATATCTCAAAAACGGCTGAAACTATTTTGATTAAAAAAATTGAGAGAAACCAGGGGATTTTGTTCTACAAAAAAGCTCTAATAAGTGAACATCGAAAAAATTATATTTTTCGAGATAATAATTGTTTTGTCAAAATGTCTGTTAGTTAGTTAGTCCGTGCGTTACCAAATTTGTGGACGAGCTAGCTCAAAAACTAGTGTGAATATCGAAACCAAATTCCATATCCACCCAAAATTAAGGTGGAGGGGGGTTAAAAATTAAAAATCTAGGCCGCAAACTCAACCAAATTTTATATACATAATCAGTGGACCCCATGAAGTATAAAAATACAAAAACTAACCGCCCAAAATGGGGAGGGGGGTCAAAAAATGTATATCTTGGCCATTTACCAAACTCAACCAAATTTTGTATACATAATCAGTGGACCCCATGAAGTATAAATATACAAAAACCAACCCACCAAAATGGTGGGGGGGGGGTCAAAAAATGGAAATCTTGGACATTTACCAAACTCAACCAAATTTTGTATACATAATAGGTGGACCCCATGAAGTATAAAAATACAAAAACTAACCCCCCAAAATGGTGGGGGGTCAAAAAATGGAAATCTTGGACATTTACCAAACTCAACCAAATTTTGTATACATAATAGGTGGACCCCATGAAGTATAAAAATACAAAAACTAACCCTCCAAAATGGTGGGGGGGGGTCAAAAAATGGAAATCTTGGACATTTACCAAACTCAACCAAATTTTGTATACATAATCAGTGGACCCCACGAAGTATAAATATACAAAAACTAACCGTCCAAAATGGGGGGGGGGGTCAAAAAATGAAAATCTTGGCCATTTACCAAACTCAATTAAATTTTGTATACATAATCAGTGGGATACCAAAAGTATAATAATTCAAAAACTATTCCCCCCCCTTACATGATTATAAATAATTTTAGGGGCCAGGTTGTATGGTAAAGTCAAGTGGATGGCCACATCAGAACACGTCAGCTTATTTTTTTTTAAATTTTGATTTTCAAAGCGCGAAGAGTTTATAAAAAAATAAATAAAACACACAGACAAACAGTGATAAAATGGGCAATTTATAACTTTCTTTATTTAAATTTATTTTTAATAAGATGAGGATTGGAATGAGATCCAATCGACTTGATTGGGGAATAATGGAATTGAAATAATTATCGGAAAAGAGGTTTTTTTATCTAATTAGATTTTTCCTTTTATTAAAAACAAGGACTAAATATGAATAAGGACACTCGATGGTGGAGAAGCAATCTCCGGAATCGAAGCTAAAATACAATGTATACATTAATTAATGTAAAATAATTGGTTTAATAAAATTTATAAAAAAAAATTATTTTTAATCAAAATATTTATAAATTTTTTCTGATTTTCTATTTTATCATTCATTCTATTCTAGCCACTGAGGAAGTCGAAATAAATTGACGAAACGTCTGGCCCATTTAATAGAAACTCATGTTTTTTATTTATTGTCCAATTCCCTGCTATTCCTGTTTAAATTAATAAATAAAACATTCGAAAAATTTCAAATCCGAAAAAATCCATGAAATTTTTCATATTAAAAAAACAAACCCGGGATTATTTTATTGTTCAATACATTGTTATTTAATTATAATGAAAGAAATAATAATTATTAACTAATTATTGTTTTAAATTAATAATTGGATTATAAATTAAATTGGCTTAAAATGACTGATTTAATGTTTCCAATCAATCAAATTAAAAATTAAAATTTTTCAAAATGTCCAATTTATTGGGAGGGAACCCCCCCCCCCCCAATACAAGAATTGCTCAATTAATATAATAAGACTTATTTAATATATATTTTGTGTGTGTATTTTTTTACTTATTTTTTGCTCTTAGCCATTTATTTGTGTATTTTTTTGTAAACAAATCCTTGTACCATTTAAATAAACTGGCCCTCCATGACACGAGAAGAATATTTCAAGGGAGTGAATCAAACCAAGAGAGATAAAGACAGAGATAGAATGTAATAATTAATGCATAATTTCAGCTCCGACCTCAGGACAGACAGACATACAGATAGACTGACTGAGGGACTGACGGACTGGCTTACTGGCTACGTGTTCAGAAACCTTGAACTCTTTAATCAACAACACCAAAGGGGGGGGGAATTAAAAAAAGGTTTCGCTATTATTATCTTCTTCTTTTTTATCACTTAAGAAACTACTAATAATGTTTTTTGTATCTTACAAAGTATGTATTCGATAATAACAATTAAAGTTCTTGACGATTTTTTATTTATTTTTTGTTTTTTAATTTCACTTTTAGATGACGCCAAATGAATATTTCAAGGCCAAGTAGAAGAGACTTCAATGCGCGAATTGGGTGTAATAAACCTGAAACAAGTGTCCTAGAAAACATAACTCATAGTAAATTAATATCTCATAAAATATGTATTTATTAGTTGAATAAAAGATTTCACTGTCGATGGTAACAGAATTGTTTTTATTTTTAGGTTAAAAATAAAATAAAATCCACCGTTTAAATAGTATCCCATTAAAGAAAGAGCATTTTTTAACAGAACTAGAGATAATCAAAGAAATAGCTATAAATAATGGTTATGAAAGCAATTTAATAGATCAAATATTAAAAGGTAAAATTCAAAAATCAAATTTAAATTTAATCTATTCACAAAATTCCCAAATTAACGATCTGCCAAAACTAATATTACCATATTATGGTAAGATGTCCGAAAAAATAAAGCATAAATTAAAATCTTTAGGGTACGCGACAATCTTTAGATCACCATATACATTAGGAAGTGAATTAAGTCAAATTAAAGATAAAATTCCGGAAAATGAAAAATCCGGTGTATATAAATTGACATGCCAAGATTGCAATGCAACTTATATAGGAAAAACGGAAAGAAATTTATCCATAAGGATCAATGAACACAAAAGAGCCTACAAATTAAAATATGAAAATTATGCATTTGCAGAGCATTTAAATGCTAACAATCATAGTTTTCCAGATCAATCCAATATTAAATTGATCAAAGAAGTCAATGACCCCTTAATTCTTTCTTTAAAAAAATCCAATGAAATTTTAAAATCCTTGGAAAAAAGCCCAATTGAATCTTTAAATGAAAAACTAGAAATTATCAATGACCCTTTTTTAAAAACATTCCATTCATTCAGGTAAAACTCATTAGAAAATGCCTAAACAAAAGAGCAACCCAGATATTGCTCCAGTTATATTCTAATCTCCCAAGAGGAAACATGAAGAAAAAGACATTATATATTTTTCAAAATTTTCTATGTATAAATCTTAATTTGTAACTAATTTGAAATATTTGTGATAGACTGATGATGAAGGCAATGCCTTCGAAAGTATAGTCTCTAGAAATAATTAAAAATTATTTTATTTAAAAAACAGAAGACTCTCTCATTTTATTTTATTTTTAACCTAAAATATGTATTTACTTTTTATTAAAAATGTTTCACCTTGCACCAACACCACAATCTCTATTAATTAATTTTATCACTGTATACCAGGGATGGCCAACAAGTCGACCGCGGTCGACCGCAAAGGCTTTAAAAGTAGCTCACGAAGCCAAAGTTGAACAATTTGTTCTAACTTAAATAAATGTTTGAAATTCTTAATTTTACAATAATAAATTATTTGTGAAACATACACATACTGTTTATATTTATCCTGATAAATCAATGGTTTCAGATAGCAATTTTTGGAAACTAATAAGCAAAGAGAAATATCCAAATATTTGGACAATTGTTGCTCGTTTCAATGCCTTCTTTGGCTCCACATATTTATGTGAATCCGCATTTTCTTATATGAATGCGATCAAAACAAAACAGCGATCGCAAATAACGGATCTACATTTAGAGTCATGCTTAAGAATTGCTTTAAGTTCATATGAGCCAAATTTTGAGAAACTTACTGCTCTTATGCAATGCCAGGTTTCATCCAAATAAAAATTGTATGCTTAAAATTTGTTTTGTTCGTATTTATTTCTTGACATTGTTTTTTTTTTTAATTTTAATAAATATTGTTGGAATTCATAAAATAAAAAATATATCGTAGGCTTAGATTGCATGTTAAGAGGTATAAAGGTGTGGATAGCGGAATATCACAATGATAGATAATTTTATAGATAAAATATATAAAGCGATTTATTGAGGTTGCACAAATTACAATATAATAGAATAGTACATGAGGAAAAAGTAATATATAGTATGTTACATTGACTGTTAATATTAAAAATCAAATCTGAGATTATTACATTGTTCAATACATTGTTATTTAATTATGATGAAAGAAATAATATTAATTATTAACTAATTATTGTTTTATTGATACTGACAATAATTATAATTAAATTAATAATTGGATTATATGGTAAATTAAACTGTGACTTAAAATGAATGATTTCATGTTTTCAAAATCGATGAAATAAATCAAATAAATCAAATTTTTTTAATTTAGATTATTAAAGCGCGAATAGTTTAGAAAAAATAAATAAAACCCACAGACAAACAGTGATAAAATGGGCAATTTATAACTTTCTTTATTTAAATTTATTTTTAATGGGATGAGGATTGGAATGAGATCCAATCGACTTGATTGGGGAATAATGGAATTGAAATAATTATCGGAAAAAGAGGTTTTTTTATCTAATTAGATTTTTCCTCTTATTAAAAACAAGGACTAAATATGAATAAGGACACTCGATGGTGGAGAAGCAATCTCCGGAATCGAAGCTAAAATACAATGTATACATTAATTAATGTAAAATAATTGGTTTAATAAAATTTATAAAAAAAAAAAAAAAATTATTTTTAATCAAAATATTTATAAATTTTTTCTGATTTTCTATTTTATCTTACTAGCCACTGAGGAAGTCGAAATAAATTGACGAAACGTCTGGCCCATTTAATAGAAACTCATGTTTTTTATTTATTGTCCAATTCCCTGCTATTCCTGTTTAAATTAATAAATAAAACATTCGAAAAATTTCAAATCCGAAAAAAATCCATGAAATTTTTCAAAGGTGAGTAATAAGTTAAGTAAATATAGTCAACACCTGAATGGCGCTGATGTCATATCGGAGGTGCCAATATTGTACATATATTTTAACACACCACCTGCTAACTCATATTCAGCATATTTTGAACAAGTTTCTTAAAACGCATAAATTTTTTGCTTGTCACGTGATTTCAATTTAATAGGTGCATAATAGCGAAGTTTCGAAGCCAATATAAGGTGTTTTTCTCTTTCTAATAGTGTGAAAATGTAATTTTTGACCAATAGTGGAGGTTTGCAATTTAAATCGGCGATATAATGACTTCTTTAATTATCTTCTAAAATTTTAAAATTATTTGCCCATATCCATATAGTCGACCGCAGACTATTTTTTATGGAAAAAGTAGCCCCTAAAAGCTAAATGTTTGGCCACACCTGCTGTATACAGTGAGACTTCGATTAACTTTCAAGGCGGATTATTTTACAATTGTACAATTAGGGTGGCCTTATTTTATATTTTTTCGAATTTTTATGATCTTACAGGCTGATACTTTATGGTTCAAAAGAAATAAAAAAAAATCCCCCAAGTTTCAAGTCCCTATCTCAATTTTAACCTTTGCCACACAGCGATGCAAGATTCCCATCTATGGTAAATAACATCGGGTTTTTGGCATTAAATGATGAATTTTTTTCCGGCCAAAATAAACTCTGTAGACTTTATCTACTCTTATTAAACGAGCAAAAATTGTATATTTATTTATTTATATATTTGTATCTTGGTTCTATTTTGAAAACGGCCCTACCGATTTTGATGAAACAAAATCTATTAACAAGTTTTGAGGATAAAAAAACGATCTGGCTAGGTCTGGACCTCATCAAAATTCATCTTAATTGATTTTTTCTTAATTAAAGTAATTAGTGATAGATGAAAATCTCAATAAAAAAAAAATGACTCGCTGGGTGTCAGATTAGAACCTGAGACCTCATGCATCAGAGGCACACACTCTACCACTGGACTATAGAACTATTTTAAAAAACTTTGCTTTTTTTTTACTTTTACTAAAATGAATATTTTTGAATTAGACTTTATTATAAGTGTGCAAATAATTGAATATATTATATATATAGCTATGTATTTAATAAATATAATTCATTAAATAAATTCCAGCGAGGCAAATTTGAAATATATATAATTGAATTAAGCTGAAAGAAAGACAACAATTAATTTTAAATCCAGAAACATTAAATATATTAATAATTATTCTTTGGCCACCCCCCCCCTCCACTCTTCTAATTAAAATTAAATATTCAATTCTCTTTTCTCCGGGCAATTATCCTTGAAATTGTCTTCCTAAAAAAATACTTGCTTGGTGAAAGTTATCAATTTTGTCGCGCGTCCCGAGACGTACATATATTTTTTTAATTTTATATTTTTATTTCAGATCCTATACGATTATTTTTATTATTATTATTTTCTTATGTATTTTTTTATAATGTTTATCAATATGAACGAATGTGGGCAAATTGGTGTACGAGTAAACAAATAGACACATAATATGTGAACCATTAGAAAGATAGAAATGCAAAAACTGGGTGGGGGTGGAGATGGATATGGGGGGTGCAGGAGGTGGTGTGCAGTTGTGGAGGGGAGGGGCGGTTGGGGCGGAGTGGGGATCCAGTGTTGGGGCGAGGTGTGTGCTTTCGGGAGGGGGGTCAGGTGTTACCGTGCATCGCTCGGTGCCTCCAGGTACTCTTTATAATAGTAGCTATCCTTCAGAATTTTTATAGATTTTTAGCTATTATAATTTTAGAGTTACAGCTAGATAAAATACTGCTATAACTTAGCGTTTGTAAGTTAATGACTACAATATTATAATAGCAAAAAATCTGTAAAAAATCTGAAGGATATCTACTATTATAAGGATAATGTTTACAGAGTTTCAAATTTTTTGAACCATTACTTTGGCTGGAATAAAAAAAAATTGATATTTCAATGCCAAAACCCCCATGTTATTTAGAAGGCAAAATTGCATCGCTGTTCGGAAAAGGTTCAAATTGAGATTGAAGCTTAGGGGGATATTTTTTTTTTTTTTTTTTTTTTTTAAATAATATATGAGCCTCTGAGAGTAGAGATGGCGCGTATTTACGTTACCAGGTTTTGATACCAGGTATTTCGTTGCAAGTATACCAACCAGGTACCGACCCGATATACTTGCAAGACTTGAAAGTATTTTCCATTAAAGTATACTGTCTCTTCAAAGTTCAAATAAAAAAATTTCCTAGAAAAATGAGATAGGAATCAAGTTTCTAGGATGAGTGGTTTTCATTTTACAAAGGAAAAACTAAAATTTTTTGAAATAATGGATAATTTCTTGTCATGGAAAATGCTAGATATCTATAAATCTAAGACTTTTAACAAAAAAGTGTTGAAAATAAACGTTCAAGTCAACAAAATTCACTAGACAATGAGATAGGAATCAAGTTTCTAGGATGAGTGGTTTTCATTTTACAAAGAAAAAACTAAAATTTTTTGAAATAATGGATAATTTCTTGTCATGGAAAATGCTAGATATCTATAAATCTAAGACTTTTAACAAAAAAGTGTTGAAAATAAACGTTCAAGTCAACAAAATTCACTAGACAATGAGATAGGAATCAAGTTTCTAGGATGAGTGGTTTTCATTTTACAAAGGAAAAACTAAAATTTTTTGAAATAATGGATAATTTCTTGTCATGGAAAATGCTAGATATCTATAAATCTAAGACTTTTAACAAAAAAGTGTTGAAAATAAACGTTCAAGTCAACAAAATTCACTAGACAATGAGATAGGAATCAAGTTTCTAGGATGAGTGGTTTTCATTTTACAAAGAAAAAACTAAAATTTTTTGAAATAATGGATAATTTCTTGTCATGGAAAATGCTAGATATCTATAAATCTAAGACTTTTAACAAAAAAGTGTTGAAAATAAACGTTCAAGTCAACAAAATTCACTAGACAATGAGATAGGAATCAAGTTTCTAGGATGAGTGGTTTTCATTTTACAAAGAAAAAACTAAAATTTTTTGAAATAATGGATAATTTCTTGTCATGGAAAATGCTAGATATCTATAAATCTAAGACTTTTAACAAAAAAGTGTTGAAAATAAACGTTCAAGTCAACAAAATTCACTAGACAATGAGATAGGAATCAAGTTTCTAGGATGAGTGGTTTTCATTTTACAAAGGAAAAACTAAAATTTTTTGAAATAATGGATAATTTCTTGTCATGGAAAATGCTAGATATCTATAAATCTAAGACTTTTAACAAAAAAGTGTTGAAAATAAACGTTCAAGTCAACAAAATTCACTAGACAATGAGATAGGAATCAAGTTTCTAGGATGAGTGGTTTTCATTTTACAAAGAAAAAACTAAAATTTTTTGAAATAATGGATAATTTCTTGTCATGGAAAATGCTAGATATCTATAAATCTAAGACTTTTAACAAAAAAGTGTTGAAAATAAACGTTCAAGTCAACAAAATTCACTAGACAATGAGATAGGAATCAAGTTTCTAGGATGAGTGGTTTTCATTTTACAAAGGAAAAACTAAAATTTTTTGAAATAATGGATAATTTCTTGTCATGGAAAATGCTAGATATCTATAAATCTAAGACTTTTAACAAAAAAGTGTTGAAAATAAACGTTCAAGTCAACAAAATTCACTAGACAATGAGATAGGAATCAAGTTTCTAGGATGAGTGGTTTTCATTTTACAAAGGAAAAACTAAAATTTTTTGAAATAATGGATAATTTCTTGTCATGGAAAATGCTAGATATCTATAAATCTAAGACTTTTAACAAAAAAGTGTTGAAAGTAAACGTTCAAGTCAACAAAATTCACTAGACAATGAGATATGAATCAAGTTTCTAGGATGAGTGGTTTTCATTTTACAAAGAAAAAACTAAAATTTTTTGAAATAATGGATAATTTCTTGTCATGGAAAATGCTAGATATCTATAAATCTAAGACTTTTAACAAAAAAGTGTTGAAAATAAACGTTCAAGTCAACAAAATTCACTAGACAATGAGATATGAATCAAGTTTCTAGGATGAGTGGTTTTCATTTTACAAAGGAAAAACTAAAATTTTTTGAAATAATGGATAATTTCTTGTCATGGAAAATGCTAGATATCTATAAATCTAAGACTTTTAACAAAAAAGTGTTGAAAATAAACGTTCAAGTCAACAAAATTCGCTAGACAATGAGATAGGAATCAAGTTTCTAGGATGAGTGGTTTTCATTTTACAAAGGAAAAACTAAAATTTTTTGAAATAATGGATAATTTCTTGTCATGGAAAATGCTAGATATCTATAAATCTAAGACTTTTAACAAAAAAGTGTTGAAAGTAAACGTTCAAGTCAACAAAATTCGCTAGACAATGAGATAAGAATCAAGTTTCTAGGATGAGTGGTTTTCATTTTACAAAGGAAAAACTAAAAATTTTTGAAATAATGGATAATTTCTTGTCATGGAAAATGCTAGATATCTATAAATCTAAGACTTTTAACAAAAAAGTGTTGAAAGTAAACGTTCAAGTCAACAAAATTCACTAGACAATGAGATATGAATCAAGTTTCTAGGATGAGTGGTTTTCATTTTACAAAGGAAAAACAAAAATTTTTTGAAATAATGGATAATTTCTTGTCATGGAAAATGCTAGATATCTATAAATCTAAGACCTTTAACAAAAAAGTGTTGAAAATAAACGTTCAAGTCAACAAAATTCACTAGACAATGAGATATGAATCAAGTTTCTAGGATGAGTGGTTTTCATTTTACAAAGGAAAAACTAAAATTTTTTGAAATAATGGATAATTTCTTGTCATGGAAAATGCTAGATATCTATAAATCTAAGACTTTTAACAAAAAAGTGTTGAAAATAAACGTTCAAGTCAACAAAATTAACTAGACAATGAGATATGAATCAAGTTTCTAGGATGAGTGGTTTTCATTTTACAAAGGAAAAACTAAAAATTTTTGAAATAATGGATAATTTCTTGTCATGGAAAATGCTAGATATCTATAAATCTAAGACTTTTAACAAAAAAGTGTTGAAAATAAACGTTCAAGTCAACAAAATTCGCTAGACAATGAGATAGGAATCAAGTTTCTAGGATGAGTGGTTTTCATTTTACAAAGGAAAAACAAAAATTTTTTGAAATAATGGATAATTTCTTGTCATGGAAAATGCTAGATATCTATAAATCTAAGACTTTTAACAAAAAAGTGTTGAAAGTAAACGTTCAAGTCAACAAAATTCGCTAGACAATGAGATAGGAATCAAGTTTCTAGGATGAGTGGTTTTCATTTTACAAAGGAAAAACTAAAAATTTTTGAAATAATGGATAATTTCTTGTCATGGAAAATGCTAGATATCTATAAATCTAAGACTTTTAACAAAAAAGTGTTGAAAGTAAACGTTCAAGTCAACAAAATTCACTAGACAATGAGATATGAATCAAGTTTCTAGGATGAGTGGTTTTCATTTTACAAAGGAAAAACAAAAATTTTTTGAAATAATGGATAATTTCTTGTCATGGAAAATGCTAGATATCTATAAATCTAAGACCTTTAACAAAAAAGTGTTGAAAATAAACGTTCAAGTCAACAAAATTCACTAGACAATGAGATATGAATCAAGTTTCTAGGATGAGTGGTTTTCATTTTACAAAGGAAAAACAAAAATTTTTTGAAATAATGGATAATTTCTTGTCATGGAAAATGCTAGATATCTATAAATCTAAGACCTTTAACAAAAAAGTGTTGAAAATAAACGTTCAAGTCAACAAAATTCGCTAGACAATGAGATAGGAATCAAGTTTCTAGGATGAGTGGTTTTCATTTTACAAAGGTAAAACTAAAATTTTTTGAAATAATGGATAATTTCTTGTCATGGAAAATGCTAGATATCTATAAATCTAAGACTTTTAACAAAAAAGTGTTGAAAGTAAACGTTCAAGTCAACAAAATTCGCTAGACAATGAGATAGGAATCAAGTTTCTAGGATGAGTGGTTTTCATTTTACAAAGGAAAAACTAAAAATTTTTGAAATAATGGATAATTTCTTGTCATGGAAAATGCTAGATATCTATAAATCTAAGACTTTTAACAAAAAAGTGTTGAAAGTAAACGTTCAAGTCAACAAAATTCACTAGACAATGAGATATGAATCAAGTTTCTAGGATGAGTGGTTTTCATTTTACAAAGGAAAAACAAAAATTTTTTGAAATAATGGATAATTTCTTGTCATGGAAAATGCTAGATATCTATAAATCTAAGACCTTTAACAAAAAAGTGTTGAAAATAAACGTTCAAGTCAACAAAATTCACTAGACAATGAGATATGAATCAAGTTTCTAGGATGAGTGGTTTTCATTTTACAAAGGAAAAACAAAAATTTTTTGAAATAATGGATAATTTCTTGTCATGGAAAATGCTAGATATCTATAAATCTAAGACTTTTAACAAAAAAGTGTTGAAAGTAAACGTTCAAGTCAACAAAATTCACTAGACAATGAGATATGAATCAAGTTTCTAGGATGAGTGGTTTTCATTTTACAAAGGAAAAACTAAAATTTTTTTGAAATAATGGATAATTTCTTGTCATGGAAAATGCTAGATATCTATAAATCTAAGACTTTTAACAAAAAAGTGTTGAAAGTAAACGTTCAAGTCAACAAAATTCACTAGACAATGAGATATGAATCAAGTTTCTAGGATGAGTGGTTTTCATTTTACAAAGGAAAAACAAAAATTTTTTGAAATAATGGATAATTTCTTGTCATGGAAAATGCTAGATATCTATAAATCTAAGACCTTTAACAAAAAAGTGTTGAAAATAAACGTTCAAGTCAACAAAATTCACTAGACAATGAGATAGGAATCAAGTTTCTAGGATGAGTGGTTTTCATTTTACAAAGGAAAAACTAAAATTTTTTGAAATAATGGATAATTTCTTGTCATGGAAAATGCTAGATATCTATAAATCTAAGACTTTTAACAAAAAAGTGTTGAAAATAAACGTTCAAGTCAACAAAATTAACTAGACAATGAGATATGAATCAAGTTTCTAGGATGAGTGGTTTTCATTTTACAAAGGAAAAACTAAAAATTTTTGAAATAATGGATAATTTCTTGTCATGGAAAATGCTAGATATCTATAAATCTAAGACTTTTAACAAAAAAGTGTTGAAAGTAAACGTTCAAGTCAACAAAATTCGCTAGACAATGAGATAGGAATCAAGTTTCTAGGATGAGTGGTGTTAGTGGTGGGGGTGTGGTGTCCGGTCCAGTCCTAGCGCTCACCGCTAGATGGCACTGCGACCTCATACATAGTAGTTTGTTCAAATAAACAATACTTTAATATTAGTAATAATACTTTAAGTAAACAACAGTCAAATTGTCAAACACACTGTACACTACATAAATCAATCCATTTATAATGAAATAATAAATCAATGAATTATTGAGAGACGAGTTGGCGCGTGTAATCCCGTAAGCGATAATATTCGTTGAATGTTATATATGGTCTGCTCACATACATTTTGTCACACACTTCCAATACCTTGCCTTCCCACGTGGTTGGAACCAACAGTTGAGGTTAAGGGGCATTCCCCTTACCTTCCAACAACCAACCCCTATCACATCACGATAGCGCACACCCCCCACCACTAACACTGGTGACCCCGACGTGATAGATTCTTTTTTAATCCGAAGATAAAATTTAACCAAATTTTCTATTCTATTATTTGGAATTGAAAGTCCGCTAAGATATGAGTTTATAAGAAGATGTAAATCATTTTTTTCCAAGAGTTCATCAATGAAAAATTCAGTAAACCTGTTCCGTAAACCATCGGGCAAGTGTTTTTTGCCAACATCCGTTGCAGGATTCATACAAGCAAAAATGCGAAGATCTTTATTTCGATTAATAGGTTCTTTATCACCACGTTCAAGTAAATATAAAGATCCTTCGGGACCTTCCAAAAGACTAGAGAGACATTCAAGTGTTTCCGAAGAAGCTAAATTGATTTCATCTAATAAAATCCAATCTCCTGATCGGAGAGCTTTGACAAGAGTTCCTTCCACAAATGAAAACGCTGTGGTAAGCGATGGATTTTTTAATTGTTTCTCAAGCCGAAGGAGTTTATTTTTAAAACAAATCCATTTTTCTTTTTGTTCTTGTTCTTTTTCATTAAGAGTAGCTTTATTTAAATGGTTTAAAGCTTTTATGTGATTACTTCGATTCGGGTTGGCGCATATATAACATTCAACGAATATTATTGCTTACGGATTACACGCGCCAACTCGTCTCTCCATAATTCATTGATTTATTATTTCATTATAAATGGATTGATTTATGTAGTGTACAGTGTGTTTGACAATTTGACTGTTGTTTACTTAAAGTATTATTATTAATATTAAAGTATTGTTTATTTGAACAAACTACTATGTATGAGGTCGCAGTGCCATCTAGCGGTGAGCGCTAGGACTGGACCGGACAAGTGGTTTTCATTTTACAAAGGAAAAACTAAAATTTTTTGAAATAATGGATAATTTCTTGTCATGGAAAATGCTAGATATCTATAAATCTAAGACTTTTAACAAAAAAGTGTTGAAAATAAACGTTCAAGTCAACAAAATTCCCTAGACAATGAGATAGGAATCAAGTTTCTAGGATGAGTGGTTTCCATTTTATGAAGGAAAAACTATAATTTTTTTTGCAAAAAATTTCATTTTTTTTAAAATTTCAACCTCATTTAGGCACGGGCCACCATTATCCAATTAAGATGAAATTTTCTTTCAATTGCAGCAAATTTAATCTAGTTTAAACATGTATACAGTGGTATTTATCGAAAATGTGCTCCTTCATGGTCAAAATGGGAAAAATCGAAAAAAAGTGATAGTTTTTGGGATATTCAAAAGTGATCCCAGGTCTGTCTTTTGAATCCCCATTAAAAATCGAACTACTGGATTGGTTATTTGCAAAATATGAACTGTTTTCGAGTTATAAGCGGGAAACTGGAAAAAGTCCGGAAATTTCGAAGTTTTTCGGCCACATTTTGGAGGTCGGAAACTTAGATTTCGCTTACCCACACCATACCTAAAAAAAATCTTTTTCCCGCAAATAATGTAGGCTGAAGCCCCTCTATTTACTGGTCTAAGTTAAAGTTTGAAAAAATAAATGAAAGTTTGAAAACATTGTTATTGTTTTATTTTACCCGGCAACTTCTACTGTACAGTACTATTTTAATTTCCCCCCTTAGAATACTGATCGCCCCCCAATCGCCTCTTGATAACCCAAATCGCCCATTTGGGGAACGATCGCCTCCAGGTTGGGAACCACTGGCCTAGATCTTTCTTTTAGTGAGTTTTTCAAAAATGTTTCATATAAAGTATTATTGCTTTGATAGTTCATTGTTAGATTGTTTGTTTACGAATTCATTCAACAATGGTTTTCCCGGCTGAATGGATTCAAAACCTTTTCAAATTTTACGCCCTAAAAATAAGCGAGCCGGGTTTCTCCGATTTATCTCTCTACTTGTATTTTCTGAATTATCCCACCCTGCTAGATTAAACCCGAGGGGTGAACCGAGACCTAAAATTGTGTACACCTACTTCCACTTCCACTTTCATTTCCAAGTAGAAGATAATAGATGACAATAGATTATCTAATGAATTCCAAAGTAATTCCAAATAATTCCAAAGACGGTGTACACCTAATTCCAATCGCGGTTCACCCCTCGATTATTATTAAACTTGTCAACATTTTGACCCTCACTCTTGGGTACAAAGTCTAGAATTTCGTACGCTTTAGGTATTATCAATTATTGAAGTATTTAAATTTTTTATCACATTTAAGACCATGTTATTTTACCTTGATCATTTTCAAAAGACTTCGATTATAGTAATTAATGGTCCCTGGCGATTTTTTTCTATCCATTAATTATTGTAAAGCGAATATTTCAAGGGCAAGTGAAAAGACTTCAATGCGCGGAACTAAAAACATTCTAAAAAATCTATAGATATTATTAGCTTTTTTTACTACATTTTTTGGTTTAATTAATGTAGAGATAAAACAATTTTAACTTACATAATTGTAATTTTTATAATATTTAACAAAATACATTATCTTTCAATTTCTAAAAATGTTTAATTATATTATCGAAACTTTGTAACTTTGTATTTTTTTAATATAATCCATATTATAAATTACAATATAATAAGATGATAATTTTAGAAAATCTTATTAATATAATATAATTAATTAAGAAAAATACTTTTTTTTAATTTAGTAAGGGTGGTCTGTAATATTTAGTTCATTTGTTTTCGTAAATATCTTCATATCTAATGGCTGTACAATAAAAATGGTTATTATTAAACTTGTAGATTATAAAATTATCTATAAGAAAGTATATATCTGTTTTTTTTGTGAGAACTTCATTTTGGAAATAATTAGTATTTGAAAATAAATGTATTGAATAATTTAAAAATTTACTTTATATTGTATTATTTCTGAAAAAATTAGTCTAAATAAAAAACATTTATAGGGGTTTTTATAGAGAATTTAATATTATACTAGTTTGATAATAGCTATTTTTATTGTACGACTAATAGATAACGAGATAAACCAAAAAAATATTAAAGGCGTATACTTTATAGTAAGTGGAGACCGTTCTAGTTAGAACACATTGTTAAATGAGAGCTATTTTGCTTAAAATGATTGATTTTCTTCTATTAATTCCATATTATTGTGAAATTTTCTTTTTATTCCAAAAGATATCAAATCATTGTATTTTATATGATCATGAATAGTTAAATAATTTTTAATTTTAAGGGTATCAAAATGGAAAAGTTTAGAAAAAAAATCCTTGCATATATTAAAAAACAAATCCGGAGCTATTATTACATCATTTGATACATTGTTATTTAATTATCAAGAAAATAATTATTAACTAATTATTATTTTATTGATATTGACAATTAGAATTAAATTAATAATTGGATTATAAATTTAAATGGCTTAAAATGACTTATGGATTTAATGTCTTCAAAATTTCTTCTTTGATATAATTATGCAATTTTATAGAGAAATCGTCTTCTAAATTCCAAATAGATATCGACAGGGTATTTTTTAAGATCATAAATATCTAAATCATTATTATTATATTATTATTATTTCTAAATTTTGATTATCAAAGTAGTAAGAATTTAGAAAAAAATAAATAGTAAAATATTCGAAATCTCTCAAAGCCGAAAAAAATCCATTAAATTTTTCATTTTAACAAACAAATTCTGGATTATTCCATTGTTCAATACATTGTTATTTAATTATGAAAGAAATAATCATTATTAACTAATTATTGTTTTATTGATACTGACAATTAGAATTAAATTAATAATTGGATTGTAAAAATTAAATTGTCTTAAAATGACGACTGATTTCATGTTTTCAAAATCAATCAATCATTTTATAAAAATTCTGCTGCTCTTGGCAAAAAACTTTCAATTTAATCAAATTTAATTTTTTTTTAATTTTGATTATCAAAGTTAGAAGTGTTTAGAAAAAAAGAAATACTAAAACATTTGAAATCTCAAAGCCGAAAATAATCGATGAAATTTTTCATATTAACAAACAAATTCTGGATTATTCCATTGTTCAATACATTGTTATTTAATTATGAAAGAAATAATAATTATTAACTAATTATTGTTTTATTGATATTGACAATTATAATTAAATTAATAATTGAATTATAAATTAAATTGGCTTAAAATGACGACTGATTTCATGTTTTCAAAATTCTTTTTTTGATAAATTTTATAGAGAAATCTTCTTCTATAATCCAAAACATATCAACGTAGGATTTTTTATGATCATGAAATTCTAAATAAACCATTTTTTTCTCTAAATTTTAAATATCAAAATGGAAAAGTTTAGAAAATTTATTAGATATATTAAAAAACAAATTCGAAATTATTATTTTATTTAATACATTGTTATTTAATAATCAAAATAATGATAATAATTAGCTAATTATTACTTTATTGATTCTGAAAATTAGAATTAAATTATTAATTGGATTATTAATTAAATTTAAATAATATGTAACCTAAAGTTTGAGTAAATAATAATCAAATTGTAGATACAATTGTTGTTGCTTTGGGCACCATATGTAGCATATATCAAATTTGGAATAGCAAATCGAAATCCCTTTAGATCCACAAGTATATAAGAAAGAATTTGAATATGTGAATTGCTTCAAAATGCCGCAGGTTTTGTTGTTTTTTTAATCCTGATGGCATTGAGAGGTTTTTTCTTGTTGTTTGAAATTAAATTTAAATAGCTGCTTATTATATAACGTGAGAATGATATTGAAATTTATTTATGAATTATATGCAAATATAAGGGGGAAAAAATAATTAAATATATTCGTGGAATAAGTTAGAAGTTAGATGAGTGATTTGAATTAACAGAGAAGAAATAAACAACCCAAAAAACACACGTTTGCGTAATATTGGGAAGCTTATTATCGTATAATCAATCGTTGCTTAAAGATAATTAAACATTCATTTAAAAAAAAATACTAATAAAATTAGCCGGACAAGTGCGAGTCAGACTCGCATTTATGATCATGGATACTTAAATAAAAAAATTTTTTTTTCAAAATTTTGTGTTAAAAAATTGAAAATTTTAAAAAATAAAACATTTCTCAAAGTAATCCTTGAAATTTTCCATATTATTAAAACCAATCCAGAATGATTATTTTATTCAATATATATATATATACATTGTTATTTAATAATTAAAAAAAATAATTATTAAGTAATTATTATTTTATTGATACTGACAATTAGAATTAAATTATTAATTGGATTATTAATTAAATTTAAATAATATGTAATAGAAATATGGAGTAATTAGTCATATTGTTTTTTTTTACTTAGAGAAAGTGGTGTAGGTTTTATGTGAAACATGATATTAATTAATAAAGTAAAGGGTGTGTAGTTTCACAGTGAATCAAATAAAACTCAAAGAGGTTTATACAAACCTGAATAAACCTCTTTGAGTTTTATTTCATTCACTGTGAAACTACACACCCTTTACTTTATTAATTAATTAGTTATAAGCCTTATAAGTCTTATAACTTACAAAATACTCAACGTATGAAATTTGTTCTTATTTAAGGAGAATATGAAGGAATTGATGATATTATTTTTATAAGCCATTTCTAAACGTCGACAAGTAAAATAAACTGCAACGGATCGTTGCTAAACTTTATCCAAATTCATTTGAAATATTAATATGTTCTTGAGTAAAGTACATTAAAATATAATTTTACTAAAAACTTTATTTAACCTTTTTTGTGGTCCCCAAGGTACTTAATTAGGATATTAAATTTCATCAAAATTGGTTAAGTCATTTTCAAGATATTTAGAAAAAACTAAAAAATACTGAAATAAAGTACTAATGTTTGTGGACCGATATGTACCAAAAACTAATCAGCGCTTCATTTTGTTAAACTAATGGTAGATTTTCAATTTCATTTCAATCAGCGCAAAGGTGTGGAAAAAATCGTCGACGAAAAAAACGATAACACACACACATACATACATCCATCCATCCGCACGCACTTCCAAAAAAAAATGGCACTTTTTGGCCCCTCGACGAGATTCCAGGTAATTTTTGGCAAAACCGCCACGTGCTAAAATTCAATCTCATTGAATACTTCAATTTGTGACCTTAATTGAGTCTATGGGTTCCGTAGTCTTTATCTGAGGACCCTTTGAAGTCGCGCTTGCCTCGAGAGCGATTCCAATACTTTCTCCCATTCTTCGCATTGGATAAAGTAAAAATCATCGAAAAATGGCCAGTTGGGGGCTCTTTAACAATGTCATTTTAAAATTAAGAGAATCGATATTATTTTTGACTTAAAGTCAACATGAAAAACAAATTGCAAGTGATATCTGATTAATAATAAAGGAATAAACATATTAATATTTCAAGTGAATTTGGATAAAGTTTAGCAACGATCCGTTGCAGTTTATTTTTAATGACATTAAACCCTAGAGCAAATAGTACTTATATCTTCACTTTAGTTACTGTAGTTCAACTGGTGGGTGAACCGCGACCTAATATGCTGTACACCTACTTGTACTTCCAAATATTTCCAAGTACTTCCAAAATACTTCCAAAGAGGTGTACACCTACTTCCAATCGCGGATCACCCCTCGAGTTCAACCGACGTGCTCGTGGAAGGTATAGGTATAAATTAATTCAAATATTTCTGCCAAAACATCATATTTTAGTTCATCTTTTATACAATTTATAGATTTTAAAAGAAAGTCAGAAAATACTCTTGTCGTTTTGAAATTTTAGCGAGGTCGCATCCACAGCATCCATGGGCCGCACCCCACTGGTATATACATATATATATAAATATCCACCAACTTCTAAGACAATCTGTCGAAAAGGCTGATCTTCTAAAATGACTTGCAATTATATCTAAATCTGACACTTTGGGGGGGGGGGGTTCTGCCGGCCCTTAGCGACTCGACTATCCGCCTTTAGTACGTATTGTTAGGGCTCTCTTGTGCCGAGTGCTGTGTGGCGCTTTAATGCGCGCGCCCCCATCAAGTCGATGGGGTCCTAACAATCTTACGTATGCAGAGTTGTAGGTTGCGTGTTCATATAGGGTGTGTGCAGGGGAGGGGCTGCTGGATGGCGGTGGCCCCTCCAGATTCGCTTCTTCGAATCGGTTCGCTACTCCAGTCGAATCGAGTCGCTTTAATTATAGCATGGGTGAATATATTTCACTCATGCAAAAGCGACTCAACGATCCGACTGAGTCATCTAGCGGCCGTGTCTCAAGGCTCGTCGCTATGAGCGAGAGCGGGCCGCTACAGTACGTATTGTCATTGGGCATGTCCTGAAATCAATTTAACCATTCTCTAATGACTTGACTTCATGGGCGGATCCAGGAATTTTTATGGGGGGGGGGGGGCGAATGTATACAAGGTGCCCGATGTATATAAGATCTACTTATCTCGAAAGTGTATCGCGATCGAATTGTCCAAGCGGGGGGGGGGGGGGGGGTCAGAGTCGCCCCCCCCCCACACACACATAGAACTTTATTTTCAATTTTAAAATTTTTTAAAAAAATAAATGGTTTTTTTTTACAAATTTTTTTGCCAGGCACGGGCCTCTATGGGGGGAGCGATCGCCCCTGGATCCGCCCTTGCTTGACTTCGCAGTATTTTTGACATCTTCAAGGGTTGATTACCTATCCTTAAAAAACGACTGAATTATTTATTTTTTCTGAACTCTTCACACTTTGATTGATCAAAATTTAGAAAAAAAATTTGATTTGTTTGGTTGATTTTGAAAACATTAAATCAGTCGTCATTTTAAGCCAATTTAATTGTATAATCCAATTATTAATTTAATGCTTATTATCATAATCAATCAATAAAACAATTATTAATTAATAATTATTATTTCTTTCATCATAATTAAATAACAATGTATTGAACAATGTAATAATGCCGGATTTGAATGTTAATATGAAAAATTTAATGGATTTTTTTCGGCTTTGATAAATTTCGAATGTTTCACTATTTATTTTTTCTAAACACTCTTCTAACTTTGATAATCAAAATTTTAAAAAGAAAAATTTTAATTTGATTAAGTTGTAAGTTTTTTGCCGAGGGTAGCTGAATTTTAATAAATTGAAGGTGACAATAAAAGAGTGTGTCTCTTCTGCTGGAATTATAAATTTGTAATTTATTTATAACTAGACTATAGTTAGTTTGGTGATAAATAAATTACAAATTTATTAATCCACCAGAAGACACACTCTTTTATTGTCTCCTTCAATTTAAATTTGATTGATTGATTGATTTTGAAAACTAATCAGTCGTCATTTTAAGCCAATTTAATTGTATAATCCAATTATTAATTTAATTCTAATTATTGTCAATATCAATACAACAATAATTAGTTAGTAATGATTATTTTTTTGATAATTAAATAACAATGTAATAATCCCGGATTTGTTTGTTAATATGACAAATTTCATGGATTTTTTTCGGCTTTGAGATTTCGAATGTTTTATTTATTTTTCTAAACACTCTTCCCACTTTGATTATCAAAATGTAGAGAAAACAAAATTTAATTTTTTGTTTTCATTGATTGATTTTGAAAACATGAAATCAGTCATTTTAAGTAGGGATGTTACGGAGGTTCGACTCTGACTCCGAAAACTTCCGATTGATTTTCCACCTCCGACTCCGATAATTTTGAATCGGAGTTTATAACGAAGATCGAAAGATTCGACCCCAACCAGCCAGAGCGCGCACCTACAAGTTTTGACTTGTCGGCCGGGGAATCCCCTCACGACAGTATATTTTTCTATTGTTCCACGTTACTTACGTATGAGTATTATTATATATATAGTATAGAATCATCATCATCATCATCATTAGCCTGTCGATAGCGACAATCCACTGCTGAATATAGGCCTCTTCCATCAAATGGAAGGGGTTGGTATTAAGTCACCACGCTTGCCAGACGGGTTGGTGACTAGGAATCAGATTATAGCCGGTCAAATATCAATGCAGGGACTCGGACTCGAACCCGGGACTCCTGCTTAGAAGGCTAGTGTCTTAAGCTCTCGGCTAATCCGATTCCCCTAGTATAGAATAGGCCAGATTAATTGGCAGCAACGCTGACGTAATGCTGCCGACAGGGAGCGCTGATACTGTCGGTATGTTTGCGGCAAATTTGAAATATAATCGTAATTTGGACTCGAATTTTGAAATGAAAGACTCCAATTGATTTTAAATTAAGAAACATTAAATATATTGATAATTATTCCTTCCCCACCGCCCCCTTCATCACTCAAAATTTAAATATTCAATTTGCCCGCAAGGCACGCCCTCGAAGCTCGTTTATATATATTTGACTGATTAAAGAGACGGAATACTGAATTATATTTCTATTATTTCATTAGGACTGCCCTTAACAGTTAGTTAAATACCTTACATCTCCCTTTTACTCCGGCTCGGTAAATCAAATTTAAAATCTCCGGTTCCGGTAAGCCCACCCCCGTAACATCCCTAATCTTAAGCTAATTTAATTTATAATTCAATTATTAATTTAGTTCTAATTGTCAGTATCAATAAAACAATAATCAGTTAATAATTATTATTTCTTTTATAATTAAATAACAATATATTCAACAATGTAATAATCCCGCATTTGTTTAATAATATGAAAAATTTCATGGATTTTTTTCGGTTTTGAGATATCGAATATTTTATTTATTAATTAAAACAGGAATAGCAGGGAATTGGACAATAAATAAGTTTTTATTAAATGGGCCAGACGTTTCGTCGATTTATTTCGACTTCCTCAGTGGCTAGAATTTTTTTTTTTTAATGATATTGATGAGAGAAGGAGATACACCAGAAGGTGGATCCCCTAAAGGCCTGTATGGGCTGGCCCCTCCATCGTGAAAAGAACAGAGTAGAAGGAAAAGAAGCCGGGATCACGACCAATCTCAGAAAATTAGATACAATTCAATATCAAATTTACTAAGGTTTTAGGGGCTTCGAGCAGTGGTAAATTAGGTTAAATTTATCTCCCACTTAAAAATAGAATAGAATAGAGAATGATAAAATAGGAAATTAGAAAAATTTATAATAATTGGCCTCGGGAACTTTCGATGTCCATTTGTCCATTTTGCTAATTTATAAATACCCCATTTTATCATTCTTTGTCAAAAGACAATTCTACTATGCGTTTTATTTATTTTTCTAAATTCTTCACACTTTGATAATCAAATTAAATTTCAACTATTGATTTTGAAAACATGAAATCAGTCGTCATTTTAAGCCACAGTTTAATTTATAATCCAATCAATTAATTTAATTCTAATTATTGTCAATATCAATAAAACAATAATTAGTTAATAATTATTATTTCTCTCAATAATTAAATAACAATGTATTGAACAATGGAATAATACCGGATTTGTTTTTTAATATGAAAAATTTAATGGATTTTTTTTTGGCTTTAATATTTCAAATGTTTTACTATTCGACTGATTTTTTTTTTGTGCCTATGTTACCTCATATCTCCGCCAATTGTGAACCGATTTTGAGAAAAAAATTTTGCGTTGGGTTCAGTTTACCATCCGATTGGTCCCATTTTTTTTCATAGGTATTAGACCTTTTTTATTAGGTTTGTTCAGGCCTAACTTCTTTGTTTATGAACCGATTTCGATGATTCTTTTTTTATCCGATAGGGGGTGTCTTAGGGATGGTGTCATATTAATTTGGTCAAGTTCTGATGATATTAAGTCACTATTAATAACATCACTAAAAAGAGAAAAATAAAAATAATTTTTAAGAAAAAAATAAAACCGACTTCAAAAAATTAAATCCAAAAAATAAAATCCACTAAAAGGTATAAAATAATTATTATCTTATTTAGTTACAACTAAACGACTAAATATTAACATGAAATTACTTTTTGAAGTCGGTACCAAACATATACCTTTTATGAATCGCACTCGACGGATCTTACTTAGTACGTTTGGCGGGTATGCTCGCTTATAGGTATAGTTTGTTTGGCACCGACTTCAAAAAGTAATTTCATGTTAATATTTCGTAGTTTAGTTGTAACTAAATAAGATAATAATTATTTTATACCTTTTAGTGAATTTTATTTGTTGCATTGAATTTTTTGAAGTCAGTTTTATTTTTTCTTAAAAAAATTTTTTATCTAAGCACTCTTCCCACTTCTATAATCAATATTTAAAAAAAATTTAATTTGATTGATTGATTTTTAAAATATAAAGTAAATCAGTTAATTTAAGCCAATTAAATTTATAATTCAGTTACTAATTTAATTCTAATTGTCAATATCAATAAAATAATCATCAACTAATAATTATTATTTCTTTCATAATAATTAAATAACAATGTAATAATCCCGGATTTATTTTTTGATATGAAAAATTTCATGGATTTTTTTTCGGATTTGAGATTTTGAATGTTTTATTTACTATATTTTTCTAAACTCTTGTCATTTGGATAAATAATCAAAAATTAAAAAACAAAATAATAATAATTTCAATTTGGGAGTGTGTGCTGATCACCCCATGCGTTAAGTTATTTGCATTCTGAAATAAATAATCGTCCGAAATGTTCCCTGTTAGCATATTTTTCTATTTTTGCATATGTTACTTACCTATGTGTATTATAATTTATATTTGACTGATTAAAGAGAATGATTACTAATAAATATTTCTATTATTTCATTAGGTCTGCCCTTAACAGTAAGTTAAATCCATCTACCTTATGACCCGACTCCGATTCCGATAAATCAAATTTAAAAACTCCGGCTCAGACTCCGATTCCTATAAACCCACCTAATTTTAAGCCGATTATTAATTTAATTCTAATTATTGTCAGTTTTAATAAAACAATAATTAGTTAATAATTATTATTTATTTCATAATTAAATAACAATGTATTGAACAATGGAATAATCCCGGATTTGTTTTTTAATATGAAAAATTTGAGATTTCGAATTTTTTACTATTTATTTTTTCTATTAAACTTTGATAATCAAAATTTAGAAGAAAAAAAAATTAATTTTTGATTTGATTGATTGATTTTGAAAACTAATCAGTTGTCATTTTAAGCCAATTAAATTTATAATCCAATTATTAATTTAATTCTAATTGTCAGTATCAATATAAACAATAATTAGTTAGTAATTATTATTTCTCTCAATAATTAAATAACAATGTATTGAACAATGGAATAATCCCGGAATATGAAAAATTTCATTGATTTTTTTGGGATTTGAGATTTCAAATGTTTTATTTATTTTTTCTAAACTCTCGCCTCTTTGATAATCAAAATTTAATTTCAATTTCGGAGATTGTGTGCTGATCACCCTATTTGCATTCTGAAATAATACCTAATCGTCCGAAATATTCTCTCGGTGTGTGTCTAATAGAGTTATTTCCGTGACGTTAGGTATGTATAAATCAATTTAAACGGGGAATTAAAAGTTACTAATGTATTTATTAGAATTGTGAATAATTCAACAGGTGGCGCGTGTGGCGGGTGAACAAAAAAAGTTCTCTCTTTAATATCTTCTGATTTATTTATTATTTCTATTGACCAGAGGTCAATTCTATTTCCATTATATTTTATTATTATTCGATTTTTCTTTAGAATTTCTTCTTTTAAATGAATATGGATATATTCTGATATTCTCGTCCCCCTTTTTTCTTTAATTTCCCCCACTTGGTGTGTGTGGTCAGGTTGACGTTTCGTCAGTGCCTGCCAGTGGAACTGGAGTGGTGGTTTTTTTGCTCGGTTTGTCTGTGTGGAAAGAAAGGAGTCGCCCCTGAGGCGCGCACTCAGTTTGTCCGCAAGCAAGGAACGCAGTGCTTATGCAACCATAGTCGGTGACCAACCAACTCAACACCTTCTCGACTCGAGAAAGAAACCTGTGGGCTCAGTGTTTTGCCGGCTGCCGAGCCGACAGTGTCTGTTCTTGAAACATTAGTCGTTTACGGGTGTTCTGTCTCAAAAACAACATCAATCTTCTCCACCAGATCACCATCACGAAATCCGCACGGTTCACTTTGTAAATCGATCACCAATCACAAAACAGTAAGTCAAACACCATCTGCGATTTACGAGCTTCTCACCCGAATGGCTCAATTTTTTCTTATAATCCACTTAAATGCTAATTTATTGAGAAATTTTATTATAAATAAATTTTTATTTATTTTAAGTGATTAGAATTTTGATTTTTTTTTTCAAATTTATGATATAAAAATGCATAAAATTCCATTTCATATGATTTTATTTGTGATTTTAAGCCGTTGTCATAATAAAGACATAAATAAACAATTTTTAATTTCCTTTTTAAAACAATTATTAATTTAAATGAAATTAAAAAATTGTTTATTTAATCTTATAGAAAAAAAAAATTTTAAGACGTGATTTATTTAGAATCAAAACGTTTCGAGAGAAATTCTCCCTTTTTTTTTTGTATAAATTTTAATATTTAAAAAATAATAGTTATATTTTGAGAATTCGTGAGGTTTATTTAGACCCAGAGATGGTTGGAGTTCTTCAAAAAAAATAAAAAAAATGCTAATTTTTAACCGACTTCAAAAAAGGAGACTGAATTTTTTTTTTTTTTTGTTTTTTTTTGTGCCTATGTTACCTCATATCTCCGCCAATTGTAAACCGATTTTGAAAATTTTTTTTGCATTGGGTCCAGTCTAGCTTCCGATTGGTCCCATTTTTTTTCGATTTTTTTTCATAGGTATTAGACCTTTTTTATTAGGTTTGTTTAGACCTAACCTCTTTGTTTATGAACCGATTTCGATGGTTCTTTTTTTATCGAAAGGGGTGTCTTAGGGATGGTGTCATATTAATTTGGTCAAGTTCTGATGATATAAGTCACTATTAATAACATCACTAAAAAGAAGAAAAATAAAAAATTTTTAAGAAAAAAATAAAAACCGACTTCAAAAAATTAAATGCAACAAATAAAATACACTAAAAGGTATAAAATAATTATTATCTTATTTAGTTACAACTAAACGACGAAATATTAACATGAAATGTACTTTTTGAAGTCGAGTTGCCAAACAAACTATACCTATAAGCGAGCATACCCTCCAGACGTACTAAGTAAGATCGGTCGAGTGCGATTCATAAAAGGTATAGTTTGTTTGGCACCGAATTCAAAAAGTAATTTTGTGTTAATATTTCGTCGTTTAGATTATAACTAAATAAGATAATAATTGTTTTATACCTTTTAGTGTATTTTATTTGTTGCATTTAATTTTTGAAGTCGGTTTTTATTTTTTCTTAAAAATTTTTATTTGAAAAATTTTATTATAAATAATTTTTGATTTATTTTGTAAAAAAAAAAAAAAACTTATTATATTTCAATATTAAAAAAGTGATTAGAATTTTGATTTTATAATTTTTTTTCAAATTTACGATTCAAAAATGCATAAAAAATATCATTTCATATTATGATTTTATAGAAGATTTTAAGCCGTTGTCATAATAAACAATTTTTAATTTCCATTAATTAATAATTAAATTAAATTTAAATTAATAAATTGTTTATTTAATCTTACAGAAAAAAAATTAAGACGTTCTCTATAGAATCTGCAGTTGGCTCTTTCCGGATTTCCTTGTTGGAGATGAAATCTTGCCATTTGATTCCATGATACTGCGCAGCAGTCTCATTTGGAATTTTTCCAGGACCTTAACGTGCTTTTTGTATATTACCCAGCACTCACTACCGTATAGTAGGATGGATAAGACAACTGCTTGAAAAACTAGGACTTTCGTATGTATGGTCAGGTCACTGCATCCAAAGACTCTCTCCCGGAGTTTAAAGAAGGCATGTGAGGCACATCGTAGAAGGTGGCTAATATCGTGACATTGAAAGTGTTTTCAGGATTTATGCCACTTGGATGCCGAAATTACTATTATTATACGAGCCGAGATTTCGGCGCACAGAGATCTGAGCCAAGAGGTTAAAACCCAAGTAACAAAAGGTGCCAGGATAGCTGGATGTCTATATGGTTTGGTCTGGAAAAACAAATATATATCAGCAAAAAGCAAAGTACGAATTTATAAGACCTGCGTACGTCCAGTGTTGACATATGCAGCAGAAACCAGAGCATCAACAATTACCACCCAACAACTACTCCGGGAGGCGACTGTGGGTCAGTAGGTAGAGTGCTGGCTCGCTGACTCGAAGATCGCTGGTTCGAGACCGAGATATTTGCAGTCGCCTCCTCTTGGAAAGTAATGGCAACCTACCAAGAGTATACTTGCCTAGTAACCTCTCCAAATTAGCCGTTCGGAACCGGCGTTAAAAAGTACAATAGGTCCCGTATATCTGTGTAAAAACAACTAAACACACTCAGCACAGGTATATGTGGAGAGGAGCCGACACCCGTTTCGGGTATGGCACTCGAAGAAGAAGAACTACTCCGAACAACAGATATGAGAATAATAAGGGCTATACACGGGAAAACATTAAGGGATAGAATCCGCAGCAATGATCTAAGGGAACTAAGCGGAATCCAGGATATAGTGGAATGGATCGATGTGAGAAAGAGAGGATGGGGGGAACATGTGGAACGAATGACGGATGACCGCCTTGCAAAAATCGTGAAGGAAAATCGCCCACGTGGCACTCGGAGCAGAGGGCGGCCGAAAAAAAAATGGATGGATGTCGCAGCAAGAAACTAACGTCTTTATTCTTTTTTTCTTATTGGAAAAACAGGCGAAAGCCTATAGAGAAGATGAAGAAGAAGAAGATACGCTGGAACAATACGATTCTCTGCCGGGTCAACCCATCTTGTATTAAACTAATTTTATCCCCCAGAATAACCATCAGTTATTCAAGTATATTATAATCCCTTAGAATAATCAATTGTAATCAATTTACTGTAAAACTCAATGTAAAAAATATAAAAGTGTTTCTTAATAAAAAAAATAATTTAAAAACAAATCGTTCGATTGTTTTTAAAAATTCACTCCAGGCAAGAAACAACGTAATTTGTATTGGAAACACACACACACACACAGGCGGTCTGAAAGAGTCTCTCAACCAGTCAATCATCCAAACAGATAAACGAACTTTATTTAGGAATTGGATGTTGATGAAAGCAGTCCACGGTGGTTGTAAAAAATAGGACTATAGAGGTTTTATTATTTTACATTTATTTGTTAAACCGACGTTTCGGAGATTTATTCTCTCCTTCTTCAGGGTAACAAAAGTCAATGAAAGTAGTTCAAAAAATAGTCTACTTATCTGTCTCCTTTGACAATTCAAAAAAACATTATAAAAATTCTTTTTACTTTGTTTTCTATTCGAGATGAAAAAGAATTTTTATAATGTTTTTTGGAATTGTCAAAGGAGACAGAAAGTGACTATGTTTTGAACTACTTTCAGACTTTGTACCCTGACGAAGGAGAAAATCCGAAACGTCGTAAATAAATTATAATAAAACCTCTATAGTCTTGATTTTTTACAACCACCGTGGACTGCTTTCATCAACATCCAATTGCATATTTATACCAGTCCGTCTCCTAAAGAAAATCTCTATCAATTTATTTAGGAATATTTATTTCCCCATATATTTAAAATATCTTATTTATTAAAATTGATTACGCTTTCCAGATAAGAGTGTTTGATTAATTTCTGCCATTATCTTATACGAGCTTTTCGTGCGTGCCTTCGGCACGCCCTCGAAGCTCGGCCCTCCCGACTGGTGCCCTGGCGGGCGGCGTCTCGGTCCAAAAATTGTATTCCTCTTAAAAAACCACACTCAAAATGTATACCTGTAAACTCCCGAAAATACATAGTCTCTTAAAAGTTTCGCCTCATTTTCGTCCTGACACAGCTACAGAAATGAAGCTCTAGATATGAATCTGGAAGTATTTTTTTTTCTATAATCTACAGCATTGTGATATTTTTTGTGTGGAAATATGTAGATTTATTTAAATAAGTGGGATCGTGTGAGGAGGAGAATTATATTATATTATTTTTTTTAAATTTGGGATCGATAATCGATATAAAGCTCCAAATATTTAAAAGAGATCAGGTGTTGTTTGTATGACAGACTGCTCCCAAGGGCGGATCCAGGGGGGGGGGGCGGAGGGGCGACCGCTCCCCCATGGAGGCCAAAAAACGGCGGCCAAATCGACAGGGAATTTATAACAATTTTTTTTTTTATTTTTTTTATTTTAATGAACTTAAAATATGAGATATAAAACATCTAAAAAAATAAAAAAACATTTATTTTTTTTTTAAATTTTATTAAAGTTCTATGTGTGTGTGTGGGGGGGCGTCATCGACCTCCCCCCCCCCTCCCTCCGCTTGGACAATTCGATCGCGACACACTTTCGAGATAAAAAGTAGATCTTATATACACCGGGCACCTTATATACATTCTCCCCCCCCATAAAAAAATTCCTGGATCCGCCCTTGGCTGCTCCAGTATTGCTATGAGAAACTCATATGGGCATGCGTGTCTTAAGTCGTTTAATTTTGTAAAATTTAAAAAATAAGAATAACAAAATTTAGATTTTTAAAAAATTATAAAAAAGTGGCAAATTATTCAAAAATAAACAAATAACATATAAATAAAATAAGATGTCATTGATTTCTTTTTCTGTGTGCAAAGAAAAGCGAATTGAATATTTAATTTTTGAGTGGTGAAGGGGGGGGTAATAATTTTCAATATATTTAATGTTTTCTTAATTTAAAAATCCAATTGGAGTCTTTCATTTCGAAATTTGAATCCAAATTACGATTATATTTCAAATTTGCCGCAAATATACCGATGGCGCTCTCTCTCGGCAGCATTACGTCAGCGTTGCGGCAAATTAATCTAGACAAATATATATAGTATTATACAGAGCAGTCAATTATATAGATATACCGAGAGGTGATCCGCGATTGCAAGTAGGTGTACACCTCTTTGGAAGTATTTTTGAAGTACTTGGGAATATTTGGAAGTACAAGTGGAAGTAGGTGTACAGCATATTAGGTCGTGGTTCGCCCCTCGTATATAGCTATACCTAGTCTTCAGGGCTCTAGGAATGTTTAACGCCGCTTAAGTTTATCGCATAGAAATTAATTATACCTAGTGAGATTTTTATCTTGAGACAGTCTTATAACTCAGAAACAGTGCATTATATGAAAAAAAGTTTCAAATAAAAGTTTATTTATTTCAAGGGGGAAATTAAACTACGCTGTTTGTCGACCTAGAACAAGCTCTCAAGGGTATTTCAATGTCAAGTTCTGTTTTTTAAATAGAACCCTATATGTTTCTGTACATATTCTGAATCTACAAAAAAAACTGAACAACTTTCATTGGAACTATTTTTTTATACGACATCAAATAAACAAAATATTAAATCAATTAAATCTCAAAAAATCCTAATAATTATTTTTAACAATTATTCAACTTAATTATCAAATAATAATGATCAAATATTTAATTATTAATTAAATAATTTAATAATTTTGTGACACTGAATGAATTCCAGTTTCAATTTCGTTATTTTGGCCTGTTCCAGTTTCTGCGTATGATATACATTTCGTTGAAAAGTTTTTGTTTTGCCGAGTAGTAGCAGAGTTGTTGATTCACAAAGAGAAACAAAGAGATTGTCTTCTGCTTGATGCAAATAAACATATACACATATATATCAAGATGATATATCTGATATATATATTATTTATTTGTTTGAGACTATAGTTTCGAAGACTTGGTCTTCATCATCAGTCTTTCTTCAATTATAAATGTTTTTCATGGAGTCAATATCCATATGATATTGACTCCATGGAAAACATTTATAATTGAAGAAGATGATGATGAACCAAGTCTTCGAAACATAGTCTCAAACAAATAAATATATATATACAGATATATCATCTTGATATATATGTGTATATGTTTATTTGCATCAAGCAGAAGATTGTCTCTTGTTTCTCTTTGTGAATATACATTTTCTATTTTTTTTTTTAATAGACTTACAACACGATAAAATGAAGCTCCTGAGGGGAAAATTATTAAATTATTAATTATTATTAAATTATTTATTTAATAATTAAATATTTGATTATTATTTTTTGATAATTATGTTGAATAAATGTTAAAAATAATTATTAGGAATTTTTTGAGATTTAATTGATTTAATATTTTGTTTATTTGATGTCGTATAAAATAAACTGCAACGGATCGTTGCTAAACTTTATCCAAAGTCATTTGTAATATCAATATTTCTATTCCTTTATTATTAATCAGATATCAATGGCTATTTGTGGTCTATGCTTAAAATAAAATAATAAACAATTTAAAAAAAGTACTATCTTACTCTAGAGTAAAGTACTTTAAAATATAATTTTACTAAAAACTTTATTTATCCTTTTTTGTGGTCCCCAAGGTACTTAATTAGGATATTAAATTTCATCAAAATTGGTTAAGTCATTTTCAAGATATTTAGAAAAAACTAAAAAAGTACTGAAATAAAGTACTAATGTTTGCTGGCCGATATGTACCAAAAACTAATCAGCGCTTCATTTTGATAAACTAATGGTAGGTTTTCAATTTCATTTCAATCGGTGCAACGGTGTGGAAAAAATCGTGGGCCAAAAAAACGATAACAGACATCCATCCATCCATCCATCCATCCATCCGCACTCACTAAATGAAAAAATCGCACTTTTTGGCCTCTCGACGAGACCCTTTGTAATTTTTGGAAAACCGTCACGTGCTAAAATTCAACCTAATTGAATACTACAATTTGTGACTTTAATTGAGACCATGGGTTCCGTAGTCTTTACCTGAGGACACTTTGAAGCCACGCTTGCCTCGAGACCGATTGCAATACTTTACCCATGCTTCGCATTGGATAAAGTAAAAATAGTTCTAATGAAAGTTGTTCAGTTTTATTTTAAGATTAAGGATCTGTAAAGAAATATATAGGTTTCCATTTAAAAACAGAACTTGACATTGAAATGCCCTTGAAAGCTTGTTCTAGGTCGACATTTGAAACTTTTCTTCATATAATGAACTGTTTTTGAGTTATAAGACTGTCTCAAGATAAAAAAAAAAACCGAAATATGTGAGTATATAGTGTGTTTTAAATCACGCCAGTTTTTATTTTTTTCGAATTATATTAATATCTTGAATGTGTATCCAAAAATTGGTAATTCCAAAAGTCTCGTCTAATTATATATCAATAATTTAATTGATATTGATATGAAAAATAAATGAGTCTAAATTTTTATTATTATTAATTTCCAGATAACATATTATGTGGTATAAATCTTTGTCATTGTAATCCGACCAGATAATAAATAAATAAATAATAAATAAATTATATATTATTTGAATAAAATTTATTATTATTTTTGTTTCTTTTAAAAACCTTCAACAGATTACAATATTAATAGATATTTATTAAAAAAACAAATTAACAAATTTTAATATTTTTGTACTATATAAATATTTTCATTTTTAACCGACTTCAAAAAAGGAGGAGGTTCTCTATTCGACTGATTTTTTTTTTGTGCCTATGTTACCTCATATCTCCGCCAATTGTCAACCGATTTTGAAAAAAAAAATTGCATTGGGTCCAATCTAGCTTCGGATTGGTCCCATTTTTTTTCGTTTTTTTTTCATAGGTATTAGACCTTTTTTATTAGGTTTGTTTAAACCTAACCTCTTTGTTTATGAACCGATTTCGATGATTCTTTTTTTATCCGAAAGGGGGTGTCTTAGGGATGGTGTCATATTAATTTGTTCAAGTTCTGATGATTTGATCACTATTAATGACATCACTAAAAAGAGAAAAATAAAAATAATTTTTAAGAAAAAAATAAAAACCGACTTCAAAAAATTAAATGCAACAAATAAAATACACTAAAATATAAAATAATTATTATCTTATTTAGTTACAACTAAACGACGAAATATTAACATGAAATTACTTTTTGAAGTCGGTGCCAAACATATACCTTTTATGAATCGCACTCGACGGATTTTACTTAGTACGTTTGGCGGGTACGCTCGCTTATAGGTATAGTTTGTTTGGCACCGACTTCAAAAAGTAATTTCATGTTAATATTTCGTAGTTTAGTTGTAACTAAATGGGATAATAATTATTTTATACCTTTTAGTGTGTTTTTATTTTTTTCTTAAAAATTATTTTTTCTTTACTAGCTAAATTTAAAATGTTCAACAAATATTTTCATAAAAACAATTCTAACAATGAATGACCTTTAAAACCTTCAATCTTGTGCTAAAATTTTATTTATTATTTTCAATTTTCACTGTCGATAAGTGCTGTCTAGCTTTAGAAATTGTATATAGTATAAAAATGAAGAAAACATTTTTTTGAATGATTTTATTGAAATATTAAGCCGATGTTATGATATAGGCATAGATGGACAAATTATTTTTTTATATTTATTATTACTAACTAGCTTCAAGGCCCGCCTTCGGCGGCCTTTTGCTAACCAGGGGGCCTCGCCCCCAGGACCCCCACGTGGCTGCTTTATTGATGTTTTCTTTTATTAGTTACAGAGAATAAATATAATTGTTTTATTATAAGTCTTAAATAGATATAATATAAGATTCTATTTAACTGCAATTTAAATGTACTTTTAAAAAAAATAGATAAACATTTTTCAAACCTATCTTCAATTAAATAAATTTTAATTTTTAACCGACTTCAAAAAAGGAGGAGGTTCTCTATTCGATTGAATTTTTTTTTTTTTTTTTTTGTGCCTATGTTACCTCATATCTCCGCCAATTGTCAACCGATTTTGAAATTTTTTTTTGCATTGGGTCCAGTCTAGCTTCCGATTGGTCCCATTTTTTTTTCGATTTTTTTCATAGGTATTAGACCTTTTTTATTAGGTTTGTTTAGACCTAACCTCTTTGTTTATGAACCGATTTCGATGGTTCTTTTTTTATCGAAAGGGGGTGTCTTAGGGATGGTGTCATATTAATTTGGTCAAGTTCTGATGATATAATCACTATTAATAACATCACTAAAGAAAAATAAAAATAATTTTAAGAAAAAAATAAAAACCGACTTCAAAAAATTAAATGCAACAAATAAAATACACTAAAAGGTATAAAATAATTATTATCTTATTTAGTTACAACTAAACGACGAAATATTAACATGAAATTACTTTTTGAAGTTGGTGCCAAACATATACCTTTTATGAATCGCACTCGACGGATCTTACTTAGTACGTTTGGCGGGTACGCTCGCTTATAGGTATAGTTTGTTTGGCACCGACTTCAAAAGTAATTTCGTGTTAATATTTCGTCGTTTAGTTGTAACTAAATAAGATAATAATTATTTTATACCTTTTTAGTGTATTTTATTTTGTTGCATTTAATTTTTTGAAGTCGGTTTTATTTTTTCTTAAAAATTATTTTTATCTCTGTTGTTATATCAAAAGAAGATAATTGATACGTCAACAAGAATTATTTTGACCGCGCTGATTTGAAAAAGATATTTTTATCTCGCGAGACTACTGCGGATTACGCTATTGGAGTCTGCGGAGTATTAAGTCTGGACCAAGAGAGAAAAAGATGTAATCCACTTAGCTACAATCCAACGTCATTTCGCGTTTAGCCCGCTAGACATTCGGATGGATCACCGAGTGAATTGGAAATCTCAGATGTTATATACTCGATCTCCCAGTCCAGAGCGCTAGATCTATTAGCATGTATGTTAGATGCCTGCCATTAATTAACTGAAGGTTTTCTACATTTTATTCGATCGCGACTCTAATGTAGGGAATTTTTGTCAAATATTGAGTGAAAATAATATTTGAACTTATATATTTCTAACTTGAAATAATGATATTAAATAAATTTTAATTTTCTCATTAATATATCTAAAGAATAATTGATGGCAGGCATCTAACATACATGCTAATAGATCTAGCGCTCTGGACTGGGAGATCGAGTATATAACATCTGAGATTTCAAATTCACTCGGTGATCCATCCGAATGTCTAGCGGGCTATACGCGAAATGACGTTGGATTGTAGCTAAGTGGATTACATCTTTTCTCTCTTGGTCCAGACTTAATACTCCGCAGACTCCAATAGCGTAATCCGCAGTAGTCTCGCGAGATAAAAATATCTTTTTCAAATCAGCGCGGTCAAAATAATTCTTGTTGACGTATCAATTATTCTTTGATATATTAATGAGAAAATTAAAATTTATTTAATATCATTATTTCAAGTTAGAAATATATAAGTTCAAATATTATTTTCACTCAATATTTGACAAAAATTCCCTACATTAGAGTCGCGATCGAATAAAATGTAGAAAACCTTCAGTCTATCTTCAATTAGTTTTTTCACAAAAAACGAAAATTTCCGAAAATATACTGTTTTAATTTTATTTTTTTTTTTTTTTTTTAATAAATTTTATTAAACCAATTATTTTACATTAATTAATGTATACATTGTATTTTTTGCTTCGATTCCGGAGATAACTTCTCCACCATCGAGTGTCCTTATTCATCTTTAGTCCTTGTTTTTAATAAGAGGAAAAATCTAATTAGATAAAAAAACCTCTTTTCCGATAATTATTTTAATTCCATTATTCCCCAATCAAGTCGATTGGTTCTGCAATCCTCATCTCATCCCTCCTCCCCACTTTGTTTTAATTTATTGTATATAATTTTATATAAATGTATTTGTAGAAATTTATTAATGAGAATTAAATGATAGTCTTAATAAGTTAAATTGTTAATTAAACTACAAAAATTTGTAATAAACTTTTTGCGAGATTTTAAAACAAATAATCAATCGTTAAAGTAAACATTTTTCTACGCACCTTAAAATGAGAAAATTTTGGAGTTTTTTTCAGTTTTTCTTGAATAACTCTAAAACGGCTTATTAAATCAAAAAGATGTTTATTAGATAAATTAAAGCGCTTTAAATTATCCGTAAAATGATAACAATTTCATTTATTTAGCTTCAGTAGAACTGGTACTAGCGTCTGTCAAAAAACAGCCCCCCCCAGGATCACTTTTGAATATCCCTAAAACTCGTATTTTTCCCATTTTGACCATGAAGGAGCACATTTTTCGACAAAGACCACTCTATACATTTTTAAACCAGATTAAATTTTCTACAATTTAAACAAAAGTTAATCTAAATTGGATAATGGTATACCGTCCCGTAATGAGGTTGAAGTTTGCAAAAAATCACAGTTTTTTTTTCATAAAATGAAAACCACTCATCCTAGAAACTTGATTTTTATCTCATTCTCAAAGTAGATTTTGTTGACTTGAACCTTTACTTGGATCTTTTTTTGCTAAAATTTTTAGATTTATAGATATCTAGCATTTTTCCATGGCAGGAAATGATCCATTGTTTCTAAAAATCGCAGTTTTTCCTTCATAAAATGGAAACCACTCATCCCAGAAACTTGATTTTTATCTCTTTGTCTAGAAAATTTTATTGGCTTGAACGTTTACTTGGACCACTTTTTTGTCAAAACTCTTAGATTTATAGATATCCAGCATTTTCCAGACAGGATATGATCCGAATCCTAAAATGTGTCATGGAAACCGCCTAAAAATGAAATATTTTTACCTTTTTTTTTGCATTTTTGACAATATTTCGTCATTAAATTTTGTTAGCAAACCTGAGATTCGTATTCAGCACACGCAAAAACATAAAGGGTCGAAGAAATTACAACTCCCCCAAAACATTCCGGGTAAAAACACAATTTAACTAGACTATTTGTTTTAATAAAAAAAGCTGACGTGTTCTGATGTGGCCATCCACTTGACTTTACAATACAACCTGGCCCCTCACTTGTATTTAATATTTAATAAAATTATTAATAATCAAATAGGGGGGTTAGTTTTTGCTTTTTAGACTTTTGGGATCCCACTGATTATGTATACAAAATTTGGTTGAGTTTGCTCAAACGGCCTAAATTTTTTAATTTTTCCCCCCCCCCCCCCATTTTGGGCGGTTAGTTTTTCCATTTTTAGTCTTCTGGGGTCCCACTGATTATGTATACAAAATTTGGTTGAGTTTATTTGGTCAAATGGCCAAGATTTTAATTTTTTGACCATGCACCCCCCCCCCCCCTCCCCCCATTTCGGGGGTTAGTTTTTGGTCTTGTCGGGGTCCACTGATTATGTATACAAAATTTGGTTGAGTTTGCTCAAACGGCCTAGATTTTTAATTTTACCCCCCCCCCATTTTGGGCGGTTAGTTTTTGCATTTTTAGACTTCTGGGGGTCCCACTGATTATGTATACAAAATTTGGTTGAGTTTGCTCAAATGGCCTAGATTTTTAATTTTTACCCCCCCCCCCATTTTGGGCGGTTAGTTTTTCCATTTTTAGACTTCTGGGGTCCCACTGATTATGTATACAAAATTTGATTGAGTTTGGTCAAATGGCCTAGAATTTTAATTTTTAACCCCCCTCCACCCCCCTTAATTTTAAGTCGATATGCACAAAAATATAATCAGCTCTTAATCTCAATGGACCAAAACTCCGTGTCAAATTTGGTTTTGATATTCACACTAGTTTTTGAGCTAGCTCGTCCAGAATATTTGGTAACACACAAACAGACAAACAGACATTTTGACAAAACAATTATTATCTCGAAAAATATTATTTTTTTGATGTTCACTTATTAGGGCTTTTTTGTAGAGCGAAATGCCATGGCTAAGCTCAATTTTTTTTAATCGAAATAGTTTCAGCCGTTTTTGAGATATTTCGAAAAAAAGAAGGAAAAAAAAACACTTTTTTTCATGCACGATTACAATACTTATGTACCTTGTACCCTGTATGGTAAAGTAGAAAAATTCCCACTAAATATTTTGCTTTATAGATTGACCCTCCTCCCCCCCCCATGAAAATTCTCTGGCTACGCTACTGCTACTACATTATATCTAACTAAATGAAAGTATTATAAAATCTCGCAAGTTTTTCTTTCCGGCAAAACAAAAAATATCTCTCCCCCTCCATTTCAAATATTAAATAATCCAATTCAGAACAGTGGAATATATATATATATATATATATATATATATATATATATATATATATATATATTAAATCATTTATATTATATAAATTACAATTGTATTGACCAATGAGTAGACATAAAGCAATAGGTAGACTAATCGTCAGCGATTTTTTTTTCATTGTCAATTCTTGCAAAGGATTGCAACTTTTTCTCACTATTTATTTATAATAAAAATTATTATTTATTTATCTATTCGAAATAAAAAATATCATATCTGAGGTCATTGAGGAAAATGTCATATTTACGAAATGTATATACCGGATGAGTTTTTATATCTTGAGACAGTCTTATAACTCAAAAACAGTGCATTATATGAAAAAAAGTTTCAAATAATAGTTTATTTATATCAAGAGGGAAACTAAACTACGCTATTGTTTGTCGACCTAGAACAAGCTTTCAAGGGTATTTCAAGGTCAAGTTCTGTTTTTTAAATGAAAACATATATATTTCTTTACATATTCTGAATCTACAAAAAAAACTAAACAACTTTTAGAAGAACTATTTTTTATCGAACATCAAATAAACAAAATATTAAATCAATTATTAGATCTCAAAAAAAATCTTAATAATTATTTTTAACAATTATTTAACTTAATTAATTATCAAATAATAATGATTAAATAATTAATTATTAAATAAATATTTATTAAATCGAAAAGTCACAACAATGAAAATAAGTATTTATAATTATATGAAAACTTCCTTATACTCAGATTTAAGAGATTATTTTCATAAATAAATAAATAAATCTTTATTTCTCGACCTGCTTAGAGGCACAAGTCCTCGGTGGCTAGGTCCTCCAAACATCAATACAATCTAGCTACAATACATTAACAAACATCAATACAAATTAATTACAACAATTTAACAAATAATAAAAAAGTAAAAAAAAAAAAAAAGAAAAAGAAAAAAATAGAAATGTATGCTCATTAACAAATAACTTGACCATAGATTTCCATCAAAAGACAAAAAGTAATTTATAAATTCCGCGCAAAAACCCGATACCAGGAGAAAGCGACGCATTAGCCATCCCGGCATTTGCCATAAGTTGTTAAGGAAACCTGGTCAAAACCTTAACAAGGATGGTATGACCTCTCTCTACCTCACCTAATCTCTGCTTGTGAGAACTAAATAAAATTTTGCACAACTCTAGGACATTAGGACTTGACAAAATTTATAATTGATTTAATCATAGGGGGCAGAGGACTATAATCCCAAGTAGTAATAAATAGACAGACTTCCACAAATCAATGCAAACCTAGATATTAATATCTGAATTAACTAACTTGTAAGAACCAGACCTATTTAAATTAATACCATTCTTCCCTATATCCTTATAATCTATATAACCATCTGAAACATTCTCATAAGAAAAATACCACCACTTGTTTCAATACCTATACTTCTAGTCTCAACCCTGGATTGACTATCCCTTTTAACCATATTATCTAAAAAAAAAAAAGAAAAAATATTTTAAAAATAAACAAAATATTTACCTTAGTAACGCAGAGATTTCCTTATTCCAGCCTAATTTAAAACCAACCCTTGCTTTTCCTATCTCTAAATGGAAAGAAGAATTAACAAACCCCCTTCCCCAAAAGAGACAGAAAAAGAACTAATAAAAACCTACCAAATACTTAATAGAACTATTTAAAAGTCTTGAGTTTAAAAAGGTTTATTTCTCGTATCAATCCAGTAGATAGTTATATATTGTATTACCATAATAAAAATGGAGGATTTTTTGTTTAAGACAGAATTGAAATGGTCTTAATTTATGCGGTGAATGTGGGGCTGCCATTGAAATGGATGCCGAGCGTTTTCCTGACAGGGATACACCCTCACAAGCTTCATTTCATCGTGTTATAAATCTGTTAAAAAAACGAAATATAAAGGCTATGAAGAAACTGATTCAGGCCAAAATAACGAAATCGGAACTGGAATTTATCCAGAAGACTTGCGATAACACTTTGGAATGTCGCAGAACAGTGTCGAAAAATTATTAAATTATTCATTATTATTAAATTATTTATTTAATAATTAAATATTTGATCATTTTTATTTGATAATTAAGTTCAATGATTGTTAAAAATAGTTAGTAGAATTTTTTTTTGAGATCTAATTGATTTAATATTTTTTTTTATTTGATGTCGTATAAAAAAATAGTTCTAATAAAAGTTGTTTCGTTTTTTTTGTAGATTCAGAATATGTACAGAAACATATAGGGCTCTATTTAAAAAACAGAAGTTGACCTCAAAATACCCTTGAAAGCTTGTTCTAGGTCGACAAACAATAATGTAGTTTAGTTTGCCCCTTGATATAAATTAACTTTTATTTGAAACTTTTTTCTATATAATGCACTGTTTTTGAGTTATAAGACTGTCTCAAGATAAAAAAACTCACCCGGTATATGTGTGTGTGTGTGTTTTTAATTATCCATTTGGAATTTCATCTTTTGAACGTTATATGAAGAGTTATTTAGCGATTCGATAATAAATATAAAATAAAACACTTACATTTGTCGTAAATCTGCGATAATGCTTACACTTCATCAAACATAAGTATTTATATGGTAAAATATTGATTTTTAATTTACCATAACGGCTATACTTAATTATTATTTTTTTTTGTTTTTGCGAAATATTTCAAAAACAGCTAAAACTAATAGTTTTAGAATTCTATACCTCTATGTTAGCCGACCTCTAGGTTAAACGGCTTAACCGATTGATTTGAAATTTGAAATATAGACTCCTGAGGGGTCAAGTAATCGGTGCGAATCATAAAAAAGTGAACTTTTAGTCCCCAGGCGGAACATTAGCAGTTTTTTGTTGTTATTCTCATTCCAAGTTCTTATAAGAAAACTCTAATTGAATTTTTAAAATTTAATATTTTTTAAAACACACAAACAATTTAATATAATACAATTTATAAAAATTTCGGTAATTTCTATTATAATTAAAAAAAATAAAATATAATAATATTATAGGTAAGTGAAATTGTGGGATATCTATTTGCCTACTTTAAAAATATTACTACTAAATAATATTGTAGACAATATTGTATTGATATGTGCCCTGCGGGCACGGGCTAAAGCTTGTATTTAATCAAATAATTTATAATCATTTACAAAAGAAAACCCTCCCAGCTCGGAATTTTGGGCTCATTAGTAATTAATGATATCTCATTTTAATTCTGAGACTATTCAATTGTTAATGGGCCCAAAATTAAGAGAAGGTAGGGTTCTTAAATTATTTTATTAAATATAAGAAAATGGCCAGAGGTATATGGTAAAATAGTATGGATGGCCATATGAGCTTATTTTTTTAACATTTAATAATATTCGAATTATAATAATTTTTAAAAGGTAATGAAAAGAAAAATATTGATAAAGTTTATTATTATGAGTAATATAGGTTAGTGCCCTATTTAATGTTATTATCAATAGTTGAGTATTTATTTATTTATTTATTGTATATATAGAATTATAGAAAATTCAATACTAGAATTAAGTACAAATAAGTAGAACTGTGAACAAATATAACAATAAACTATCCCCCCCCCCTCCCCTTCATTCGTTTATAATAAATGAACGGAGACGCAGAGCACCACCAATAAAATTATATAAGCTTCTCAACTTTTGTAAGCTCAAAGGCCTCAAAATATCCCAAAAATCTTCAGCATTCTCAATAGAATCCCTTAAATAGACTTCCCTCAACGCATTCTATATCGGGCATACATTTAAAATATGAAATGCCTGTACAGCATTCCCATTTCTAATGCCTCATCCTTACGTTTCATAAATTACAAAAAAATAAAATTGTAGTTTTCAAAAAAAACAATAGAAAATCCAAAAAAATGAAAAAATTTTAAAAAATACCAAAAAATTCAATAGTTGAGTATTTAAACGATATAAATAAAAATAAATAACTATAGCTTGATAGGAATACCTACGTGTAGTAGATATTTAAAAAAGGATTTTTTTTTAAATTTATTCTGAGCATATCAAAAAAAGAAGGTTTCGTTATTTTAAGGGAGTTGACCACCTAAACAATTACAATCAGATTAATTTTTAAACTTTGGAAATTGATAAATATTTATGAAAAAAAAAATCCTAAATAAAATTTCAATTTTCTTGTTCACAATAAAATCCAATTAAATTTAAATTAATTAAGATTTGTTTTTTAATTAAATTTTCACAATAATCAATTTAATTGTAATTTGTATAAATTTTTAATTAATAAAATCGATTTCAATTTTCCATAGAAGATAAAATATGCGGGATATTATTTTCTTTTTAAATTTTATATTAAATAGAAAAAAAAATGGGTTTACAAAAAAATCACTTCTTAGCTGCCATATACGCCCTATAAAGAACATCTTTTCCAAATTTCAAGTCAGTAGATCTTTTGTCTTGGAGATATCTTGTTGAGTCAGTCAGTGAGTAGTATTTCGCGTATATATGGTATTTTTTCATTTTTTTAAATTTTTTCGTTTTTTTTTTGGATTTTCTATTTTATTCTTCTGGAAACTACAAATGATTTTATTGTAATTTATGAAACGTAAAGGGGCAGTGGAAAATGGAAATGGTATAGCTATACAGGCATCGGACCATATATATAGATATAGATATTAGTGGCGTAGCCAGAAAATTTCCATGGGGGGGGGGAGGTCAATCCAGAAAGCAAAAAATTTAGTGGGAATTTTTTTTTATTAAAACAAATAATGCAGTTAAATTGTGTTTTTACCCGGAAAGTTTTGGGGTAGTTGTAATTTCTTCGACCCTTTATGTTTTTGGGTGTGCTGAATAAGAATCTGAGGTTTGCTAACAAAATTTCGTGAACGGAACATTGTCAAAAATGCAAAAATAGGTAAAAAAAAAAATCTCATTTTTTTGGCGGTTTTTTGCTCAAAAACTATCAACTTTTCGTAAATAATTTTTCTATTCAAAATGAAAGTTGATAAAATTTCCTACAAATTTCATTATTTAGGTTTTTTTCTCCGACCAACCGTTCAGGCTCAAGCGCTAGTTGAATGTTGGCGTATTTTTTCAGTTTCGGCAAATCCCAAAAACTCGCACTTTTTTCGATTTTTTCCCATTTTGACCATGAAGGAGCACGTTTGCGACAAAGACCACTCTATACATTTTTAAGCTAGATTAAATTTGCTACAATTCAAACAAAGTTTCATCTTAAGTGGATAATGATAATCGGTGCCGAAATGAGGTTGAAGTTTTGGAAAAATGCAATTTTTTGCAAAAAATCGCAGTTTTTCCTTCACAAAATAAAAACGACTCATCCTAGAAACTTGATTTTTATTTCATTCTCTAGGAAATTCTATTGTCTTTAACGTTTATTTGAATTAATTTTTTGATATATGTCTTAGATTTATAGGAATCTAGCATTTTCCTTGACAGAAAATGATCAACTTTTTGCAAAAAATCGCAGTTTTTCCTTCATAAAATAAAAACCACTCATCCTAAAAACTTGATTCTTATCTCATTCTCTAGGAAATTTTATTGACTTAAACGTTTAGTTAGACCACTTTTTTGATAAAACTCTTAAATTTATAGATATTCAGCATTTTCCATGACAGAAAATGATCCATTTTTTCAAAAAATTTCAGTTTTTCATTCATAAAATGAAAACAATTCATTCTAGAAATTTGATCTCTATTTCATTCTCTAGAAAATTTATTTAACTTGAACGTTTACTTTGAGAACTTTTTTGATAAAACTTTTAGATTTATATATATCTAGCATTTTCCATGACAGAATATGAACCGAATTTTCAAAAGTATCATGGAAACCGCCAAAAATGAGATTTTTTTACATTTCTTTGCATTTTTGACAATGTTCCGTCACGAAATTTTGTTAGCAAACCAAAGATTCGGATTCAGTACATCCAAAAACATAAAGGGCCGAAGAAATTACAACTACCCCAAAACTTTCCGGGTAAAAACACAATTTAACTGGACTATATTTGTTTTAATAAATAAGCTGACGTGTTCTGATGTGGCCATCCACTTGACTTTACCATACAACCTGGGCCCTCACTTATAATTAATATTTAATAAAATTATTTATAATCGTGTAGGGTGGGGCGATTAGATTTTGCATTTTTAGACTTCTGGGGGTCCACTGATTATGTATACCAAATTTGGTTGAGTTTGGTCAAATGGCCAAGATTTTAATTTTTTGACCATGCACCCCCCCCATTTTGGGGGTTAGTTTTTACATTTTTAGACTTCTGGGGGTCCACTGATTATGTATACAAAATTTGGTTGAGTTTGCTCAAACGGCCTAAATTTTTAATTTTTACCCCACCCCCCCCCCCATTTTGGCCGGTTAGTTTTTCCATTTTTAGTCTTCTGGGGTCCCACTGATTATGTATACAAAATTTGGTTGAGTTTGGTCAAATGGCCAAGATTTTAATTTTTTGACCATGCACTTCCCCCCCCATTTTGGGGGTTAGTTTTTGCATTTTTAGACTTCTGGGGGTCCACTGATTATGTATACAAAATTTGGTTGAGTTTGCTCAAACGGCCTAGATTTTTAATTTTTACCCCCCCCCATTTTGGACGGTTAGTTTTTCCATTTTTAGACTTCTGGGGTCCCACTGATTATGTATACAAAATTTGATTGAGTTTGGTCAAATGGCCTAGAATTTTAATTTTTAACCCTCCTCCACCCCCCTTAATTTTAAGTCGAAATGCACCAAAATCTAATCAGCTCTTAATCTCAATGGACCAAAACTACGGTGTGAAATTTGGTTTTGATATTCACACTAGTTTTTGAGCTAGCTCGTCCAGAATATTTGGTAACACACAAACAGACAAACAGACATTTTGACAAAACAATTATTATCTCGAAAAATATTATTTTTTTTGATGTTCACTTATTAGGGCTTTTTTGTAGAGCGAAATGCCATGGCTAAGCTCAATTTTTTTTAATCGAAATAGTTTCAGCCGTTTTTGAGATATTTCGAAAAAAAGAAGGAAAAAAAAAACACTTTTTTTCATGCACGATTACAATACTTGACCATACCCCTGTATGGTAAAGTAAAAAAATTCCCCTCGACACCCCTTAATTTTGGGTCAATATGCACCAAAATCTAATCAGCTCTTAATCTCAATGGACCAAAACAACATGTGAAATTTGGTTTTGATATTCACACTAGTTTTTGAGCTAGCTCATCCACAAAATTTGGTAACGCACAAACTAACTAACAAACAATTTGACACAACAATTATTATTTCGAAAAATATCATTTTTTCGATGTTCACTTATTAGAGCTTTTTTGTAGACCAAAATGCCATGGTTTCGCTCAATTTTTTTAATCGAAATAGTTTCAGCCGTTTTTGAGATATTTTGAAAAAAAGAAGAAAAAAAACCAACTTTTTTCATGCACGATTACAATACTTGACCATACCATATGTATGGTAAAGTAAAAAAATCCCACTAAATATTTTGCTTGAAAATTCTCTGGCTACCCCACTGTATATATGTATGTTTAATTGCATCAACCAGAAGACAATCTCTTTAATTCAATCTCGTTGTCTCGTTAATTAGTTGGTTCTTCTTCTTTAGTGAACAAATGTCAGAGAGAAATTCTATTGCACAATAATATTGAGGTGGAAGAAGAATTGAATGAAATTCTACAAATAATAATATTAAAATTGGTGAATGATGAGTCAATCCTCCTCCAATTGGATGGCCTGTCTTCCTAGTACCGGGAGAAAGGTACGATTGCACATAGTCATTTACCAAGGGAAATCCAATATTTAAACACAAATATAAATATATAACACAATTTGCCAATATATTTGCACGGAAAGTTTTATTTATTGTGTGTGATGTCTCGGTTTAAAATAACCATTTATTTGTAGCCATTTCAATAATTGCTTAACCATACAGTACCTGGTGGACAGAGCTTAGCTCATTTTTTTACTCACCATACACTGAAAAATTTTTAAGAAAAAAATAAAAACCGACTTCAAAAAATTAAGTCCAACAAATATAAAAATACACTAAAAGGTATAAAATAATTATTATCTTATTTAGTTACAACTAAACGACGAAATATTAACACGAAATTATTTTTTAAAGTCGGTGCCAAACAAACTATACCTTATAAGCGACCGTACCCGCCAAACGTACTAAGTAAGATCCGTCGAGTGCGATTCATAAAAGGTATATGTTTGGCACCGACTTCAAAAAGTAATTTCGTGTTAATATTTCGTCGTTTAGTTGTAACTAAATAAGATAATAATTATTTTATACCTTTTAGTGTATTTTATTTGTTGCATTTAATTTGTTGAAGTCGGTTTTTATTTTTTTCTTAGAAGTCGTTTTGTTTTTCTTTTTAAACCGACTTCAAAAAAGGAGGAGGTTCTCTATTCGATTGAATTTTTTTTTTTTTTTTTTTTTTGTGCCTATGTTACCTCATATCTCCGCCAATTGTCAACCGATTTTGAAATTTTTTTTTGCATTGGGTCCAGTCTAGCTTCCGATTGGTCCCATTTTTTTCGATTTTTTTTCATAGGTATTAGACCTTTTTTATTAGGTTTGTTTAGGTTTGTTTAGACCTAACCTCTTTGTTTATGAACTGATTTCGATGGTTCTTTTTTTATCCGAAAGGGGGTGTCTTAGGGATGGTGTCATATTAATTTGGTCAAGTTCTGATGATATAATCACTATTAATAACATCACTAAAAAGAGAAAATAAAAATTTTTAAGAAAAAATAAAAACCGACTTCAAAAAATTAAGTGCAACAAATATAAAAATACACTAAAAGGTATAAAATAATTATTATCTTATTTAGTTACAACTAAAACGACGAAATATTAACACGAAATTACTTTTTGAAGTTGGTGCCAAACATATACCTTTTATGAATCGCACTCGACGGATCTTACTTAGTACGTTTGGCGGGTACGCTCGCTTATAGGTATAGTTTGTTTGGCACCGACTTTAAAAAAGTAATTTCGTGTTAATATTTCGTCGTTTAGTTGTAACTAAATAAGATAATAATTATTTTATACCTTTTAGTGTATTTTTTATTTGTTGCATTTAATTTTTGAAGTCGGTTTTTATTTTTTTCTTAAAAATTATTTTTATTTTTCTCTTTTTAGTGATGTTATTAATAGTGATCTATATCATCAGAACTTGACCAAATTAATATGACACCATCCCTAAGACACCCCCTTTCGGATAAAAAAAGAACCATCGAAATCGGTTCATAAACAAAGAGGTTAGGTCAAACAAACCTAAACAAACCTAATAAAAAAGGTCCTAATACCTATGAAAAAAATCGAAAAAAATGGGACCAATCGGAAGCTAGACTGGACCCAATGCAAAAAAAATTTTCAAAATCGGTTGCACAATTGGCGGAAGATATGAGTGTAACGCCAAAGCCCAATTCGAAAAACAAAAACTATCGAAGAAAACTTCCTTTGCGTCTGTAGTACAGACTAATTCGTGCCGCACTTCTATGCGAGGAGCTCAAACAAACAGTTAAAGTCCCTTACTGAACAAATAGTAGCCCTCTACAAGTAAAATTGAATCCCTCACTGCAGCCGACAAATTAAATGAAAAACAAACAGTAATTGTTCCAATAAAACCAACTCCTTCGTCAGGACCTATCGCGGCCCCTAATCGTTAGTGCATCTCCTTTAACACCAACTACCAATGTGCCAAGTCCTTCTTAGCCTGCCAACCTCAAGTGAAGATGAAACCCCTTTATCTCAACGAACTTCCGCAAGGAAAAAATAAGAAACCAAAGGAGGCAGAATCGAAACGCTGTCTCTTAGTATATGTTTATTTTTATCTCTAGCAAAATGCGCATTTTTATTATCATCGCTAATCTTATTTATTATATTATTTTTTCCTTTCTTCTTGGAATCTTCTAATAATTTATCTATTTGCTTTTTTATCTAAATATGGATAGTAATTTTATTATTCAATGGAATTTGAATGGTATTTTTAATAATTTGGAAGAACTTAGATTATTAATTAAAGAATACAACCCGATCCTTGGCAATCTGCTCTGCAAGAAACCCATCGAATGAATAATAAATTTTCATTAGAGGTTGGAACGAATATTTTAAAATAACGATATAGGACAAAGTAGCTTTGAAGGGCGGGGGTAGCAATCCTGGTTAAATCTGCTAGTATTTTCGCAATCCTCGTCCATTGATACAAACCTTCAAGCCATCGCAGTCCGTATTTCATCCCCTTTATCTTTAAGCCTAAGTGCAGTGTATACTGTTTTCTAGATCTGATTTGGAAGATTTGGTTATTCAACTGCTCCCTCCATTTCTTCTTCTGGGCGATTTTAATCGCCAGAAGTTGCTCTTTTCGAAAACATTCCATCTATCCCCCAGGGGAAAAATAATCGAGTCTCTTTCTTAATTCCAACAACGTGTCGGTTTTGAATAACGATTCTCCAACCCATTTTAGCACGGCATATGGTACCTATTCAATCATAGATCTTGTTTTTGCATCGCCGTCTATCCAAGATAGATTTTCCTTCAAGGTACATCCTGATCTATGTAGTTCGGACCACTTTCCTATTGTTTTATCAGACAACAGAAAATTCCTGTTACCCGAACACATGCGAGGTGGCTGGTCCGAAACGCGAATTGGCCTCTTTTCGAAAGACTATCCTTTTTTAACCAAAGCGATGATAATGAAAGCGACATTATTTTAAAGCTAGAAAATTTTAATAAAAAAATAATTAAAGCAGCCGAAATATCTATTCCAAGGTCGAAAACTAACCCTAAACGCCGTTCAGTCCCTTGGTGGTCAAAAGAAATTCAAAATGCAATTAGGGACAGGAAAAAGTCTCTTAGGCTTTTCAATGCTTCTCCTAATACACAAAACTTGATAAATTTTAAAAAACATAGGGCTCGGGCAAAATATTTGATAAAACAAGCAAAAAAGCGTTCATGGGAAGAATATATTTCGACCATTTCGTATTCTACTCCCAGTAAGGAGGTTTGGGGTAAGATAAACAAAATAAAAGGGTCCCAGAATTTCTCGGTTAGACCTCTTCATTTTAATAACAACCCCGTGTCTAACCCATATGAATTATCGAATATATTTGCTCGACATTTTTCCAACATTTCATCCTCACAAAATTTTAATCCTCGTTTTCTTAACATTAAAAATGCATCGGAACAAATTACTTTTAATTTCAATTCGGACAATTCCGAAATTTATAATAAGCCTTTTGGCTTATGGGAATTCGAATCAGCATTAAACTCCTCCAAAAATACCTCTCCAGGGCCGGATGGTGTTCATAATTTAATGTTGAAACATTTGCATCCGAATTCAAAATTGATTCTTTTAAATATCTTAAATGAAATTTGGAAAAATGATTTGTTCCCTAGTCAATGGAGAAAATCAATCCTGATCCCTATCCTCAAGGCGAATAAAGATTATAAAGACGTTACGAATTATCGGCCCATTTGCATGACGAGCGTCTTATGTAAATTAATCGAACGAATGGTGAATAAGCGTTTATGGTGGCTGCTAGAGAATAAACGCCTTATTTCTAAGTATCAGTGTGGCTTTCGCCAAAATCGTTCCTGCCTCGACCACCTGGTACGTCTTGAGGATTATGTATTAAAGGGTTTTGCAAACAAACAGCACACAGTTGCCGTTTTTTTCGACCTTGAACATGCTTATGACACAACGTGGCGTCACCAGATTCTCCAAAAACTTAATAATTGGAAAATTAAGGGCCATCTTGCACTATTTATTCGTAATTTCCTCTCAGACCGTCTTTTTCAGGTTCGGGTAGGAAATACCCTATCTCGAGTAAATACCCAAGAAAATGGTTTGCCTCAGGGAAGTGTCTTAAGCACCACTTTATTTGCTATAGCTATTGATGACATTTTGGCCAAAATCAAATACCCAATCCAAAAGTCTCTTTTTGTTGATGATTTATGTATTTATTATAAATCTAATAATATAAATAACGTAAAAATTAAACTGCAAACGGCAATAAATGATATTGACAATTGGGCATTTGAACACGGCTTCAAAATTTCAAAAATAAAGTCTTCCTGTCTGCATTTCTGTAGACTTCGTTCCCTTCATGATGATCCTGTTTTGACACTCGACGGGAATTCGCTTACCTACTATGATCAAGTAAAATTTTTAGGCCTAATATTTGACAAAAAGATGAACTGGAGAACGCATGTTGATTATCTTAGAATAAAGTGCCTTAAATCTATGAGTCTCTTGAAAGTCCTTGCTGGTTCTCATTGGGGGGCGGATTCCACCGCACTCCTGAGAGTTCACAGGGCTATAATAAGGAGCAAAATTGACTATGCTTCTCCAGTTTACGCATCGGCTCGTGACAATGTCTTAAAAAAGCTTGACTCGATTCATAACATGGGTATTCGGATCGCATTAGGAGCCTTTAGGACTAGCCCTATAGTTAGTTTGCTAGCCGAAGCGGGTGAACCCCCATTAAGAATACGAAGGGACACTTTATCTTTAAATTACTTATTAAAAATCTATTCACTGCCAAATCACCCGTCATACAAAATTTTATTTGCAGTCACAAACCCGAACAAATTCTCAAAACCTAGATCTACCAAACCACTAGCTGTAAGAATGAAACATTATATTGATACCTTTGATGACACTTGTAAACACCAGGTCGCTTTTATTAATGCCCCCAAACCCCCTTGGCTTATAAAAAAGCCTGCAGTCATATGGGACCTGCATAAATTTAACAAACAAAATACAAGCAGCGACATCTTCCAAACGGTTTTTCAAGATGTCATCAAGAAATACCCTAATTTTTCGCTTATTTTTACTGATGGGTCGAAATCAGACAATAAAGTAGGTTGCGCTTTTAAACTCGATAGCATAGAAAGGAAATTCAAGCTGCCCGCCATCTCCAGCATTTTCACTGGGGAATTAAAAGCTATCGAGTTAGCGCTCTCCTTCATTAAACGCCATGGGTTAAATAAAAGTATAATCATTAGTGACTCTCTAAGCGCCCTCCTTGCCTTGCAGGGGTTTAATCCTCCCCATCCTTTGGTCCAGAGAATTCAATCCCTGTATGGGGAACCGCCGGGGGACGAATGGGAAATTCTTTTAATGTGGGTGCCAGGACATAAGGGTATCGTAGGAAATGAGGCTTCAGACCTTTTAGCTAGAATGGGAGCCAACAAGTCGTCTGTTGACTTTTCCCAAACCTTTCTGGAGGACTCCTCAAGGTTTTTCAAAAACCTAATCAAGAACACCTGGACCAAAGAATGGGAGAGGGAAAATACTCATCTCAAAAGAGTCAAACCTAAAATTAGTCCCCTTCCACTATATGCTAATATGCCTAGAAGGATGCAGACTATCATAACACGCCTCCGAATAGGGCATTGCTTCTTCTCTCATGGATATTTGATTCGGAGAGAGGATCCCCCATGGTGTGCTACTTGCAGTTCTAGAGTCACAGTGGACCACATCCTAATTGATTGTCCCGTATATAGTCTAGCTAGGACAGAATTTAAAATAAAAAACAAGACTATCCTAAATCTACTAGGAAGTCAAGAAAATTTTGAGAATTTGTTCGGCTTTTTAAATCGAATCCAACTCCTTAATTTGATTTAGCTTGTATTTTATTCTTTCTAGTCATGGCCTAACTATGGGCAGTCTTACTATCTGTGATATTATCTATTTTGTTGACTATTCTATTTATTATATATTTGTTATAGAAGCCTCTTTACAGCTTCACTGTCGTATTGTTATTTCTTATATAGTTTATCTCTTGTTGAATTTTTTATACATTTATTTTAGTTTTCTGTTTTTCGATATAGTTTATTTCACATATCTATCAGAAGCCCCTTTACAGCTTCATTATTGTATTGTTATTTCTTATATAGTCTATCTCTCGTTGGATTTTTATACATTTATGTATCGTTAGATATATGGAAGTCCAAAAAAAAAAAAAAATAGAGAATATAATAGAAATCCTAGGCGCTAATGACCTTAGCAGTCGATGTGCCTTTAAACCCCCAAATAATAATAATAATAATAATAATAATTATTTTATACCTTTTAGTGTATTTTTATATTTGTTGCACTTAATTTTTTGAAGTCGGTTTTTATTTTTTTCTTAAAAATTTTTATTTTTCTCTTTTTAGTGATGTTATTAATAGTGACTTAATATCATCAGAACTTGACCAAATTAATATGACACCATCCCTAAGACACCCCCTATCGGATAAAAAAAGAACCATCGAAATCGGTTCATAAACAAAGAGGTTAGGTCTAAACAAACCTAAACAAACCTAATAAAAAAGGTCTAATACCTATGAAAAAAAATCGAAAAAAAAATGGGACCAATCGGAAGCTAGACTGGACCCAATGCAAAAAAAATTTTCAAAATCGGTTGACAATTGGCGGAGATATGAGGTAACATAGGCACAAAAAAAAAAAAAAAAAAAAAAAAAAATTCAATCGAATAGAGAACCTCCTCCTTTTTTGAAGTCGGTTAAAAACAATCTCTTTATAATAAATATATTGATAGAGTTGAGCATTTTAATGAGGTCTTATTTATTCCAAAGATATTTTATTAATAATCAAGATATATCGAAATCATTCCAAATTTGACCAAATGTTTAGGTATTTAATCTAATACGTTTTGCCGGGAATTTATACCATTTTTTCACCTAATTTGCCTAGACTACCAATTCTGTTTAAAAATGGTAAAATCTCGGCCCTACCAGGAACTGAATTTTCTTTGTTATTCTCTATTCTTCCACTTTTTTATATAACTTGTGTTTTGTGGCGTATTGGATTAAAAAGTAAATAGTAGTAGTATTAGTAGGGGCTCTCTAATTGAGGCTTAAAGAGATATATTGACGAAATCAAATGATTATTATATTTATTTCATGCTGTCTGATTCTATGTGATTTTTAAATTGACTCTGTTACGCTAGTTGGATTTGGATTTAAACTTATTACAAATTCTGTGACGTCTTAAATTCTACAAATAAAATCCAATACAAGTGTTGAGAATTTAATTTATTTCTATAATATCTCTCACACGTGCCAACCTCTGTATTTAATATAATTAATTCAAAGAATTATTTTTTAATAATTTTTTAATTTTTGACTAAAAACAGCGTTTAATTTTAAACAAACCCAAAATCAATCTTACAAAATGATTTTGTATTACCGAGATTTATAATTGTCTAATTTTAATTTAAAAGAACCCTCTCCTTTAATTTTGGGTTCTATTTTAACAAAAATCTAAATAATTAGCTTTTAATCTACAAATATGAAATTTCGTTTTGATATTCACACTAGCACTCTTTTCCAGAAGGCACAGGAATTAGATTAATAAAAGGAGAAAGAAACCCAAAATTAATTAGCGCAATTGAATCGTTAGAAATTTTGAAATCATTCAATAAAAATTCAAAACTTTGTTTGAACAGCCAAATTGAATTATCAAATAGCAATTTGCTTAAGATGTTTGCTAACAAAAGATAAAAGAAAAAAGAAAAACAACCCCCCCCCCTTCCATTGTCAGCCTATCTCTTTGTAAAACAAAGAGAAAGGGAAACATATGGTTATATTTGAATGTGAACCAAAAGAATGTCTTTAATTCTAAGCTGACCACCAGTGAAGAAGGAACATCAAATTTTCATACGATATTGACTCCATGAAAAACAACATTTATAATTAAAAAAGATTTATGATGAAGACCAAGTCTTCGAAACTATAGTCTCAAACAAATAAATAATATATATATACAGATATATCATCTCGATATATATGTGTGTATGTTTATTTGCATCAAGCAGAGGACAACCTCTTTTTTTCTCTTTGTGGAGCAATATTTGAAATCAAAATATTTTGTTGATGTAATAGCAGACACCTTCCTCTTTGATGTTCAAATTACCACTTGTTTGTAGCTCAATTAGAACTTGATTTATAACTAAAAAAACTAAGACTATATGTTTTTATCTATGATTATTATCCTTTATAATCAGATAGTTTTAATTTTTAAGTAAAAACTCAAGTTCTAATTGAGCTAAAAACAAGTGGTGAATTGAAAATCAAAGAGGAAGCTGTTTTCAACAAAATATTTTAATTTCAAATATTGCTGTTTAATATCTAATAAGACTCAAAAATAGGTCAAAATGGCCTTTTCTGGTGTTTTGACTGATAATATATCCAAAACAAGAACTAATCGGAAATTTTTTTGGTGATTTTTAAATTTAGCAGGTGGAAATACATAAGAATCAGCTATTTTTGAGCCCGAATCATTTCCATTGTTCAGCAGTGTTATTTCATGTTAAAATCGTAATTTGCCTGGACTATGGAGAAAAAATGATAAAAAATTTAATTCCGTTTTGACTCCTAGGTTAGCTGGAAAACTATTGTTCCTGCAAAAGTCGAATGGGAGAATGATATAGTAAGTCTTTGTATATATTTGTATATTTGTATATTTTTGTAATTTATTTGTACCTATTTATATATATGTATCCACTGAGTTCGTTGCCAGATTATTCTCTCAAGGGGACTATGATGAATAAATAAATAAATAAATAAATAAAATTGGAGAAGATGACAAGTTGTTTCTGTTCTGTGTGAACTATGTGTGTGTTTGTGTGTGTGTTCGGGTCGATGTCGGTTAATGGCTGTTCGGCTGCTGTTTAATAATTAAGCCATGCTCTCATTTCGAAAGTTTCGCTTCTTGGCCAATGCAATCAATATTTTTTATAAAAAATAAATATACCTATAGCTACCTACCTATATGGCTAAAATATGTAATATCCCGACACACTGCCTGTTAACTAAACTTGTAATATATTTTAAAACACAACAGTTAACGGACCTTCATTAACAAAAACGAATTTAACATACGGGACTGCTTGGAAATTTGTTATTATTATTTCACAAAGCCTTTTTATAAGGTTAGAGATTTGAAAAACCAATTTTGTTAAGCTCTAATTTAAAAAGAAGTTAATATCCCGCATATTTTATCTTGTATGGAAAAATAAAATAGTATTTTATTAATTAAAAATTTATACAAATTACAATTAAATTAATTATTGTGAAAATTTAATTTAAAAAAAATTTGAATTAATTAAAATTTAATTTAATTTTATTGTGAATTAAAATTAAAATGTTATTTTATTAATTAAAAAAATACAAATTAGAATTAAATTAATTATTGTGAAAATTTAATTAAAAAAAAATTTATTATAATTAAATTGATTTTTCTTGTGAACATGAAAAATAAATTTTAATTGGAATTTAAAAATCTAATTTTCTCGTACTCATCAAAATACTGAGGGCTGATTCCATACTTTATAATACTTTTAAAATACTTGAGAATCAAATTCCTTTTCTCGTATCTTATTATCATTAATTAATAACAAAATAATAATAGATTTATTTTATTAATATAATTTTAATATACATAAATAACTCGGTATTTTGATGTGTACAAGAAAATTAAATTTTTAGATTTCAATTAAAATTTATTTTTCATGTTCACAAGAAAAATCAATTTAATTATAATAAGTTTTTTTTTAATTAAATTAAATTTTCACAATAATTAATTTAATTGTAATTTGTATAAATTTAATTGAATTTTATTGCGAACAAGAAAATTAAAATTTTATTTTATTAATTAAAAAAAGACAAATTACAATTAAATTAATTATTGTAAAATTTTAATCTAATAAAAAAACAAAACTTATTATAATTTAATTGATTTTTCTTGTAAACATGAAAATTCAATTTTAATTGGAATTTAAAAATTTAATTTTCTTGTACACATCAAAATAAAGTGGCCAACTTCCAGGAACGCATACCATAGGGTTGTTTCCATACTTCAAAGCTTTTAAAATACTTGACAATCAAATTCCTTCTTATCGTACATATCGTACTGTCATTAATAAGAAAAGAATAGATTTATTTTATTATTATTTTGGCTTGAATATCACATGTCAGTTACAAAAATCGTGTAAAGATGGGTAGTTAATTTAACGCCCTCTTATTTCCTTTAAAGTAAGTTAAATTAAAAAAACAAAAAATAGCTTAATTCTACATAATTAATCTTGATGAGACCTGATTCCCTCAATTATAAAAAATTAGAGAACTCTTTCTCAAAATAATCTTTATAATTAAATTTCAATACTATTTTTAACCGACTTCAAAAAAGGAGGAGGTTCTCTATTCGACTGAATTTTTTTTTTTTTTTTTTTTGTGCCTATGTTACCTCATATCTTCGCCAATTGTGAACCGATTTTGAAATTTTTTTTGCATTTCATAGGTATTAGACCTTTTTTGTTAGGTTTGTTCAGGCCTAACTTCTTTGTTTATCAACCGATTTCGATTATTCTGTTTTTATTGGAAAGGGGATATTTTAATTTGGCTATATTAATTTGGTCAAGTTCTGATGATATGATCACTATTAATAACATCACTAAAAAGAGAAAAATAAAAATAATTTTTAAGAAAAAAATAAATCCGACTTCAAAAATTAAATGCAACAAATAAAATACACTAAAAGGTATAAAATAATTATTATCTTATTTAGTTACAACTGAACTACGAAATATTAACATGAAATTGCTTTTTGATGTCGGTACCAAACAATCTATACCTATAAGCGAGCGTACCCTCCAAAGGTACTAAGTAAGATCCGTCGAGTGCGATTTATAAAAGGTATATGTTTGGCACCGACTTCAAAAAGTAATTTCATGTTAATATTTCGTCGTTTAGTTGTAACTAAATAAAATAATAATTGTTTTATACCTTTTAGTGTATTTTATTTGTTGCATTTAATTTTTTGAAGTCGGTTTTTGTTTTTTTCTTAAAAATTATTTTTTTAATTTTGGGGAAAACGATTTTTAGTTTTTCGAACTACACTGAAGTGCAAAAAAATCGATCCACCAATAAAAACTTTATTAAATAGTAAATCCTTTTTATTTTTTTACAAGTAACCATACATTATTGAAATTATTGCTTATTGCAAGTGTACTTACCACTTGTCGTTGACTTAGCCTTTGATTAATTCGCTATACACAATTTGAACTGCTTGAAATTGAGAAATATCCATTTTGTATATTTTATCTTTCCTATCAATGATGGTTAATTCAAAATTATTCATTTGATTGATATTTCAAATGGAATTTGATCTTTTATTAAAACTTTATTTAAATGTAAAGTGATATTGAGAAAGTATGATAATTTGTAATTGTATCTTTTAATTTAATTTCCACTTATTTTTTTTTTTATAAAATTCAAAAATTATCAACAATTAATTATTCCAGCGCCTCCCAATCGATCGCAGACCCCAAAGATCGAAAATAATTTTCTCTTCACCCGGGGCGCGACCACAACGAGGGCGTGTAAAGACAATTAATAACAAATTCAAATTTAGGGAACGAAGAAAGGATTATTTTTATTACAGACAAAAGGATCAGCCGGGGCTCGAACCCGGGATCTTTGCATATGTACTGCAATGCTTTGTCATAAGAGGTTTAGCTCCTATATCCACTAAGCTACTGATCCCCGAACTCAAACTAATACCTTTTGTCTATATGAATTATGGAATTTCTTATCAATCTATATGAATTATGGAATTTCTTATCCATAATTCATATAGACAAGAGGTATTAGTTTGAGTTCGGGGATCGGTAGCTTAGTGGATATAGGAGCTAAACCTCTTATGACAAAGCATTGTAGTACATATGCAAAGATCCCGGGTTCGAGCCCCGGCTGATCCTTTTGTCTGTAATAAAAATAATCTTTTCTTCGTTCCCTAAATTTGAATTTATTATCAACAATATTTATTGAATATGTTAGTTTAAGAGTTAAGAGAACAAATTATATGAATATTTGTAAAAAAATTTAAAATAATTTGCTATTTAATTAAGTTTTAATTATTGGGTGGATTTTTTTGCACTGTAGTGTACATCGCATTGACAGACCAATTGATATTGTATCGAAACTAATAGGGGTCCAATTTATTTATGTATTTTCTCTGAAAATCAAAAATTCAAACCACTTTGGGGGACCATTTGTATACATTTCAGATTTTTTCGAGGGTGTTAAAACTACATTTTTCCGGATTATGTATGTCTAATCGTAAGTAAGACATAAAAATAATAAATGTCTTGCTTCAATTAAATATTAATCAATTAGTTACTTCTATTTTATTAATATTTAGATTTGAAAAATAAATTTGCGACATTTAATAAGAGTTTTAATAAATTAATTAATTAGAGATTTTTCACATTTTTAATACAAATCAATTGATTAATTTATATCCAATTAGAGTTTTCGATTTATTCACAATTTGTATTTTTAAATTAATTTGTATTTTAATTGACAACCTGTTGATATGTTCGTATTAACATTGCCAATAGGGAAATTTAAAACATTAAAAATTATTATTATGATTGTTAAAAATCTATCAATCATTTTGGAGCAGTCTATCGAAGATTTAAGGTCAAAAAGGCGTGTTATCTTTGAATTTGCAAGTACTATTGTTGCCTTGTTCGGGCAATATGACTATAAACCTAATTTAACCAATTCAGGGCAATTTAATGACTTGATTTGTGATCTTAGCAATCCATTTATGATTAAATTCACCTTAATCTATCAAGATAAGACCTGATTGGCCATAAAAATAATGATTTGTCTGCAATTCTTTCAAGTTAAGGCTTCTCACCCGAATGAAAGAGAAAGAATTCGATCTTGGAAGCTACGAGTCAAGGTCATTTATCCATCGTAGGACCGTTCAAATCAAGATTTGACCCTCTCTCTCTCGAAGATATCAAGAATGGCCATCAGACATAATAATAAACACCGACAAAATATCATTTTTCACAATTCTGCAACTATAACTATCTGAAAATCTTTTAAACCGTAAATAATAAATTACAACGTTTATTGTTTTATTATGTTAAATATTGAATATAAACTCAACCAACGCAAACATTTAACCAAATTTCCATACAATAACTAACCTCGAGGATTACGGGAATCTTTATTTATACCCAAGAAGAATAAATATATACGGAAACTTTTTTAAATATTTTATTTTATACAAGATTCACTTTTTCAGGGTTCCGGATAAAATTCCAAAATGTATGATGGTAAATAGAAACCGACTATATAATATACCGACCCCCCCCCCGCCATAATTTTGGCGCAAGAAAAAAAAATATTTTCGTTATAATAGCTTCATTTTATAGTATATTTCATTTTTCTTGTTTTTTTAGTTTGAAAATATTATAATTTTAAATTTTAATCCCCCCTCCGCTCCCCTTAATTTTGGATCGATATGCACCAAAATCTAATAAATATATCTAGAAAATATGAGAATACTTAAAATACGTATATCATTTATTGATATTGAACAGAGATCGATTTCGCCATAATTAACTTCACCATTTATTCATATCAAATATAATTTCTTAACTATAAATATATCGTTTTTTCAGTGTATGTTTATAAAGATTTGCTTCATTTATTTTTGATTTGCTAGTAAAAATGATGGTATATACCCAGGTAGCACACAATATACCCAGAATATTCTAAGAAGATATTTAAAGGACATATATATTCCAATTATCTCCAGGAGATCCATAGAATATTTGTATAGGCGTTAATCTTCTGAGAATATCCTTTTCCGAATATTCCAAGAATGCCCAACTAGGAATACTCCTGGGAAGAGAATTTAATGTCTTAAGACAATTGAATATCCAAATTTCGATCAACTTTGGGATATTTTTAGAATGTCCTTCGGAAAAAGCGTCGACAACCAATTTTTTCTTATATATACCTCAATATTAATGGAAATATTGTTGTTTTTTTTTTATCTTTATAATTGTGGGTTTTTTATAAATTTTATTAAACCAATTATTTTACATTAATTAATGTATACCTTGTATTTTAGCTTCGATTCCGGAGATTGACTTCTCCACCATCGAGTGTCGTTATTCACATTCAGTCCTTGCTTTTAATAAGAGGAAAAATCTAATTAGATAAAAAAAACCTATTTTCCGATAATTATTTCGATTCCATTATTCGCCAATCGTAGCCGATTGATCCATATCACCCGAAATATTGTTGTTATTTTAATTATATTTTAATGATATTTTTACAGAGAAAAGTTTTCGGAATTTAACAGAATGAAATGAATTTTTTTTTTATTATTTTTATATAATTTCATTTAAATAGAGTAGGTAAACATTCCTCGGGATATTCCTGCGTAGGGTAGACGATTCTTAGTATTATCTCTCGAGAGATTCCCAGAATATCTGTAGAAGATATTTCGAAAAGGTGTTTTTATGGGCTTTCTAAGTATATTCTTATAATATCTACGTAGATTTATAAATACTATATAATATATATATATTATAAGGACTTCTACGGAATGTACGAATGTCTCGAAAAAGATATTGAAAGAATATACATAGAATATTCTTTTGTGCTATGTTCCTGGGTACCATATATCTATACCAGTGGCGTGCGGCGCATTCCTAAAGTCAAAAACGGCAGTTCATCTTTTGCATTCTTCAAAAATTCGTGCAAAGACTCCTTCTCCGCCAATTGTCTTCAATATCAATTGAAAAATCTAATATGTTAAAACGAAAAATTCTATGATAAGTTTATCAAGGAATTTTGAGACAAGATAAAATACAAAATAAAATAAAATTTAAAAAAATAAAGAGTTCTTTTTTGAAAAGCATCCCTTGGATGAAAAGTCACCACCCGCCACTGATCGATACCTATAATATGGGATCGCAAAAAAAATTTAACTTTTGAAGTGCTCTAAATCCCAGGTACCACAAGAATCCTCTATTATATATTTTCAGTACTTTTCCGAACATTCGATTCATCCCGAGGAAGTCCATACTTACGTAGATATTCCAAGAATATACTGTGGAAAAACTGAACTAAAGTCTTTCACTGATACCCCGGCTGCGTGTGGAATGTCCGTGTGGATCTTGTATCCAGACCCCGTGGAATTTCGAGGAATGTTCTAGCGGTTTATCAGAGATATCCTCGGGATATATAACCATGGTCTCCAGCTTTCTACTTCACTCCTTAAAGAATTAGAAGAGGTATATTATTAGTATAGATCAACACATGCTATATTATAATTAATTATTCATGTTCAGTGATGAAATGACAACTAATTCATGTACGATGTGGCGTTAATTATAAATTTGACTGTAATTCTGTAAGTGCATGCGTAAATCGTTTGAGGGTGGGGAAAAGAAAGCTGGGAGGGGGGGTAGCCATGATATATACATCCCGAGGATATCTGTAGAAGATTGTTAGAACATTCTTCGGAATATTCACAGGATATCTGTAGAAGATTGTTAGAACATTCTTCGGAATATTCACAGGATATCTGTAGAAGATTGTTAGAACATTCTTCGGAATATTCGACTGGATATCCTGTGAGAAGATTGTTAGAACATTCTTCGGAATATTCACAGGATATCTGTAGAAGATTGTTAGAACATTCTTCGGAATATTCACAGGATATTTGTAGAAGATTGTTAGAACTCTTTATTTAATAAAATCTGCATCTTGTTCTTAATTTAATAACATCATATTTCATAATTTCCAATAAAAATTCCAAAAATAGCATATTGTGGGAATAGGGAATAAATATAAAAAACGTATTGATTTATTTTAATTAAAATTTTATTGTATCTTGTTCTTTATTTTTAAAACTTTTAATTAATTTCGACAAAGTGCCCCACTCTTTTTGATTAAGTATTACATTATTTTGTACTTTTTAAAAGCGTGTTTTTAAGTTGTTTTTTTTTTAATATAATTTATTAGTCTTAAATATTATTACTGCATTTGATGGTATCAGCCAACACTCAAACATTCTATGGATCTCCTGGAGATAATTGGAATATACAGGGTGCATAGAAAAGTCCCTTTAACCTGAAAATGCTTGCGAACGGAGAGTGCTACAGCTATGCAAGTGAGGTAACGATATAGTAAAGCGACTATGCCCGACCTAATGCAAACGACACCAGCGCCCCCTAGTGGCGAAATGTGGAAGTTAACCATCGCAAATCGAAAACGAAAAGAGATAGAGCAAAATTTCCAATTAGAAAGTTTTAGAGCATCAATTAATTAGTACGAAACGATATTTGGTTTACACGGATAAGATAAATTACTGTCTGTATCCAAAAATGTCCGTATCACTATGAGACTTAGAGTTTAGTTTACCTATTTTGTTTTTGTGTGTGATGTTATCAAAATGTATTGATGTAAGTACATACTAGTATTTATTCATTAAATTGTGCATATTTCTTCTTTCCTCTGGCTATTCCTTTCAAATATTTACACAAAATGGAGTGCATCGATTTTAGATATTTTTGGGGTATACAGGCGCCAATTTATCTTATCCGTGTAAACCAAATATCGTTTCGTACTAATTAATTGATGCTCTAAAACTTTCCAATTGGAAATTTTGCTCTATCTCTTTTCGTTTTCGATTTGCAATGGCTAACTTCCACATTTCGCCACTAGGGGCGCTGGTGTCGTTTGCATTAGGTCGGGCATAGTCGCTTTACTATACCGTTACCTCACTTGCGTGGCTGTAGCACTCTCCGTTTGCAAGTGTTTTCAGGTTAAAGGGACTTTCCTATGCACCCTGTATAAGTCCTTTAAATAACTTCTTAGAATGTTCTGGGTATATTGTGTGCTACCTGGGCTAAATACGTCCACATACTTATTATTATTTTTAGTCTCCAAAATACGATTCATACCGGAATATTTGAAATATAAATATTTAAACAATGGTGGATTTCGAGTCCTGTACTGTACTGGCTGGAAAATTCAGTAATGTTCACTTTGTCCTTGAAGGCAAAAATAAATAAATAATAAAATGTTTGTTGTTTAAAATATTATAATTATTCAAACCGGGTCTTGTATATAAATGTAATAACAAGTTTACCGGTTTTACTAATTAAATACAGTTATATAATTTAAAATTAAACAACAAATAATTATTTTATTAATACAGTATTTTGTACTTGAATAAATAATCGGCCATTTCTATAAATAAATAAACTTAAATATTTGATGATATTTAAGATATTAGATATATGTATATAAATATAAATTATTGTTGAATTCTTTTCAACAATAACAACGACAATCAAACACACGAAACGATAAATAACAATAGTTACGGTAAACAGTAAGCGATAAACGAAACCAAACAGAGTATAAACACTCTTCACTTCACTTGACACCTTGCCACCTCGACTCCCATATATTTCTTTTTCCACGAGTACATTAGTCATCGAATCCAACCTCTAGCTTCCACGTCATCGAGTAGTGAGCTCCGTCTAGACACCATACTCCCGGGGCGAACCCGCGCAGATTTATTCTGGTTACATACATAATTGGCAACCTGCCACTCTTATTACCTTTTGATCCGGGTATATAGAAACTATCGGAAGAAGGTGTGCTCGACCCAGAACCTTCCCGAGCTCCCGGAACTTCCCCGCTGGGAAGGGGATATGTAACCAAAATAAATCTGCCCCGGGAGTATGGTGTCTAGACGGAGCTCACTACTCGATGACGTGGAAGCTAGAGGTTGGATTCGATGACTAATGTACTCGTGGAAAAAGAAATATATGGGAGTCGAGGTGGCAAGGTGTCAAGTGAAGTGAAGAGTGTTTATACTCTGTTTGGTTTCGTTTATCGCTTACCGTTTACCGTAACTATTGTTATTTATCGTTTCGTGTGTTTGATTGTCGTTGTTATTGTTGAAAAGAATTCAACAATAATTTATATTTATATACATATATCTAATATCTTAAATATCATCAAATATTTAAGTTTATTTATTTATAGAAATGGCCGATTGCCTTATTCAAGTACAAAATACTGTATTAATAAAATAATTATTTGTTGTTTAATTTTAAATTATATAACTATATTTAATTAGTAAAACCCAAGCTTGTTAACCACATTGTTATACATATATACAAGACCCGGTTTGAATAATTATAATATTTTTTAAACAACAAACATTTTATTATTTATTTATTTTTGCCTTCAAGGACAAAGTGAACATTACTGAATTTTCCAGCCAGTACAGTACTTATTGAGACTGAAAGTTGACTAGCTGTTTACTCCACGATTAATCGAGTACATTGTAAATTTCTTTGTATAAAGTGTGAATATATGTATTAATCAAATACACATATCAAAGAGAAAGAAGTTTTTTTTCATTTAAAAGTATTTATAATGCCAGACATGGAATTCAAATGATGCTGGCTGCTGCTCTTTTGAAGGTTACTACTACTATTACTATTATTCACTCTATGATTTATGGGACATACTGATATACATTTATAATTTGGAATACGTATCACATGAATATAAAGGATAATAAAATTATTTTTGAAGTTATACCCCTTTTAGCTGGATAGGGGAAAATGGTTTAAAGGATATCGAATTTCGGTTTTTCGCTCATAACTTCTTCAAAAATGGTCTAAATTCAAAATTAAAAAACAAGATTAATTTTTTGTAATTAATTAAATTTGAATAATTTCCATGATTCAGGCTGCAAATTTTTTGCAGTTCAATAAATCATTTCATTATTATTTTTTTTTTTTGTTATGAAAAGGAAAAATGAAATTTAGCATCCGGCAGGATTCGAGCCTGCGTCTTCCTCTTTAGCAGAGGCTGCGCTAACCAACTGAGCCACAGATGAATTCTACCGGATAAGCCATATTAGATTGATATCATTTTTCCCTTTGGCGGTTATCTTCTAGACTAAGCGCATTTGGTTAGAGCAGCCTCGGCTAAAAGGGAGGACGCAGGTTCGAATCCTGCCGGATGCTAAATTTCATTTTTCCTTTTCAAAAAACAAAAATAATAATAATGAAATGATTTATTGAGCTGCAAAGGGTTCGCAGGCTGAATCATGGAAATTATTGTAATTTACGCAGTTCAATTAATTTAATTAATTACAAAAAAATATGTAACTAAGTTCGATAAAAATAAAATGTTTATACCAAAACAAGATTAATGTTTTCAAACTCAAAAAGCGCATATAAAAACATTTTAAATAATTTTTTTGTATTTTTTTTTCTAAAAAGTATGTAAAAAAACAAAAATTTCAAAAAAAAAAATTGTCAATTTAGACCATTTTTGAAGAAGTTTTGAGCGAAAAACCAAAATTCGATATCTTTTAAACCGGTGGTCAAAAAAATTTCAAAATTTACCAGAAAGAGTTTTTTTGATGTCAAAAAATGAAAGAAATCAAAAATTAAAATTTTTCAAACCGTCCAATTTGTCGTGGGTGGGCCTCTTATTTATTTGAATCAAGTAGAGTTCACTCTCTTTGAATTACTTTTATATTTATCTATTTGATTTTAGCTATGATCTTTTAGCTCGATAGGGGAAAACATGCGCGCGCATACCGTCACACGGGCTTACCTAATGGGACTATTTGTTTTTTTTTTTGTTTTTTGTTTTTTTTGTCTCTGAACCGGACGCTTACGGAATGTTGTATATAAATGAAAAAAAAATGTATAAAAATAATTTTCGGACAACTCACAGACGACCATTTGACCCCAAACTAAGCATAAATGCAGAAATATTCTTTATTTGCTTTTTTAAATACTTTTTAGAAAAAAATATTTAAACTGTTTTTATTTGTAATTTTTGAGTTTTAATCTTTTTTTTTATTTTTTTTTTGAAATTGTATGTAGGTACTCTTCGAATTTTTTATTCTATTCATTCTACAAATTTTAATATTTTTATACATTTTTATCGTTAACAGGTGTTTAAAATAAATAATTAAAATTTTACTTTGTTGGAAGAAAATCAAAATCAAAAATCGAAAAAAAATAGTAATTATCATAGGCCCACTATCAACCCGGTCTTAAAATTTGTAGAATGAATAGAAGTTTAAAATAAAAAATTATCAAAAAAACCGAACAGTTCATACAGTTTCAAAAACAAGATTAAAATTTTCAAACTCAAAAATCGTATATAAAAACACTTTAAATAATTTTTTGTATATTTTTTCTATAAAATTTTTTTTTTGAATTTGGCATATTTTTGAAGAAGTTATGAGTGAAAAACTTATAATACACAATTAAAATTCACACTACAAAATATTCAATTATTTTTTATAATTAACATGGTCAATTAAAATTAAATTTTTATTTTGCACAATAAGAATAATAATTAACTTTCAACAGGTTGCCAATTATTTATTATTATTATAGAATCGAAAAAATTTACAATTAATTAAAAATATCAAATTAAATCCCGTAAATTTGATTTGTATTTAATTAAATTCATTCAAATAATTCTTAAGAATCGATTTTTCATTCTTTTCTCAATACAACAATGATACTGAGCGATATATTATTTTTTTACATATATTACATGTATTTTTTTTCTAAAAAGTATGTAAAAAAAACAAAAATTAAAAAAAAAATTGTGAATTTGGACCATTTTTGAAGAAGTTATGAGCGAAAAACCGAAATTTGATATCTTTTAAACCGACTTACCAGGAACAGTTTTTTGATGTGTACTGGTAAAAAAATATTAAAAAATGAAGGAAATCAAAAATTAAAATTTTTCAAACCGTCCAATTTGTCGTGGGTGGGTCTCTTATTTATTTGAATCAAGTAGAGTTCACTCTCTTTGATTAACTTTTATATAATTTTTCATCAAAAAATAAGTTTTTGCATAATTTTTTTTTGATCTTTATAAATTTGAATAAAAATAATCATAAATGTTGCGTGAGTTAAAAAAAAGGTTAAGAACCGCTATATGTGGTAAAGGAAGACTTAAATATTCTTAGATTTTCGCTGACCTTTTCATTGTTATTTGAATTTTGAAATCATAGCAATATTCTACTCTTTGTTTGTTTCTGAATTAATTTAAAGGTCTAAATGTCATGTGTGTGAGTATATTTACATAAAAATCTCAACTTAGAGGCTTTTTACCTTTCAAAAAATCCCAAGGACCAAACTTTAAAGAATTTCAATTTGAACTATAGATGGATGGACGAGGAAGATCTCTCGTATTGTATTTTGTGCATGGTTATGTTACCTACAACACCAAAAACATGTTTGCTATGAGTATATGATGTATAACACGATTAATGATTGGTTAATAAAAAAATAAAATAAAAAAATAAATGAATAAAAATAAAGAAATAAATATGTACCAAATACTCTTCCGCTTTGCTGTTGCAATTTCCATTGACAAACTACTACTGAATGTTTAATTCAAAACAAATATTAAATTCTTTTATAAATTAAAAAATACAGTCCAAAAACGAGTAATTATTTTTCTATAAAAATCTTTGATAAATAATAATCAGAATTCATATCTGACCCTCTGGTTAATTGAATTATTTATTGTTCTTTACCTAAAATTACGATCATTTCTAAAATTAATTTGTTTATTTGAAAATCCATTATTGATTTTAATTAATAATCAGAATCAACAAACACTTAACAATCAATTCCATTGTCCTCTTGATTCCTACCTTCACATATATCCCAAATATATTATTTTTTACATTCAATTATTTATTTTATACACATATCTTAAATTTAACTAAAATCTTATTTAAGAAATAAGACATTTTTTAATTAATCCTCAGAGAAAATTGATATTTTTGAAATCTTTTTCGAAACTCGGTACGCTCTGTTTGCAGTTTTGGTGTGAATTAATCATGTTAAATAATACTTATCTAAATCATACTATATTTTCATTAATATTTATTATAGTATCTTAACAGAGGGTCAAAATGTCGTTTCTAGAATAATAGAAATTAACAAATTAATCTCAATACTAGTCTAAATTTAGTCTAAACTTGTATTTGGCACAATTGCAATGCCTTAGCTCTAATGAGAGAAATAATTCTATTTTTTAACCATTTTAGCTCCGATTAAATTACAAGTACCTGGAGTACCTACACAATGAAGCTAGGTAATTTTTCTATTTTTAATTGTTGTCTATTTAATCAACCACCTGTTATTAATTTCGATTCAACCACCTGTTAATAATTTCATTACAGTAAATCATTTTAGGAGGGATATAATTTTTGTTGGGGTTAAAAATAAAAAATTATTTTGTTTTAATATTAGAGCCCGACTCACACATGGCTGGTTTATACAATTCTTTTGAAAAAAACAATCTGAAAACGTTTATTTAAAATTCAAAAATTCCATATTTATCAATGGAAATTTTAAGTTTTTGAAAAAAATATTTGTTTTAAAAATCAATGATAAATCAACTATACTTATAAACATAAAATATAAATTTATCATAAAATATAAAGTTGAAATAATTTCGATTTGGACTAGATGGATGGACCAGGAAAATCTATTGTATTGTAAATTATGCAAGGACTGGTAAAGAAAGGTGAATCCCTTTTGAGGATCATTCATTGACACAATCCATGCAAATAGATTAATAAATAGTTAAACGTTAAAGGTGTCTGCTGTTTGCATAGTTGATGACGAACGTAACGTTGTTCCTTCTTAGAAGTTGTTCTTCTTTAAATACAGCAACAACTGAAGTATCTCTGATCAGTGTTTAATTAACGTTAACTCATAAGAGACAAACGTTAATGGTCAATTGAGAGGCCAATGGATGGATGAATGAATGAATCACGTACCTACTTAGGTACTTATTTCCACAGCTGCAAATTCCAAGTGAAAACGTTTCAATTGCAATAAAACCATTTGAATTATTCACTTATCAGGAAATTTATCTAGTATTAATCATAGCGTTATTTCATTTTATTTCATTGATAAAAGTTTCATTGTTTAGAAGAGAAATTGTTTGAAATTGTTTAAATAATAAATTTGCGAGATTTAATAAAAGTTTTAATTAATTAATTAGAGATTTTTCACATTTTTAATACAAAATAATTTATTAATTGATTATCCAATTAGAGTTTTCGATTTATTCACAATTTGTATTTTTAAATTAATTTAATTTTAATTGACAACCTGTTGATATATTTGTATCGTCTTCATTGCCAATAGGGAAATTTAAAACAATAAAGATTATTATTTTCAAAAGCCGAATTCAGGGGTTCCCAAACTTATTTCGATTAAAAAATTTCCATGGCACGCTATCCTAAATAAAAGTATATATTATATCAAAACAAATAGAGTATTTGGTCTCTATAAATACTCTCTTATTAGAATCGATAAAAATATATTGAAATTTAATAATTTATTTTTTTATGAAAATCAAAAATTCAGACCAGAGGGGGGGGGGCCTTTGTATATATTTCAGATTTTTTCGGATTATTTATGTCTAATCGTAAGTAAGAGATAAAAATTAATAATAAATACATTTGAAGCTCCACAGTTTGTTTTTTGTCTAGTTAGGTTAAATGTCTTGCTCCGATTAATTATTAAGCGGCGGCACCTGTGAAGAGGTCGCGACGCACAGTTTGGGAATCTCTGGCCTAATTGAAAATGTGTCATTTAAGGGTCCCTAGATTCCCTTTTTCCACGCGATTTAACTCCCGAAATGACGATTTTTTCGAATCTCTAAAATTACTTAAGACTACGCTCCATGGACTCAGTAGTAGGTTTTAAACTAATAATTTAATATTGCATCACTTGCATCCATAATAAATAAGAATTAAAACAGAAATAGTAGAGGATTAGACAATAAATTAAAAACACATAGTTTTGATTAAATAAGCCAGACGTTTCGTCGATTTATTTCGACTTCTCAGTGGCCCATTTTATCAGTCTTTATCAGAAGACAATATTCCACTATGCTATGAAACATCCTTAATCTTATTTTATTATTTCTACAATATATTATAGGCCTCAATTACTTAACAATCTTAAAAAATTTTCCCCTTTCAACAATTAAAAAATCCAAAAAAAGTATTTTTTAATTGTTGAAAGGGGAAAATTTTTTAAGATTGTTAAGTAATTGAGGCCATATTGTAGAAATAATAAAATAAGATTAAGGATGTTTCATCGCATAGTGGAATATTGTCTTCTGATATAGACTGATAAAATGGGCCACTGAGGAAGTCGAAATAAATCGACGAAACGTCTGGCTTATTTAATCAAAACTGTGTGTTTTTGATTTTTGTCCAATCCTCTACTATTCCTCTTTTAATATTCATTTAAATTTATTTAATTTAATCAATTGTATTGTATTGTATTTCTCATAAACTATGTATTAATGGATTTTAAAATAGATAGATGAGTTTTTGCCTGATAAAAGTTTCATTGTTTAGAAGAGAGTGTAATATTTAGATATTGAAATTCTTTGAAAATCAATTTGCGACATTTAATTAGAGTTTTAATTTAATTAATTATATATTTTTCAGATTTTTAATTCAAAATAATTGATTAATTTCTATCCAATTAGAGTTTTCGATTTATTCACAATTTTTTGGAATGTGACGACACCAATGTGAAACAAAGAAGAGTTTTTTGATGGGTACAAAAAAAAATCAAGTAAATCAAAAATTAAAATTTTTCAAAAATCGTCCGATTTTGCCCGTGGAATTCCTCATAGGTGTTATATCTTGAAGAATTCTAAGCAAAAGTGTTAACTGACAAGTTAAACTGATGACGGAATTCTACAATATTTTAATTGCACATAGTGTGTATTTTATTGATTAGCAGAATTACAGTAAAAAAAAAAAGAAATAATAACCTTGAAGCTTTACTAGAGAAGAAATCAAAGGCTCACTTCTTTGACATGCAAATGGAAGGGAATCCAGAGTGGAAACAAGACAAGGAATCCTCCTTGTGGGGGTCAAGGGGGGAGGGGACCAAGGCCTTATTTACCCCTCCACACACACACACACATATATATATATATATATATATATAGCATGGTTATGTTCCCAACAACAGCAAAAACCTGTTTGCTATGAGTATGTATGTATAACACGGTTAATGATTGGTTAATCAAAAAATGAAAAAATAATAAATGAATAAAAATAAAGAAATAAATGTGTAGCAAATGCTCTTCCGCTTTGCTGTTGCAATCTCCATTGACAAACTACTACTCTATGCTTAATTCAAAACAAATATTAAATTCTTAAAAAAAAAAAAAAAAAAAACAGTCCGAAAACGAATAATTATTTTTCTATAAAAATCTTTGGTAAATAATCAAAATGCATATTCTGACCTCTGGTTAATTGAATTATTTATTATTCTTTACCTAAAATTTCGATCATTTCTAAAATTAATTTGTTTATTTTAAAATCCATTATTGATTTTAATTAATAATCAGAATCAACAAACACTTAACAATCTCTTTTTATTCCACCGTCCTCTTGATTCCTATATTCATATATATCCCTAATATATTATTTTTTACATTCTATTATTTATTTTATACACATATTTTAAATATGACTAAAATCGTATTTGCCATAATTGCAATGCCTTAGCTCTAAAAAGAGATAATTTGCACAATATAGTCTCTCTAGAAATAAATAAATACATTATTTCTCCAGCAGAAGAGACACCTAGTATTTTATTGTCTTCTTTAAACTACTGTATGCTTAATTCAAAAAGAAAATATTAAATAATTACAATTCTTTTATAAAAAAAAAAAAAAAAAAACAGTCTGAAAACGTTTATTTGAAATTCAAACATTTCAGGCAAATTCCACCTTTATCAATGTGGAGATTTTAAATTATGAAAAAATATTTGTTTTAAAAATCAATGATAAATCAACTATGTACTTATAACATAAATATTTGTGAGAAATAGACAATGATACAAATTGTCTTGAAGAGATGGAATTACCTTGAATAAAAATTAAAAATATAAATATTTACCACTAATTATTATTTTTCTTTAAAATCTTTGATAAATAATCAGAATCCATATCTGACTTCTGGTTAATTGAATTATTTATTGTTCTTTACCTAAAATTTCGATCATTTCTAAAATTAATTTGTTTATTTTAAAATCCATTATTGATTTTAATTAATAATCAGAATCAACAAACACTTAACAATCTCTTTTTATTCCACCGTCCTCTTGATTCCTATATTCATATATATCCCTAATATATTATTTTTTACATTCTATTATTTATTTTATACACATATTTTAAATATGACTAAAATCGTATTTGCCATAATTGCAATGCCTTAGCTCTAAAAAGAGATAATTTGCACAATATAGTCTCTCTAGAAATAAATAAATACATTATTTCTCCAGCAGAAGAGACACCTAGTATTTTATTGTCTTCTTTAAACTACTGTATGCTTAATTCAAAAAGAAAATATTAAATAATTACAATTCTTTTATAAAAAAAAAAAAAAAAAAACAGTCTGAAAACGTTTATTTGAAATTCAAACATTTCAGGGCAAATTCCACCTTTATCAATGTGGAGATTTTAAATTATGAAAAAATATTTGTTTTAAAAATCAATGATAAATCAACTATGTACTTATAACATAAATATTTGTGAGAAATAGACAATGATACAAATTGTCTTGAAGAGATGGAATTACCTTGAATAAAAATTAAAAATATAAATATTTACCACTAATTATTATTTTTCTTTAAAAATCTTTGATAAATAATCAGAATCCATATCTGACTTCTGGTTAATTGAATTATTTATTGTTCTTTACCTAAAATTTCGATCATTTCTAAAATTAATTTGTTTATTTTAAAATCCATTATTGATTTTAATAATCAGAATCAACAAACACTTAACAATGCAGTTTTCATTCCAATGTCCTTTTGATTCCTACATTCACATATATCCTGAATATATTATTTTTTAAATTCTATTATTTATTTTATACTCATAGTTTAAATATGACTAAAATTTCTTATTTAAGAAATTTGACATTATTTTAATTTGTTTAATTAATCATCAGAGAAATTGAAGAATTTTGAAATCTTTTTCGAAACTCGGTATGCTCTGTTTAAAAGCGACAAATAACAGTGTTCTTTGCAATTAATTTTCAAATTTGCGGATTAAAATTAATAAAAAATGTCGAACTTTCCTTGTTTCTTTCATCTGATATGTATTTCCTAAAATCTTTTTCAATAATTGTCGCTAATAAAGGAAAAATTACATTGAATACAGGGTTAAATTTTTAAAATGGCGGCCCTGTCAATTTTTAATTCTTTATTTATCATTAATTGTTACTTTTTTAAATTATTTTATATTTAATAAAATTTTAATAATTTATTTATAAACAAAATGACACCTTATTTTTGCAAATTGGTTAATTATTAACCGAGTTATGGTGGTTTTAGTTATGGTTAGTTATTCTTAAGTAAATAAAAAAAAGATGGTGCTGGATTCCAATTGTTTGAATTTTCATAATTTGACAAGCGAGTTCAATAAATCGATCTAAGATGGCAGCATTAGAAAATGAATAAAGTTTAAATTCAAATATTTTAAATTCGATGATGGCCGATTTCATCTCATCCAATTAACTATAACTAACCTATAATAATGACAATAAAAAAAACATCATAACTCGATTAATTGTAAACCGATTTTCAAAATTAAGGTGTCATTTTGTTCAGAATAAAATGCTTAATATTTTATTAAATAAAAGATAATTTTATAAAACTAACTATTAAGAGATAAAGAATTGAATAATTGAGATGTAGCCAATATACTCAATTTTGAGATTCTATATTCACTATAATTTTTGATTACTTTATTTATAGCGAAGCATGGATTTTAAAATGACTATAGATAAATTCTAGCAACTATAGAGTGAATTAACAATTTTATATTAAATTATTCATTCTATATACGTCGAAGTCTATAATAATTAAATTTAGGGAACGCGGTGTTGGTTTATAGTGAAACATTGTTAAAATTACATTAGGTTGGAGTTGGTGGTGTTTCACCTTGTGAAACACCACCAACTCCAACCTAATGTAATTCTATAATAATGGTATAGGGTGATTTATTTAAATACATCACTAGCATATAATTTAATTTATATATTTAGCAACTATTCCTTAAATAACACACATTCACGATTTGTTGATTATGATTTGATAATAATTTTATAACAATGAAAACAATATTGTGATGAATATATTATTACTCAATAAAAGGCTGAAATTCATATATATATATAAATATAGATATATCCCTAACATATTTTTTTATCCGTTTTAGTTTACTGCTATATTCTCAGGTAAACTTAATTATGGCGTAGGGAGTTGTCGACCCCTTTTTCCTGGAATCCTATACATAAATTTTTAAATGATCAAAGAAAAAAAAATGTATTTTTTCTAATTCTTCAAATATGTATTTATTTTCATTTTTTTCTCTCTCTCTCTCGTTTGAAGAAGCATAATAATTTTTCTTTAGCTTGTTTCGAGTTTCTTTAAATTAATTATTTTATTCAATGAATGAAAATTTTATATTTATAGAATTTTAAAATATTAAAAGTGGCTAAAAAATTATAGGGAACAAATACTTTTTTTGATGGTTCAGAAAAATCAAATAGAAGCAATCTTGTAGTAAATATTATAAGCTTTTATTTTGCTAAGAGTAACTTTTTCTATACGACCCACCGTTTTTGAGATATAAGCAAAAAGCCAAAAAGTGGGACATTTCCACCCTCCCCTTCTTCCCCTAAGCCAGGTAGCTAGGATTGGGAACTTTTAGTATTTTTACCTCCTAACTAGCCCCAAACACATTCTATAAGAAAAAACATTATCTCATCTAAAATGCTTTCTATAATCCATTCGTTGACTGGACTAAAAGTAATTGAATTTTTATTAATTTGAAATGGGAAAATAAGGCATGACTATTTGAAGCCCTGAAGAAGTCGGCAAAGTCGACGAAACTTTGGCTGATAAATAAAAAAATCACACATAAAAACTTGTCCTTATTATCCCATTATAAACATTCAAATTAATAATAATAATCTTTATTGTTTTAAATTTCCCTATTGGCAATGATAATACGAATATCTATATCAACAGGTTGTCAATTAAAATTAAATTAATTTAAAATTCAAAAATTGTGAATAAATTGAAAACTCTAAAATTGGATATAAATTAATAAATTTTATTTTGTATTAAAAATGTGAAAAATCTCTAATTAATTAATCAACCATTTGTTTTATTTTGATTCAACCACCTATTAATAATTAGTTTAATTTAAAAATCTATCAAAATGCCAAAAATATATTTTTTTACTTTATCTGAAACCTGCCTAGTTTATTAACTTTTACTATATTATATATCTATTACGCTTCGTTTTTTTTTAATAAACGTCATATTCTTAGGACAAAAGCAGCCGTGAAGCAAAAAAACAACAACAACATCAAAACAACAAATTAGGAATCTTGATGAACTTGACCTGAAAATAAAAATAAAGACCAGAGACAAGAGAAATACTACTAAGGAACAAATTCAACTGATTGCTATCTGAAAGATAAATAGTTAGATAATAGATAATAATTGAAGATAATCCATGAGAGATTTTTCAAAGTAGATGGTGAGATTTATTTTTGTAATGTTGAACAGCCTGACACACACACACACACACACACACACATTTATTAGTATAAACTTATTTTTGTTATACTATTAAATGAAGAATTCTTGTACTATATTTATATATAATATCGTCGCCATAGAGTGTAAACCTGTAAACCAGTGGTTCCCAACCTGGGGGTAATCGCCCCCCAAGTAGGCGATTTGGGTTATCAGGGGGGGGGGGGGGGCGATAAATAAGTAGGGGGCGATGAGTATTCTAAGGAGGGAAAATTAAAAAAATACTGTACAGTAGAAGTTGCCGGGTAAAATAAAACAATAACAAAGTTTTCAAACTTTCATTTATTTTTTCAGCTTACATTAATTCCGGGAAAATATTTTTTTTAGCTATGGTGTGGGTTGCGAAATCTAAGTTTCCGACCTCAAAAATGTGGGGAACTTCGAAATTTTCGAACTTTTTCCAGTTTCCCGTTTATAACTCGAAAACAGTTCATATTTTGCAAATAACCGTCCTATATAGTAAATTAAAGAGGCCAAAATTTCCCGCCGATTAAAAAAAATATCCAAAATTGGTCCAGTGGTTCGATTTTTAATGGGGATCCAAAAAACAGACCTGGGATCTTTTTTGAATATCCTAAAAACTATCACTTTTTTCGATTTTTCCCATTTTGACCATGAAGGAGCACATTTTCGATAAATACCACTCTATACATGTTTAATGTTTATTTTTTTTATTTGCAAAAAATTGCAGTTTTTCTAAACATCAACCTCATTGTGGCATGGGTTACCATTATCCAATTTTTCATATCTGACCTCTGGTTAATTGAATTATTAATTGTTTTTTAAAATTTCGATCATTTTTAAAAGTTTATTTTAAAATCCATTATTGATTTTAATTAATAATCAGAATCAACAAACACTTAACAATGCAGTTTTCATTCCACAATGGTGTCCTTTTGATTCCTACCTTCACATATATCCCGAATATATTATTTTTTACATATTATTTATTTTTTACATATATTTTAAATATTATATGTCTAAAATCTTATTTAAGAACTAAGACATTATTTTTATTTTTTTAGTTAATTTTCTGAGAAAATGGAGATTCATGAAGTCTTTTTCAAAACTCGGTACGCTCTGTTTGCAATTTTGGTGAATTAATAATAATTTTAAATAATAAATGTCTAAATCATATTATATTTCCATTAATATTTAAGATTTTCTTAACACAGGATCAAAATAATTTATTAATTTCTTAAGATGAAACATTGTTTCAATTGTAGAAAAGTTAATCTAATTTAAAAGTGTCTAGAGTGGTCTTTGTCGAAAACGCGCTTCTTCATTGTCAAAATGGGAAAAAATCGAAAAAAGTCTGAGTTTTTGGGATGGGTATTCAAAATTAACCCGGGGGTAGTTTTTTGAATCCCCATAAAATATTGAACTACTTGACCAATTTTCTAATTTTTTTTTGTCAATCTACGCGAAATTTCGTCCTCTTTAATTTACCACTACCTGGAGGCACCGAGCGATGCTCGGTAAGTTCTTCCTTCAGTTAAAAGCTTTATTTTAATATTATTTTTAATTTAAAATTCTGATAAAAAAGTCCATTTTTATTTGAGAGCCGTTTTCAAATTAAAAAAAATACAAAAATATATAATAGTCGCCCAATGTAGCCCCCCCCCTACCTCCACCCTGCTCGACCCCACCCCCGAAACCTCTCCATACCCCCGGATTTTAAATAAAAGTTTATTTATCTCGAGTGGGAAACTAAACTACTCCATTGTTTGTGGACCTAGAACAGGCTTTCAATGGTATTTCAAGGTCAACTTCTGTTTTTTAAATGGAACCCTATATTTTTCTTTACGGATCATTAATCTACAAAAAAAACTGAACAACTTTCATAAGAACTATTTTTTTATCCGACATCAAATAAACAAAATATTAAATCAATTAGATCTCAAAAAAATTCTAATAATTATTTTTAACAATTATTCAACTTAATTATCAAAAAATAATGATCAAATATTTAATTATTAAATAAATAATTTAATAATAATTAATAATTTAATCATTTTTCGACATTGGTCCGTGATATTCCAGAGTGTATCCCAAGTCTTCTGGATGAATTCCAGTTCCAGTTTTGTTATTTTGGCCTGTTGTAGTTTCTTCGTAGCTTTTACACTTTCTGTTTTTTTAACAGATTTACAACACAATAAAATGAAGCTTGTGAGGGTGGATTCCTATCAGGAAAACGCTCGGCATCCATTTCAATGGCAGCCCCACATTCACCGCATAAATTAAGACCATTTCAATTCTGTCTTCAACAAAAAATGCTCCATTTTTATTATGGTAATACAATATAACTATCTACTGGATTGATACGAGAAATAAACTTTTTTAAACTCAAGAATTTTAAATAGTTCTATTAAGTAGAAAATAATCTCTTAAATCTGTGTATAATGAAGTTTTAATATCATTATAAACAATTATTTTCATTGTTGTGACTTTTCAATTTAATAATAATTTATTTAATAATTAATCATTTAATCATTATTATTTGATAATTAAGTTGAATAATTGTTAAAAATAATTATTAGAATTTTTTTTTGAGATCTAATTGATTTAATATTTTGTTTATTTGATGTCGGATAAAAAAATAGTTCTTATAAAAGTTGTACAGATTTTTTTGAAGATTAAGGATCCGTAAAGAAATATATAGGTTTCTATTTAAAAAACAACAGTTGACCTTGAAATTCCCTTGAAAGCATGTTCTAGGTCCTCAAACAATGGCGTAGTTAAGTTTCCCCCTCAAGAGAAATAAACTTTTATTTGAAACTTTTTTCCATATAATACACTGTTTTTGAGTTATAAGACTGTCTCAAGATAAAAAACTCACCCGGTATATTGCATAATATTAAAAAAATTCCAAGCAACTCTAGGTCCGGCAGGTACTTATAAATTAAATTAAATTAGTATAAATATTTTTGTTAAAGAGGGGATTCCCAATTCGAAATGTTTTCTTTTTCTTTTGAAATCCAACTATAAAGTTGATAATAATAATAATTATTATCATTTCCGTCCATAATTTAATTTATAATTTGAAAGTTATATATTGGGAAAATAAGGACAAGTTTTTATGTGTGACTTTTTTATTTATCCACCAACGTTTCGTCGACTTTGCCGACTTCTTCAGGCCTTCAATGGTAACGAAGGTGAGAAGAAAATTTAAACGAATGTGTGACATGACTATTTGAAGCCCTGAAGAAGTCGGCAAAGTCGACGAAACGTTGGTGGATAAATAAAGAAGTCACACATAAAAAGCTTGTCCTTATTTTCCCAATATAAACTTTCAAATAATAATAATATATTTAATTAAAGTGGATTTCCAAAGACACAAATGATTCATCAATTCAATAGGTTTGAACGAATGAATAACCCAAGAATGCGCGAATCATTTAGAATCCATTGAAAATGAATAATTATCCTACATATATAAGTATTTACATATTTATTTTATCGTAGAAATATTTATCTCTCATTCATTAATGAATCATATTATAAATCCTATATTCCATATAGTCACGTTTTTAATAGAGATATCGTTTCCAGCTTGATACCTAGTTATCACCTTTTAAAAATAATATCACTAAAAAATTAATAATAAAATGTTGAACTTACAATTATTAAGTCTTTTAGCCAGGGAAAAATTATAATCACTTACCTGAAAACAAAAGAAAACAATATTAGTATAAAACAAAATTTTATTAAATAGGTATAAAAATACTCAGGGTTAAATAATCCTAGTCTATTTTATTTATTTAATAATTTTTTAAATAAGATTTTAGTCATATTTAAAATATGTCTATAAAATAAATAGAATGTAAAAAATAATATATTCGGGATATATGTGAATGTAGGAACCAAAAGGACAATGGAATGAAAACTGCATTGTTAAGTGTTTGTTTTTTTTTTTTAATGATATTGATGTGAGAAGAAGATACACCAGAAGGTCCATCCCCTAAAGGCCTGGCCCCTCCATCGTGAAAAGAACAGAGTAGAAGGAAAAGAAGCCGGGATCACGAGCCAATCTCAGAAACTTAGATTCAATTCAATATCCAATTTACTAAGGTTTTAGGGGCTTCGAGCAGTGGTAAATGTTGATGATTCTGATTATTTATTAAAAACAATAATGGATCTTAGAATAAACAAATTCATTTTAGAAATGATCGAAATTTTAAACTAAAAGTTTGTGTGCCGAGGGTGGCAGAATTTTTATATATTGAAGAAAAGAGCGTGTCTTCTGCTGGAATTATAAATTTATTCTATAGTTTGAAATTTTAAACAACAATAAATAATTCAATTAACCAAAGGTCAGGGATTTGGATTCTGATTTTTTAATATTTATCAAAGATTTTTAAAGAAAAATAATTACTTAGGCTTAAATGTTGTAAATAAATAAATAAATAAATAAATCTTTATTTCTCGACCTGCTTAGAGGCACAAGTCCTCGGTGGCTAGGTCCTCCAAACATCAATACAATCTAGCTACAATACATTAATAAACATCAATACAAATTAATTACAACAATTTAACAAATAATAAACAAGTAAAAAAAAAAAAAAAGAAGAAAAAAAAAATAGAAATGTATGCTCATTAACAAATAACATGACCATAGATTTCCATCAAAAGACAAAAAGTAATTTAAAAATTCCGCGCAAAAACCCGATACCAGGAGCAAGCGACGCATTAGCCATCCCGGCATTTGCCATAAGCTGTTAAGGAAACCTGGTCAAAACCTTAACAAGGATGGTATGACCTCTCTCTACCTCACCTAATCTCTGCTTGTGAGAACTAAATAAAAATTTTCACAACTCTAGGACATTAGGACTTGACAAAATTTATAATTGATTTAATCATAGGGGGCAGAGGACTATAATCCCAAGTAGTAACAGACAGACTGTTCCACAAATCAATGCCAGATCCTACAAATGAATGTAAACCGATATTTTTCAAGAATCTTGGCTTACGAATCTTTTTTCTATGATCAGCTCTACCTAAATAATTTGGTTCCTGAAATCTATTCGTTATTTCCTCCCAACTCCTAAAACCCTTATAGGCTTTGAAAATTGTCAATTTTTATTCAAGGTAATTCCATCTCCAAGACAATATATATAATAATGTATATTAAATATTAATGAAAATATAATATGATTTAGATATTTATTATTTAAAATTATTAGTTCACACCAAAACTACAAACAGCGAACCGAGTTTTGAAAAAGACTTCAAAAATCTCCAATTTCTCTGAGGATTAATTAAAAAAATAAAAATAATGTCAAATTTCTAAAATAAAATTTTAGTCATATTTAAAATATGTGTATAAAATAAATAGAATGTAAAAAATGATATATTCGGGATATATGTGAATGTAGGAATCAAAAGGACAATGGAATGAAAACTGCATTGTTAACTTTGTTGATTCTGATTGTTATTAAAATCAATAATGGATTTTGAAATAAACAAATTCATTTTGAAATGATCGAAATTTTAGGTAAAGAACAATAAATAATTGAATCAACCAGAAGTCAGGGATTTGGATTTGAATTCTGATTTTCTGATATTTATCCAAGATTTTTAAAGAAAATTAATAATAAGTGATAAATATTTATATTTTTAATTTTTATTCAAGGTAATTCCATCACTTCAAGACACAATCTGTATCATTGTTTATTTCTCAAAATATTTATCATTGATTTTTAAAACAAATATTTTTTTCAAAACTTAAAATTTCCATTGATACCTAAATATGAAACTTTTGAATTTTAAATAAACTTTTTCAGATTGTTTTCTACAAAAGAATTGTATAAACCGGCCATGTGCGAGTCGGGCTTTAATATTAAAACAAAATAATTTTTTTATTTTTAACCCCACAAAAATTTTTTTGAATCTTTCTTAAAATGATTTACTGGAATGAAATTTTATTAGTTTTCGATTATTTTGAGAAAAATAGAAATACATGTAACTTGTAAATATTCAAGTATGTTTCTTATAGTGATTTTACAATGCTCTAATAACTGTCTAACAGAAAAATAATGTAGCGGTGGTACTAATAGGGCACTATAATAGGGCCCCGGGCTCTGGTTTCACTTTCAAATGGGTCTGAAGATGAAAATTTCAAAAATGTTCAATATTTCAAAAAATGGAAACCTTCGAAATTTTTCAATATTTCAAATTATGGAAATCTTCAAATCTTTCAAGAAATGTATGGTAGATTTTCAAAATTATGAATATTATCAAAATTTCTCAAATAATGAAAATCTTAAAATTTTTGAAGAAACTAAGCTTTTCAAAATTAAGAATATCATCAAAATTTCTTAAATAATGAAAATGATCAAAATTTCTCAAATAATGAAAATCTTCAAAATTTCTTAAATAATGGAAATCTCCAAATTTTTCAAGAAATGAAGCTTTTAAAAAATTATGAATATTATAAAAAATTTTCAAATATAATGAAAATCTTCAAAATTTCTCAAATAATAATAAAATCTTTAAATTTTTTCAAGACCTCTGAATATTATCAAAATTGAAAAAAAAAAAATATTAATTTAAAAAAAAAAAAATTAAAAATAATTAAATTTTACTCATGTTTAATCCATAAAACTTTTAATTTTATATTCCCCGTCGATCATTTTAAAGTCCAATTATTTTGGAAAACCCCTGAATATTGTAAGAAAACTTACAATTAATAACCTAAAGAATGATATAAAAAAATGAATTATATTCAAACTTATATAAAATAAATCATTATATGTTCAATTTCTTAATCAAAATTGGTCCATTCTTGAGATAACAAAAGAGAAAAATAAATAATAAGACCATTGCGTTAATCCAAAGAAATATATTAAAGAAAGGGGGAGAGATAAAAAACGTTTTGGTAATATTCTTAAGTAATTTACATAAAAAAATAGAATAAAGAAGCAAATTAGAAAGGAGTTCTAGCCAATATGCCACTCTTTTGTCCAAGAAATTAAACTTTAATTGAAGAAACTTTAATGAGCGAGTAGGGCAAATTGATTTCCGATAAACTTTAATGCGCGGATAGGCAAATTGATTTCCATTATTCGGGTTTGAAATTGTGTAATTGTATGAGAAATGCTATTTTAATCCATTCTGGTGATAATGATGCTGATGACTTGACAGGTATTGAGTTTTCTGGCTCCGATTTCGTTAATCTATTTGCTAAGCAAAGGATTTTTTTCTTCTTCCAGGAATTCAATCCTCTCGCTGCGCTTACTCAGCAACTCTCACTATTTATTTAATCCATTCAGTAAAGCCTATGTCTATCTATTATTATTATTATTATTATTTCATTTTTCATAACATCATTCATTATACTTCTTCATCCCTGACCTCAATTAGAAATTATTTGCGAAAAAATTTTACAATAAACTAAAGGTATATTTAGAAAATTATTGTCAAATGAATTTTTATATAATAAATTAAGTTGCCTTAAAAGGAAAAAATAAGCTTAATAACTATTACTTTACCATACAGGGTATTGTCAAGTATTGTAATCGGGAATGAAAAAATGTGTTTTTTTTTTGTTTTGCTTGGTTTTTTGGAAATATCTCAAAAACGACTGAAAGATTTTTGATAAAAAAAATTATACAAAACCATAACGTTTTGGTCTATAAAAAAGTTCTAATAAGTAAATATCGAAAAAATTATATTTTACGATATATTAATTATTTTGCTAAAAAATATCTGTTAGTAGGTTATCAAATTTTGTCTAATAAGCTCTAGCTCAAAAACTTGATTGAATATCAAAACAAAATTTCACGTGTAGATTCTTTATAATAATATTAAGAGTTGATTAGATTTTGGTTGAAATCGAAAAAAAGATCAATGGGGGAGGGGGGGGTTCTTAAAATATTAAAATTATAGAATTTTCAAACTAAAAACAAAAAAATATTTTTTTTTATATAGATAAAAGAAATCTATAATCAAAAAGATTCATTATTTTTTTTTGGGCGGCAGAATTCTGCAGGAGAGGGGGGGGGTCAAAAGATATAACTATCAATATAACTCCTAAACCGTTTGATCGATTTGTACGAAATTTCTCATATGCACTCTATAAGACCATATGTAAATGACCCATTATGTGAAATTGATAATGACTCCAAAAAAGGAAGGGATATGGGTTCAAAAAATAATCTAAAATAATACCCCTCGGGTAAAACACAATGTTTGGCAAAGTTGAAAAAATTTGCTGTTTTTTGGATCCCCATAAGAAATCAAACTACTGGACCAATTTTATATTTTTTTTTTAAATCGACGCGAAATTTTGTCCTCTTTAATTTACTATATAGCGGTTATTTACCAAATGTGAACTGTTTTCGTGTTATAAGCGAAAAACTACAAAAAGTCCGAAAATTTCGAAGTTTTTCGGCCAGCCAAAAGTTGTCCCCCACATTTTCGAAGTCGCAAACTTAGATTTTGTATAAGTACCCTCACCATACCAAACGATCCTATAAAAACAATATTTTGCCTCAATTAATGTAAGCTGAAACGCACCTATATAATGGGCTAATAGTCTGCCCTCAGAATAACTAGAGGGCCTCTCTGGATAACATAGCATACCTATTATTAAAAAAAAACACTTTGGAATATAATTATCTTCTCTGAGATTCCGCAACTTACAACCGTTCATCTTTATTAGAATTACACACACCCAGAGTGAGTAACTAAATATCTTTTGGTTTGGAGGGCGTTAAGTATTTTATAACTTTTAAGGAGTTCGGTGTTGGTTCTAAGTGAAACATTTTAATATAACAACAACAATTTAGGCTCCCAATTAATTAACAATAAAATAGACAAAATTGATAAATTAGACAAATCAGGAGTGTATAAATTAACTTGTCAAGATTGCGACGCTTTTTATATTGGGCAGACAGGTCGCGCTTTCAAAATACGTTACTCCGAGCATGTAAGAGCCCTTAATCATCTCAACAAATCCGATAACATTAATTTAGATTCGACCTCAGCCTTCGCAATTCACTTACATGAATCTAACCATTCACCCTCTAATAATAACCCTATCCCCATTCATTTCGAAAGAAAAGGCCTTAAATTGGACCTCTTGGAATCCACCGAGATAAAAATAGCCCTCTCTAATAATTCAAATATTTTAAATAATCAATTGGAAGTGTATAAAAATACAATTATTGATTATATGTTATAATAAATTAAATAAACATTCCATTCATTGTTTGCACATTGAATATACTAGGGTAATTGCACTCTCTTATATACCTATCAAGTTGTACCTTCTCAGGTACTCGTCCATTCGCTATTATAATAGCAGGTATAGATCCCTTTCAGCCAGCTCAAATCTCAATAGAAAATATTAATTCTTAGAACAACTTCTCCCCCCTCTCTTCCCCTACATTCCCCCCACCACATACATTAAAAAAAAAAAAAAAAAAAAAAATTTAAATTCTTACTTGTAAAACTATTTTTCCAATATGTAATCAGTTTTCTTAGACTCCTGATGATGGGCTAACCCCCGAAATATATCGAATTCAAAACTCAATTTTGTTTTATTTCTTTTTTGTGAAACCTACCTCGTATCTTAGTTTTATTATTATGTTAAGTATTTTGTAATTCGAATCGTATTTTGTTGAATGGAGATCGTAATTGAGAGATTATAGGTCAAGTTTACATTTGTAGCACGTTTTAAAAGAGGAAAGTGGACGAAACGTTTCGCTCTCTACTCAATCTGATTGCGTCACAAACACTATGCTAGCTAGATCTGATAAACTGGATTGCTTTGACTGCTTGTTTCTCTTGGGAAGAATTTACACACAAGAGAAACAGATACATTAAATTGAAAGTTTTTGCCGAGAGTAGCAGAATTTTTATATATTGAAGGAGACAATAAAAGAGTGTGTCTTCTGCTGGAATTATAAATTTTATTTATTTATAACGAGACTATAGTTTCGAGGGCTTTGCCCTCTTCATCAGTCTATTACAATGTATTCACAGGAATTAATTTATGAATGAAAGGTTAACATTTTTCATGTGATTCACCATTCATCACCACATGAAAAATGTTAACCTTTCATTCATAAATTGATTCCTGTGAATACATTGTAATAGACTGATGAAGAGGGCAAAGCCCTCGAAACTATAGTCTCGTTATAAATAAATACAATTTATAATTCCAGCAGAAGACACACTCTTTTATTGTCTCCTTCGAAACAGATACAGAATTCACATGGAACTAGTTTGTTTTTATATTTATATATAATTACAATAAAACCTTAAGCGGCCCCTACACCATCATTCTGACTGAAAGACAGATTGAAGATTTTTTGGCTCATTCTACAGTGACAAACGTTTTAAAATCAAGTCCTTATAGTCCAAGAGCTGGTGACACATTTTTGAGTACGGATTTGACCCAACTAGAAATAATGCGTAATAGTACCGTCTATGATAGTTGTACAAGGAATGGCCAGTCTGGCTGGCCTAAGCAGGTGGACCAGGTACTGCGCATAAAAATACATATGTGTTAAAAAATATTTTTTACCCACAATGAAATTATAAAAATTATAATTTATAGTCAATTATAAACATAACGAGCAGTACCCGGCGTGGCTACGGCACGCCCAGCACCGCCGGGCTAGTGGCCCTGGCGGGCAGCGTCTCGAGATGTGATTATTAGCTGTCCGTAATTATATGTTTTGAAAAAAATATTTTTCAAAGAAAGATGAAAAATATCAGTAAATGCTTTATAAATACTTTATTAGAGCATGCAATCATTTCTCTCTCGAAGAAATTAATTTATATACTAAAATTTAAAGAATTTATATATTTGTCTACTAATATTTTTCGACTTTTTTAATAATACATTTCAATATTTAAATTTATCTAAAAAGTGTTCTAAATTAAATATATATAATAATTTTAAAATTAATTTAGCTACTAAAATTTCAAATGAGCCGCGCAGTAATAAATTAAGAATTAATCTCATTATCCCATTAAAACTTATATTATAAATTAAATATAATAATAATTTTAAAAATTAATTTATCTACTAAAATTTCAAGAATTTATTTTTCTTAAATTCAAAAAAAAAAAATAATTTTCGCGGTATGAATTATTTATATATTAATATATAATATATTTTAAAATTAATAAACTTGTCTACTAAAATTTCAAATGAGACACGCCTTAAATCTAATATTCTAAGCTATATAGAGGAATATATTAATATATAGAGATATTATAGATATATAATATAGAGAATAGAGATGTTTTATTTGAAAAAATTGACAATCTATCAACTGTCATTGAATATTAGTTGCTTTTTCTCCCACATGTTCTCCTGACAGCGCCACGGGTACTGTCTGACAAGGGCTTTTATATATAAGATATATTCACCCCAGACCATTTGAGTGGTGGGACGTGGAACCAGACCACCCAAAGTGTATTTTTACAACATGAAAAAAAATAGCATCATGCTATTACTATTATAATTTTTATAATTTCATTGTGGGTCAAAAATAATTTTTAACACATATATATTTTTTACCACACTCACACCATGCGCAGTACCTGGTCCACCTGCTTAGGCCAGCCAGACTGGCCATTCCTTGTACAACTATCATAGACGGTACTATTACGCATTATTTCTAGTTGGGTCAAATCCGTACTCAAAAATGTGTCACCAGCTCTTGGACTATTAGCACTTAACTGGTCGCCGGTATTAACATCTATGATATCTTCATCTAATATTCTTCCATGGCTGCTTAGTAAAATGATAACATAAACACTAATAAGTCCTCTCACACTTTAATGTATTCAAGTAAATCAAGTAAATAATGAATTTCAAATTATTTTTGATTTCTTGATGAAATTTGATTCCATTTTCAAATAATAAAATGAAAATCTAACTAATAATGATCATATTACCTACATATTTATCAAATCAAATAAATATTTGAATTCTTAAAATTGTACCATGCATATGTTCTCGACTGATGAAAAGAATTACGGTACCATTATGGTACACGCTTCATTCCAAGGGCGGATCCAGGGGGGTGGCGGAGGGGGCGACTGCCCCCCCCCCATAGAATCCCGTGCCTGGCAAAAAAATTTGTAAAAAAAAAATCTAAAAATTGAAAATAAAGTTCTATATATGTGTGTGTGGGGGGGGGCGTCTCTGCCCCCCCCCCTCCCCCGCTTGGACAATTCGATCGTGACACACTTCCGAGATAAAAAGTTGATCTTATATAAATCGGGCACCTTATATACATTCACCCCCCTCCCCCCATAAAAAATTCCTGGATCCGCCCTTGCTTCATTCAGACTATAAATCGCCTCCTCCTTTTTTTACATGATTGAAGCTCTGATTTCTGGATTTCTGCAAATCCGTCAATCTCGTTCATCACACTATACGCTCAATCGGAATGTCAATCCTAGACAAAACTGCCAGTCAGAATGATCGTGTAGGGGCCGCTTTAGAAACACTTAAATTGAAAGTTTCTATTGTGCCGAGAGTAGCAGAATTTTTATAAATTAAAGGAGACAATAAAAGAGTGAGTGTCTTCTGCTGGAAAAATAAATTTTTATTTATTTATAAAGAGACTATAGTTTTGAAGACTTTGTCCTCTTCATCAATCTACACTACGGTGCAAAAGAATCGATCCACCAATCCACTTGATTAAATAGCTAATTATATTAAAATTTTTTACAAATATTCATATAATTTGTTCTATTAACACTTAAACGAACATATTCAATAAATATTGTTGATAATTTTTGAATTTTATATAAAATAAAATAAGTGGAAATTAAATTAAAAGATACAATTACAAATTATCATACTTTTTCAATATCACTTTACATTTAAATAAAATTTTAATAAAAGATCAAATTCCATTTGAAATATCAATAAAATGAATAATTTTGAATTAAGCATCATTGATAGAAAGATATAAAATATACAAAATGGATATTTCTGAAGTTCAAGCAGTTCAAATTGTGTATCCCTAATTAATCAAGGGCTAAGTCAACAACAAGTGGCAAGTACACTTGCAATATGCAATAATTTCAATAATGTATGGTTCCTTGTAAAAAAATTAAATATGATTTACTATTTAATAAAGTTTTTATTGGTGTGTCTATTTTTTTGCACCGTAGTGTATTAGAACAATTGATTAACATGTAAAGCTCAGTTTCAAACATCAATTCATGTTAATTAATTGTAATAGAATGATAAAGAGGACAAAGAACTGGAAACTATAGTCTCTATAAAAAATTTAATATTCCATTAAAAGACACCCACTCTTTTATTGTCTTGTTTAACACTATATTTACAATTTTGTTTTTCCGGATATTAGGATAATGTCGATTTATGAGCCAAGCTTGGATCAATTCAGGTTTACTCAGGTAGAGCTGGGTTTAACCCAATCCTGGGTTTTGCCCTTAATAAATACAAACAATTGATAATAAATAAATGAGCGAGTAGGTAGTAATTTTTTACAAATTACTAATCAAATTCAAATTTAATGATAATTTAGAAAAATTGCATGTTCAATTTTGCAATTTTGCAAGAAATAATGATTAAGCCAAGGCTAGAGAGATTATTATACATATATACAAACTAGTTTTTTGTTTATTATTAAATTCCTTACGAGAAGAATCAACAAAAATTATATTATATACTATTTATAGAGAGAGTCGATTTAACAATATCTCGTTTAATTATTTAGTACCTGGAGGCACCGAGGGATGCTCGGTAACTTCTTCCTTCAGTTAAAAGCTTTATTTTAATATTATTTTTAATTTAAAATTCTGATAAAAAGGTCAATTTTTATTTGAGAGCCGTTTTCAAATTAAAAAAAAAATACAAAAATATATAATATTCGCCCACTGTACCCCCCCCCCTCCACCTCCACCCCGAAACCTCGCCCTACCCCCGGGTCCCCCACCACTGCACCCCACCTCCTGCATCTGTTTTGATTCAACCATATGATTCATTTTTATTCATCCAATTGTTAATAAATTAAACCTATCAAAATGTGTTGTTTTTTTTTTTCAGAAAATTGAGACCTGCTTATGCGAAATATATTTTTAAATAAATTCTTGATTATTTTTTATTCTATTAAATAAATAAAGATCTTTATAAAAACAATTATAAAACGTTTATTAATATTTCTAACGTTTAGGGAGAACAAAATATGTTAAAATCCACAATCACAATACTTCTTCAAGGCCTTTGAGAATAAATGATTAGCCCGACCCAATGTCTGTCTGGGTACAAAAGAAAAGATAAACCCTTTTTAAATCCCTAAGAATGGAATTTTTCTACCTGAGAATAATTAATTTGATTACAAAAAAAACCCATCAAAAACAATTTTGTCGAAGATGAGACCGTGACAGATCGAATTGTCACCCTAAAAACCCCCTAACCCGTGAATTTCATCAAAATCGGTAAAGTCGTTTTCAAAATAGAACCAAGATACAAATATATATATATAAATAAATATACAATTTTTGCTCGTTTAATAAGAGTAGATTTCCTTGTTATTATAGACGAAAACTGCAATAGGTATTAAGAATTTAAGAATTTAAATAATAAATATCTAAAAGAATATTTATTTTAAAACAATGTACCGACAAATCTACATTATGTATAAAATATTACAGAATGTAACATTTCATCCTACTCTGTATAATTATCATAAAATTATCATTAATTTAAATTAATTTTTTTTTTTATTTATTTTTGCAACCGTCTAATGTTCTAAAAAGTAATCTGTATGTATATAAAATTTAAAATTTCTAGCCTTAGTAGTTCCGTAGAATTTAATTAAACTATAATTTTATTTATTTTTTTCATTGTTTTATCACTTTTTAAAAATTGAATTTCTCTAAAAATCTTTCTGCGCCCCTAAGAAATAACCTACATATATAAATTTTCAAATTTTCTAGCCTTAGTAGTTCCGTATAAAAATTCATATAATTTAATTAAAGTGTGTTTTTTTTCTTTGTTTTCTTAATTAGGAAATTTGAATTTTTACATCTCTTTAGTAGCACCTAAAGCCCTTAAAATTAACCTATATACAAAATTTCAAATCACCAGGTTCAGTAGTTCCGAAGAAATCATGATATCATAAAATTAAAGAGCGATTTTCGAGTTTTTTCTTTGTTTGATCACTTTAAAATTTAAATTTTCAAAAAATCTCTTTAGTAGCACCTAAAGCCCTTAAAATTAACCTATATACAAAATTTCAAATCACCAGGTTCAGTAGTTCCGAAGAAATCATGATATCATAAAATTAAAGAGCGATTTTCGAGTTTTTTCTTTGTTTTATGCAACCATCTAAAATTCTGTAATTGTATATAAAAATCCAAACCTTCTAAGCACCTAGTAGTTCCGTAGAAATTATGATATAATTTAATTAAACTATAGTTTTAGAGTTTTTTTCATTGTTTTATCACTTTCAAATTTGAATTTTTACAACATCTCTTTGGGAGGCCCTAAGGTTATTAAAAGTAATCTATATACAAAATTTCAAATCGCTTTATTCAGTAGTTCCGAAGAAATCATGATAACATAAAATTAAACAACGATATTCCAGTTTTTTTCTTTTTTTTTTATCATTTTAAAATTTGAATTTAAAAAAAAAAAAAATTTAATAGCACCTAAGGCCCTTATACGAAATTTAAAATCATTATCATCGGTAGTTCTGGAAAAACTATGATAACATATAATTAAACCGCGAATTTCGGGGGTTTTTCTTTGTTTTATAATTTTAAAATTTGAATTTTCAAAAAATCTCTTTGGGAATCCTTAGGGAATTTAAAAGTAACCTATATATAAAATTTCAAATTTCAAGTTTCAATAGTTCCGAAGAAATCATGATATCAAATAATTAAACCGCGATATTTGGGGTATTTTGTTTGTTTTATCACATTAAAATTTGAATTTTGAAAAAATTTCTTTGAAAGCACCTAAGTCCCTTAAAAGTAACGTATATACAAAATTTCAAATGACTAGCTTCAGTAGTTCCGGAGAAATAATGATATCATATAATTAAACCGCGATTTTCGAGTTTTTAGTTTGTTTTATAATTTTAAAATTTGAATTTTCAAAAAATCTCTTTTGTAGCACCTAAGGGTCTTAAAAGTAACCTATATGCAAAATTTCAAATCACTAGCTTCAATAGTTCCAAAAAAATCATGATATCGCACTTAAATTTCTAAAATTGTTCAAATTATTAAAAGTGATAGTGTGACGTCACAATACTGGGGTGGTGGGGGGGTCAATGAAAATGTGACAGAATGTGACCCAGGGGGACATTTATACAAAAATGTTCAATTATATTTAATTAAATAATTGTATTGTTATATCTATAAAATTAAGCCAATTATTTATTTTGTTTAATTTAAATAATGAGGATTTTTGTTTATTTTCATTATTGAATAAATAATTGAGATATAAATATCAGTAATTAATATAAATAAATACATAAAAAACGAATCTTTTTCTGGTTCTACAAATCTTGAAATTGGTGTTACGTAATTAATGGACGACGAAATTTATAATTCCAGCAGAAGACACAATCTTTTATTGTCTCCTTCAATCCCTTAGAAAGGTAAAGTATTAAAATAGTAAAAATTAAAAGAGCGATTTTTGAGTTTTTATTTTGCAATATCACTTTAAAATTTAAATTTTCAAAAAATTTCTTTTCTAGCACTTAAGGCCCTTAAAAGTAGTTTTTAAGGAATTTGGTGTTGGTACTTGGTGAAACATTTTTTTAAATTATTGGATAAATGAGCTGACGTGTTCTGATGTGGCCATCCACTTGACTTTACCATACAACCTGGCCCCTCACTTATATTAATATTTAATAAAATTATTTATAATCATGTAGGGAAGGGGATATAGTTTTTGTATTTTAGGACTTCTGGGATCCCACTTATGTCCCACTTATGTATACAAAATTTGGTTGAGTTTGGTCAAATGGCCAAGATTTTAATTTTTGACCATGAACCCCACCCCCACCCCCATTTTTGGCGGTTAGTTTTTCAATTTTTGGTCTTCTGGGGTCCCATTGATTATGTATACAAAATTTGGTTGAGTTTGGTCAAATAGCCTAGATTTCAATTTTTTGACCCAGCACCCCCCTCCCATTTTGTGCTGTTAGTTTTTGCATTTTTAGACTTCTGGGGTCCCACTGATTATGTATACAAAATTTGGTTGAGTTTGGTCAAATGGCCTAGATTTTTAATTTTTAACCCCCCTCCACCCCCCTTAATTTTGGGTCGATATGCACCAAAATCTAATCAGCTCTTAATCTCAATGGACCAAAACTACCTGTGAAATTTGGTTTTGATATTCACGCTAGTTTTTGAGCTAGCTCGTCCACAAAATTTGGTAACGCACAGACTAACTAACAGACATTTTGACAAAACAATTATTATCTCAAAAAATATAATTTTTTCGATGTTCACTTATTAGGGCTTTTTTGTAGAGCTAAATGCCATGGTTTTGCTCAATTTTTTTAATCGAAATAGTTTCAGCCGTTTTTGAGATATTTCAAAAAAAAGAAGGAAGAAAACCACTTTTTTCATGCACGATTACAATACTTGACCATACCCTGTATGGTAAAGTAAAAATACTTGGTAGGTTTCACATTATCCACTTAATGTGAAACCTAACAAGTATTTTTTATCCAATAACCCTTAAAAGTAACCTATAAACAAAATTTCACGTTTCTAGCTTCAGTAGTTCGCTGTTCTAGTTTACTTTTCTACTTGATACCTGCTTGAAGGGGAGAATTGTTAAAATTATGATTTGTGGTTGATAAAATGCGATGATTCTCCGGCTACGTTAAATAAATAGCTGAAAACGAGCTTGTAATGAAGATGGACGCATAATTAGTGAGATTTTATCTTATAATATATGCATTCGGAATTCCTCTTGGAGGTTTTCTTTCTTAAGGTCGACGGCTTATGCTAATTTGGATGGATTTTTATTAAAATTAATGCCGATAAGATCGTGAATCCTCTTGTGAATGGCAATAAACACAAACCGAAAACCACTTAAAGCATGATTGTAAATAAATTCCCAATCTGGCAAAATGAGTGACTAATCTGTCAAGTTGACAAATATCTGATTGATAAGGATGGAAGTGTCGATATATAAAAGGCAAACGCGCCATATAACGAGAAGAGATTGTCTTTTGCCGATAGTAGCAGAATTATTGATTCATAACAAGAAATCAATGAGGTTGTCTTCCGCTTGATGCTAATAAGCATATTAGAACTTAGTATAATTAGCCCAGTCAAAATAGACATGTAAGCTTACAATAATTTGCATAGAGCTAAAAATTGGACAGGTCTTAAATATACAATGTTAAATGAAATATCAAAAATCCCCATCCTCACGACCTCTGCAAAAAAATTAGTCAAAGGTCAAAAAAATCGTTTTTTCGCATTTTTCTCGTAAACGGTAAATGTTATCGTAAAAATAGATCAGACTAAATTTGTAGATCATTTAATAATCTACAAAGATAGTATTAATACTTTTTTTCTACGAATCATCATTCTTGAGATATCGCGATTCCAAAAGTTAGAAATGTCGTACTCTACATAATATGCACACATTTGCGCACCACCTATGAGGTATAGCCCAGTAGATAGAGGATCAAAAAAGTGGTTCAGCTTACATTAATTAAATTTTCTACAATTCAAACAAAGTTTCATCTTAATTGGATAATGGTAACCCCTGCCGCAATGAGGCTGAAGTTTTGAAAAACTGCAATTTTTTGCAAAAAATCGCAGTTTTTCTCTCATAAAATAAAAACCACATATTCTAGAAACTTGATTTCTATCTCATTCTCTAGGAAATTTTGTTGTCTTAAAGGTTTATTTGGTTCACTTTTTTATTAAAACTCTTAGATTTATAGATATCTAGCATTTTCTATGACAGGAAATGATGCATTGTTTCAAAAAATGGCAGTTTTTCCTTCATAAAATAAAAACCACCCATTCTAGAAACTTGATTTTTATCTCATTCTCTAGGAAATTTTGTTGACTTGAAGGTTTATTTGGACCACTTTTTTGTTAAAACTCTTAGACTTACAGATATCCAGCATTTTCTATGACAGAAAATAATGCATTGTTTAAAAAATCGCAGTTTTTCTCTCATAAAATAAAAACCACATATTCTAGAAACTTGATTTCTGTCTCATTCTCTAGGAAATTTTGTTGACTTAAAGGTTTATTTGGTTCACTTTTTTATTAAAACTCTTAGATTTATAGATATCTAGCATTTTCTATGACAGGAAATGATGCATTGTTTCAAAAAATGGCAGTTTTTCCTTCATAAAATAAAAACCATCCATTCTAGAAACTTGATTTCTATCTCATTCTCGAGAAAATTTTGTTGAGTTGAAGGTTTAATTGGACCACTTTTTTATTAAAACTCTTAGATTTATAGATATCTAGCATTTTCTATGACAGGAAATGATGCATTGTTTCAAAAAATCGCAGTTTTTCTCTCATAAAATAAAAACCACATATTCTAGAAACTTGATTTCTGTCTCATTCTCTAGGAAATTTTGTTGACTTAAAGGTTTATTTGGTCCACTTTTTTATTAAAACTCTTAGATTTATAGATATCTAGCATTTTCTATGACAGGAAATGATGCATTGTTTCAAAAAATGGCAGTTTTTCCTTCATAAAATAAAAACCATCCATTCTAGAAACTTGATTTTTATCTCATTCTCTAGGAAATTTTGTTGACTTGAAGGTTTATTTGGACTACTTTTTTGTTAAAACTCTTAGATTTACAGATATCCAGCATTTTCCATGACAGAAAATGATGCATTGTTTCAAAAAATCGCAGTTTTTCTCTCATAAAATAAAAACCACATATTCTAGAAACTTGATTTCTGTCTCATTCTCTAGGAAATTTTGTTGACTTAAAGGTTTATTTGGTTTACTTTTTTATTAAAACTCTTAGATTTATAGATATCTAGCATTTTCTATGACAGGAAATGATGCATTGTTTCAAAAAATGGCAGTTTTTCCTTCATAAAATAAAAACCATCCATTCTAGAAACTTGATTTTTATCTCATTCTCTAGGAAATTTTGTTGACTTGAAGGTTTATTTGGACCACTTTTTTGTTAAAACTCTTAGACTTACAGATATCCAGCATTTTCTATGACAGAAAATAATGCATTGTTTAATAAATCGCAGTTTTTCTCTCATAAAATAAAAACCACATATTCTAGAAACTTGATTTCTGTCTCATTCTCTAGGAAATTTTGTTGACTTAAAGGTTTATTTGGTTCACTTTTTTATTAAAACTCTTAGATTTATAGATATCTAGCATTTTCTATGACAGGAAATGATGCATTGTTTCAAAAAATGGCAGTTTTTCCTTCATAAAATAAAAACCATCCATTCTAGAAACTTGATTTCTATCTCATTCTCGAGAAAATTTTGTTGAGTTGAAGGTTTAATTGGACCACTTTTTTGTTAAAACTCTTAGACTTACAGATATCCAGCATTTTCTATGACAGAAAATAATGCATTGTTTAAAAAATCGCAGTTTTTCTCTCATAAAATAAAAACCACATATTCTAGAAACTTGATTTCTGTCTCATTCTCTAGGAAATTTTGTTGACTTAAAGGTTTATTTGGTCCACTTTTTTATTAAAACTCTTAGATTTATAGATATCTAGCATTTTCTATGACAGGAAATGATGCATTGTTTCAAAAAATGGCAGTTTTTCCTTCATAAAATAAAAACCACCCATTCTAGAAACTTGATTTTTATCTCATTCTCTAGGAAATTTTGTTGACTTGAAGGTTTATTTGGACCACTTTTTTGTTAAAACTCTTAGACTTACAGATATCCAGCATTTTCTATGACAGAAAATAATGCATTGTTTAAAAAATCGCAGTTTTTCTCTCATAAAATAAAAACCACATATTCTAGAAACTTGATTTCTGTCTCATTCTCTAGGAAATTTTGTTGACTTAAAGGTTTATTTGGTCCACTTTTTTATTAAAACTCTTAGATTTATAGATATCTAGCATTTTCTATGACAGGAAATGATGCATTGTTTCAAAAAATGGCAGTTTTTCCTTCATAAAATAAAAACCATCCATTCTAGAAACTTGATTTCTGTCTCATTCTCTAGAAAATTTTATTGACTTGAAGGTTTACTTTAACCACTTTTTTGTTAAAACTCTTAGATTTATAGATATCCTGCTTCTGAAAGAGAGATATAATCATTTTGGAGTAAATTTTTGAAATTAATAATAGCAATTCTGATTTCTTATATTTTTTTTAATGATAAGGACCAAGGTGTCTGAATTCGGCACTATAAAAACTCAGTGTTTCCCATGTAGTTTATTCTAAACGTAAATAAATAGTTTTTTTATGTTATATATTAATGTATTTGTTTGTGTTGTTTTTGTTTTTAGCAATGACTACGGAGGGCGGTCTCGACGGGCCGATGTCTGCGTCGCTGGCCGCGGCCGAGGAGGGCGCCACCGACGGCGTCTTGGCACAACAGCTCACGGAAGCGGAAAAAGCAACAAGAAGGGCAAGATTTCAACCGAGGCAATCCAATATATGGACAAGAAAATCACAGGCTGTCTGCGTAAGAAGGGCGTTCAAAAAATACGGAACCAAATCACAACCATGTGTCGTCCTCGATGGACTCAACATGACCGTCCCAAAAGGCACTATGTGAGTATATTATATTTTATTATTATTATTATTTGGGGGTTTAAAGGCACATCGACTGCTAAGGTCATTAGCGCCTAGGATTTCTATTATATTCTCTATTTTTTTTTTTGAACTTCCATATATCTAACGATACATAAATACTATACTAGTAGGTATATAATAGCGGATTAAATATGTAATGACCCTAGGATAATTAAATTTGGTATATTGTTAGAATTTTCATCAGGGGTATTCAACCTTTATGGCTTACTCGGGCCGCATTTAAAGAAAAAACAAATGCCTCGGGTCGTATTTTATTTTTTTAATGCAATCGAATGCAAGAAGGGGTGCCCAGTAAAGATGTAGCCCCTATGGATCTCGAAAGACCCTTGCATTACCGAAGAGAAGGGAAAGTTGATTATGTGAGAGGGTGTAGACGTAGGTGTCTATGCACCCTGGTTTTGAAGGTTTGAAGATCATAGGTGCTGGGAAAGATAGAGGCTGGGAGAGAGTTCCAGTTCCTTGAAGTCATGGGGATATATGTATTCGCGAATGAAGTGGTCCGGCACTTTTCCAATTTGACCGCAAAAGAGTGTTGGGAGTCGGCAAAACGTGTGCTGCGTGCAAAGCATGCTTTGGGGGGAATTATTGATTTTATCTCATCAGAGCACCTGCCGTGATAGTATCTATAGAAAAGGGAAAGGGCAGAGACATCTCTTCGATGAGCCAGCGAGTCGAGGGAGTCGGTGAGGGTAGAATCGTCAATTAGCCTGACGGCTCGTTTCTGAATTGCATCAAGGGTAGCAAGAGAATATTTTGAGGCTCCTCTCCACAGATGAGAGCCGTATATAAAATACCTATACCAATTCATTAATAATGAAACTGTTGAAGATTTTATTTTGGTGATTAATTTGATTAAAAATTTATTTAAATCACACATAATTAATTATAATTATTTATTGAACACGAACAAATAATACAATTCGATCGACTTATTCTGCGCTCGTTCTCAAGTATGAGATTATAGATTAACTGATCCAGTTAACCTATAATCAGAGTGGGTGCTGATATTTGAGAACGATCGCAGAATAAGTCGATCGAAACGTCGTAGCCATGAGGCCGCCGCGGCTAGGTAGATGGCGAAATCTGGATTTCCAATTTTCACACACTTTTCGAAGCAATTGCGGCCGTAATTCGCCGAATGTGGTCTTCCAAGTGTTCAATTGGCTTTTGTTTATTGGCGTAGACAAGTTACTTGACATGTGGTTTATCTTCCTTCTTCGCCGATAAACCAGAGACGATTGAACACTTGGAGCACAACATTCGGCGAATTAATGGCGAAATACGGCCGCAATTGCCGCGAAAAGTGTGTGAAAATTGGAAATCCAGATCGCACAATCTACGCGCCAACTTCGGCGGCCATATGGCCCAAATCATATTCATACATTAATAGCATAAAATGATCTTTCCAATAAAGCCAGTTTCATTGATGTTAAAAATATTTTTCTTTGTTTTATTTTAATTTAAAGTTGTGAACCTCTAAAAAAAAAAAAAACATTTATAACACTACTCGACAAAAATTAAACAAAAATTTCTTGCCGTAAATCTAGCAATGGATTCCAGTCTAGTTTTATACGCTGCTTATCATGAATTTTCCCGATTTTTTACAACATGTCAGAGTTTTGAGATATTCTCAGTCAAAACGGCGAAATAAGGCCATTTCGACCTATTTTCGGCCCCCCCACCCCGTATGGAAATAAATAGATTTTCGAAATATGTTTTTTATATATTTTTGAAAATATATTAAAAATATAAAATTTTTGTGTTAAATTTATATAAAGTTTATGTTTTCTATATATTCTTAAAATATAAACTATTTTTATGTCGCTCTAGTATAAATTTTATATAAATTTAACACAAAAATTTTATATTTTTAATATATTTTCAAAAAATATATAAAAAACATATTTCGAAAATCTATTTATTTCCATACGGGCCATTAGATATTAAACAGAAATATTTGAAATCAAAATATGTTGTTGACGTAATAGAAAACTCCTCTTTGATTTTCAAATTACCACTTGTTTGTAGGTCAATTGGAACTCGAGTTATAACTAAAAAACTAAGACCATAATGCTTTTATCTATGTTTTTTATTCTTTATAATCAGGTAGTTTTAGTTTTTATAGTTATAACTCGAGTTCTAATTGAGCTACAAACAAGTGGTAATGTGAAAATTAAAGAGGAAGCTGTTTTCTATTACGTTAATAAAATATTTTGATTTCAAATATTGCTGTTTAATATCTAATCGGACTCAAAAAAAAAGGTCAAAATGGTCTTTTTCGCCGTTTTGATCGAGAATATCTCAAAACTATGACCTGTTGTAAAAAAAAAATCGGGAAAATTCATGATAATCAGCGTAGAAAACTAGACTGGAATCCGCATTGTTGGGACAAATTTTTGTCGACCCGTGTAATAATCTTCGAGTTGTTTTCTCTCAGGATTTTGTTTTTAAACCACTTCATAAAGTTTTAATTATTGAAATAATAAATATTAAAAAAAAAAAAATCGAAATTTGAGATGAAGAATAATTTTTAAATATCCGAAACTTCGTTATTTTTTTTTTTTACCTGATAGTTGAAAAAAAAACTTCATCACCCTGTATATGAAAAATAAATTTAAAACGGATCTACCTATCTTCTTTATATGAACTTTTTGTTTTAAATTGATGGACAGATTAACACCCTTAAATATTGACATTCAATATTATAAAACACCCTGTATAATAATTCCCAATTTAAATTAATTATAGTAAAGTAAATTTGATTTGTAATAAACCATTAGAGGTTTTTAATTAATATATTAAATTTAATTGATGTTTTGGACGAGAATTAATTTATTTCCATTATTTTCCAATTAGTCTGAAATTAATTTACACTTTAGCCAGTTTAGTGTTTCAGTAATTGTGCGGAAAATGTTATTAGAATTGGAAAGCGCCTATACCTACTACTGCTAATAGTTTCTTTATTATTCGGGGAAATGGTTAATAAATACCCTTGACATTTTTTTCGCTAACCAATTTGCTAAAGGGTTAATTAAGTATATTATTTATTGATTTTTCCGAAGAATCGATCTAAGTTAGAGGATATTGAAAATTAATGTATGTTAGTATGCCAAGGTGACCAACATCGCTAATGCTAATCTCCCTAATACTATACTTATAAATATTTTCAACTATTATCGAAATTCCTTCAGATAATAATAATAATCATTATTAACATTTTGTTTGTTTTCTCATAAGATTATTCTATTTTTATTCTATTCATTCTATTGTATGTTCTATCATCTAGTATGTTCTATATTCAAGGAGGATTATATAATTTGAGATCCTGTAAATTTTATAAGCATGTCCAGATCTACTCTAGTTGTCCAGTCAAATTGTGTTTTTATCAAGAAAGTTTTAAGGTAGTTCTGATTTTTTGTATTTTCTGGTGCCCTGAATCCAAATATGAGGTCTCCCACCAAAATTTCGGGACGCAACATTGTAGAAAATGCAAAAAAAAGGTGAAAAATTTCCATTTTTTGGCGGTTTTTCGCGTATAACTAGAAAACTATCAACTTTTCGTAAATAAACTCCCTATTTAAAATGAAAGTTCATAAAATCTTCTACAAATTTCATCATTTAGGTTTTTTCTCCGACCAACCGTTCGGGGCTCAAGAGCTAGTTGAAAATTGGCCTATTTTTTTTTTTTGTTTCGGCAAATCCCAAATTTTTCCCATTTTGACCATGAAGGAGCACGTTTTCGACAAAGACCACTTTATACATTGTTAAACTAGATTAAATTTTCTACAATTAAAACAAAGTTTCATCTTAATTGGATAAATGGTTACCCGTGGCGTTGAAGTTTTTAAAAACTTCAATTTTTTGCAAACAATCTCAATTTTTCCTTCATAAAATTAAAACCACTCATCCTAGAAACTTGTTTTCTATCTCATTGTCTAGGAAATTTTGTTGACTTGAAGGTTTACTTGAACCACGTTTTTTGATAAAACTCATAGATTTATAGATATTCACCATTTTCCATGACAGGAAATGATCTATTTTTTAAAAAAATCGCAATTGCAGTTTTTAAAAACTTCAACCTCATTGCGGAACTAATTACCATTTATCCAATTAAAATGAAACTTTGTTTGAATTGTAGCAAATTTAATCTAGTTTAACAATGTATAGATTGGTCTTTGTCGAGGGCGTGCTCCTTCATGGTCAAAATGGGAAAATATAAAAAAGTGCGAGTTTTTATGTGATCCGGGGGGAGGGGGCCCGCCGAGGTCGAAAACTTGTATTTTTCGCTTGAACCCAAACGGTTGGTCGAAGAAAAAAATATTACATTTGTAGGAAATTTTATTAACTTCCATTTTTAATATGAAGGTTATTCATGAAAAGTTGATAGTTTTCGTGTTATAAGCAAAAAAACCGCCAAAAAATGGAAATGTTCACATTTTTTTGCATTTTCTACAATGTTGCGTCTCGAATTGGTGGGAGACCTCAGATTTGGATTCAGCACCCCAAAAAACATATTTGCAAAAAATCAGAACTACTCCAAAATTTTCCCCATAGGGTCTCATTTCAACACAATTTGACTTGACTATAGGTGCAGGGACGATTTTTGGGTCTCTAAAAAATAATCAAAATTATTTAAATTTTCTAAAAAAAAAAAAAATAATATATTTTTTTAAAACTAGCCAGCCGCAACCGGGCGGGCCTTCGGTATTTGAATTTTTTTTTTAATTTCTCTGGGAGGCCCTAAGGTCCTTAATGGTAACCTATATATAAATAAAATTTCAAATCACTATCTTCAGTAGTTCCGTAGAAAATATGATATCATATAATTTAAGTGCGCTATTTTCGAATTTTTACTTTGTTTTATATTTTTAAAATTTGAATTTTTTAAAACTAATCTTGTGGAGGCCCTAGGGCCTTTAAAAATAACTTATATATAAAATTTCAGATTTCTAGATTCAGTAGTTCCAAAGAAATAATGATATCAAATAATTTAACTGCGATTTTCGAGTTTTTACTTTGTTTTATAATTTTAAAATTTGAATTTTTTTTTAATTTCTCAGGAAGGCCCTAAGGTCCTTAATAGTAACCTATATTTAAATCCATCCATTCATTCAGGTAAAACTATTTACAAAAAGCCTAAACAAAAAGAAGACGAGTAACCCTGATATTGCTCTATTTATATTCTAATCTCCCAAGAGGAAACATGAAAAAAAAACATTATATTTTTCAAAATTTTCAATGTATAAATCTTAATTTGAATGTAACCAAATACTGAAATATTTGTGATAGACTGATGATGAAGGCAATGCTTTCGAAACTATAGTCTCTAGAAATAATTAAAAATTATTTTATTTAAAAACAGAAGACTCCATCTCTCATTTTATTTTTTAACCTAAAATAAAAACAATCCTGTAACCATCGACAGTGAAATCTTTTATTCAACTAATATATAGTACCTGGAGGCACCGAGCGATGCTCGGTAACTTCTTCCTTCAGTTAAAGCCTTTGTAGCGGCTCGCTGTTGCTTTGGCTACGAGCCTTTAGACACGGCCGGTAGATGACTCAGTCAGATCGTTGCGACACTTTTGCATGACTGATAATATTTCAGTCATGTTATAAGTGAAGCAATTCGATCTCGACTAAGGAATCGAAGGAGAGGCCATCCACCAACTAGTAGCCCCTCACCCGCTAATTAAGCGGGTGGCGCCCAGCCCGGCTTTCCACCAGGCCACAAACATCGCCCTGCACAAATCATTGTTAGGATCCCACCAACTAGGTGGGGGCGCGGACACGCACCATTACGCACTCAACCGAGGCCCTAACACCTTTATTTTAATATTTTTTTTATTTAAAATTCTGATAAAAAGGTCGTTTTTTATTTGAGAGCCTTTTTCAAATTAAAAAAATACAAATATATATAGTATTCGCCCACTGTACCCACACCCCACTTGACCCCACCTCCGAAACCTCGCCCTACCCCCGGATCCCCCACCACTGCACCCCACCTCCTGCACCTGTTTTGATTCAACCATATGATTCATTTTTATTCATCCAATTATTAATAAATAAAACCTATCAAAATGTGTTGTTTTTTCAGAAAATTGAGACCTGCTTTTGGGAAATATATTTTTAAATAAATTCTTGATTATTTTTTATTCTATTAAATAAATTAAGTTCTTTATAAATGCAATTATAAAACGTTTATTAATATTTCTAACCTAGATGTTGAACAAAATATGTTAAAATCCACAATCACAATACTTCTTCAAGGCCTTTTAGAATAATGAATTAGCCCAACCCATTGTTGTCTGTCTGGGTTCAAAAGTAAAATGGAAACCTTTTTTTAAAACCCTAAGATTAGGATTTGTCTACCTGAGAATAATTAATTTGATTACGAAAAAACCCATCAAAAACAATTTTGTCGAAGATGAGACCGTGACAGATCGAATTGTCACCCCGAAAACCCCCTAACCCGTGAATTTCATCAAAATCGGTAGAGTGGTTTTCAAAATAGAACCAAGATACAAATATATAAACAAATAAATATACAATTTTTGCTCGTTTAATAAGAGTAGATAAATAAAATTTCAAATCACTATCTTTAGTAGTTCCGTAGAAATTATGATATCATATAATTTAAGTACGCGATTTTCGAGTTTTTACTTTGTTTTATAATTTTGAAATTTAAATTTTTAAAAAACATCTTTGAAAACAACTAAGTAACGCCCTTAAAAGTAACCTATATACAAAATTTCAAATCACTACCTTCAGTAGTTCCAAAGAAATCATGATATAATAAACCAAACTGATAATTTCGAGTTTTTTCTTTGTTTAATCATTTTAAAATTTGAATTTTTTAAAAATATCTTTACTATCAACTAAAAGCCTTAAAAGTAGCCTATATTTCAAATTTCTAGCTTCATTAGTTCCGAAGAAATCACGATATCATATAATTTAAATGCGATTTTCGAGCTTTTACTTGATTTTATAATTTTAAAATTTGAATTTTTAAAAAATAACTTAAGTACCATCTGAGGGCCTTTTAAAGTAACCTATAAATCTTAACAAAAAAACTTGGCTTTTACGCATTAAATTATACTATATATAAGAGCCTAGATTAATTTGTAACAACGCTGGGAGAATTTTCTTTAAAAAAATTACCCTCTTGCCTAGAATCGAACCGACGAACTCTTGAACTAAGGGCATCAGCTCTAGCCATTACACCAATGCAACATTAATATTTATAACTTGATTTCTGTTACTAAAACTATATATTTTTGATTTAGACTTTGTGTCGAAATAATATTGTATTCATTTGAACTCGAATGAAAATGAAAAAACACCAATAGATTTTAAATTAAGAAACATTAAATATATATTAATTAACGAGGCAAATTTGAAATATAATTGTAATTTGGACTCGAATTTTGAAATGAAAGACTCCAATTCATTTTAAATTAAGAAACATTAAATATATTGATAATTATTCTCGCCCCCCTCCCCCACTCAAAAATTAAAGAGGCGAAACTTTTAAGAGACGATGTATTTTCGGTAGTTTACGGGTATACATTTGGAGAGTGGTTTTTTAAGAGGAATAAAATTTTTGGACCGACACGCTGCCCGCCAGGGCACCAGCCCGAGCTTCGAGGGCGTGCCGAAGGCACGCACGAAAAGCTCGTTATTATTATAGTTTGATAGGGCCTCCACCACAATGCGTAAAAGCCAAGTTTTAGGAAAATAATTTCAACTAAAAATGTGAAATCAATAAAAACTATAGTTGGACATGAGAAATTAAAAACATGCGTTTTTATTGAAGTTACTATATTCTCGACCCATTTAATACATTGATGATGTTGAACTTGGCAGCACATTAGATCTCACTACTTTTTTTGGCAAACTGTTATTATTAATCGAACTTGGCTTTTTTTACACATGTGTTTTTGTTGAGATTTCACTTCTTTTTGTAAGTTGATGAAATTGTAGTATAATTTTCACTTCTTCATTTATGTCCTGAAGGGGAAAGTTTCTCTTTTTCGATTTTTCCCTTTAAATGTACCCCAAACTCTATCAGTAGGCTAAATTTCAGCATGTTGTATGTTAATTTATCCTATAAATTTAACCCCTTCATTTCGGGCCCTGACGAAGGAAAAGTTTCGATTTTTCAATTTCCTCTTTATTAATGTATCAAGCTATACTAGTATGCCAAATTTCAGCATTCTAGGCTCATTGAATTTTTACTATATGTTAATTAAGTCTATAAATTTCACCCCTTCATTTTAGGTCCTGAAGAAGGGAAAGTTTCGATTTTTGGATTTTTCCCATTAATTGTATCCCAAACTCTACCTGTCTGCCAAATTTCAGCATTCTAGGGTTACCGGAAGTACTCTAGAATTTTGATGAGTGAGTCAGTGAGTGAGTGAGTGAGTGACGAAAAAGCCTATCTTTCTTGTAACTTGGATGGTATAAACAGTAGAAATATGAAATTTTGTAATTTAGTTAAGCTTATGGACCAGTATTCTGGAGAAAAATTTCAGCCATGTAGAGGTTTCCATTACGAAGTTACAGAGGCGTCAAAATGGACTGAGTTGTTTCGTGTAAAGGGTAGTCTGCCAGTGCACACATCCCCTCCCCTGCCCTGCCCCCAAATAAAATTTCTAAATCCTAGCCTCACTAATTCCAGACAAATCATGATATCATTTATAACTTTTAAGGAGTTAGGTGTTGGTTCTAGGTGAAACATTTTAATATAATAATAAAACTTGAGCAAGATGTTAGGTAGGTTGGGCTCAACCCCCAAAATATATCGAATTCAAAACTCAATTTTGTTTTATTTCTTTTTTTGTGAAACCTACCTCGCATCTTGCTCAAGTTTTATTATTACATGATATAATTTCTAAAATTATTTTTTTTTCAAAGATTTATCAAAAAAATAATTTTTTCGTAAATTATTATTTATATTTTTTATTTTTATTCAGAGTGTTGTAGAGTATATTTGTTTTATGTTTTTGTTAGAATTATTATTATTGTTGTAAAAAAAAATAGTTGTAAATAAACATAGAAAAAATAATTTTTAAGAAAAAATAAAAAACCGACTTCAAAAAATTAAATGCAACAAATATAAAAATACACTAAAAGGTATAAAATAATTATTATCTTATTTAGTTACAACTAAACGACGAAATATTAACACGAAATTACTTTTTAAAGTCGGTGCCAAACAAACTATACCTATAAGCGAGCATACCCGCCAAACGTACTAAGTAAGATCCGTCGAGTGCGATTCATAAAAGGTATATGTTTGGCACCAACTTCAAAAGTAATTTCGTGTTAATATTTCGTCGTTTAGTTGTAACTAAATAAGATAATAATTATTTTATACCTTTTAGTGTATTTTTATATTTGTTGCACTTAATTTTTTGAAGTCGGTTTTTATTTTTTTCTTAAAAATTTTTATTTTTCTCTTTTTAGTGATGTTATTAATAGTGATTATATCATCAGAACTTGACCAAATTAATATGACACCATCCCTAAGACACCCCCTTTCCGGATAAAAAAAGAACCATCGAAATCGGTTCATAAACAAAGAGGTTAGGTCTAAACAAACCTAACCTAAAAAAAGGTCTAATACCTATGGAAAAAATCGAAAAAAAAATGGGACCAATCGGAAGCTAGACTGGACCCAATGCAAAAAAAATTTTCAAAATCGGTTGACAATTGGCGGAGATATGAGGTAACATAGGCACAAAAAAAAAAAAAAAAAAAATTCAGTCGAATAGAGAACCTCCTCGTTTTTTGAAGTCGGTTAAAAATGTTGGTTGTTTTCCAGATGAATGTAAAATAAAATTAGAAAGAACATGCTAAACCAATTCATTAGCTCAGCAAGAAGAGTTCCTTTGAAAATTCGTCCAATAAATTTAAGCGATTCTGTTTGAACTCTTTTGATAAAACAAAAAATTATTACTTCTATTGATGTGGCTCATCAATAGAAGTAATAATTTTTTGTTTTATCAAAGAGTCTAAAGAATCCTTAAATTTATTACGAATTTTCAAAGGAGCTCTTCTTGCTGAGCTAATGATTGGTTTAGCATTTCTTTCTAATTTTATTTTACAGTTGAATGGGTTAATAATGTGGTGGCTGTAGAAAAACAAAATGGATCATTACGAATTTGTATCGATCCAATTCATTTGAATAAATATATAATCAGAGAAAAATATACAATTCCTACACTTAAAGAATTAGCTCCTAATTTAGCAAACAAATCATACTATTCAATTTTAGATATCAAAGATGGATTTTATCACATTTTGTTGGACGAAGAATCTAGTAAATTGTGTTCTTTTATTAACCGACTTCAAAAAAGGAGGAGGTTCTCTATTCGACTGAATTTTTTTTTTTTTTTTTTTTTGTGCCCATGTTACCTCATATCTCCGCCAATTGTCAACCGATTTTGAAATTTTTTTTTGCATTGGGTCCAGTCTAGCTTCCGATTGGTCCCATTTTTTTTTCGATTTTTTTCCATAGGTATTAGACCTTTTTTATTAGGTTTGTTTAGACCTAACCTCTTTGTTTATGAACCGATTTCGATGGTTCTTTTTATCCGAAAGGGGTGTCTTAGGGATGGTGTCATATTAATTTGGTCAAGTTCTTGATGATATTAATCACTATTAATAACATCACTAAAAAGAGAAAAATAAAAATAATTTTTAAGAAAAAAATAAAAACCGACTTCAAATAAACTGCAACGGATCGTTGCTAAACTTTATCCAAATTCATTTGAAATATTAATATGTTTGTTCCTTTATTATTAATCAGATATCACTTGCAATTTGTAGTTCATATTGAAATTAATTCAAAAATAATTCTCATTTAAGAGTCGAGGAATAACCATTCTACATTGGATTTTTGACGTTTCGGTTTTTATTGGTAACCATTGCTGAAGACATAGAGGAATCGACTTAAAATCAAAATAGCCATCGATTCTCATCTAATACTTGAGGAATAACAATTCTACATTAGGTTTTTGACGTTTCGATTATTATTGGTAACCATTGCTGAAGACATGGAGGAAACGACTTAAAATCAAAAATAACGATCGATTCTTATCTAATACTAGAGGAATAACCTTATTGAATTCCATTTTTGATGTTTTGACTATTAATGAAACCTCTACTGAAAATGTAGAAGAATCGACTTAAAATCAAAAAGACTAAATTCTTTTATGGCAAACAACTCAAGCTTGAGTTGTTTACCAAAAAAGAATTTAGTCTTTTTGATTTTAAGTCGATTCTTCTACATTTTCAGTAGAGGTTTCATTAATAGTCAAAACATCAAAAATGGAATTCAATAAGGTTATTCCTCTAGTATTAGATAAGAATCGATCGTTATTTTTGATTTTAAGTCGATTCCTCCATGTCTTCAGCAATGGTTACCAATAATAATCGAAACGTCAAAAACCTAATGTAGAATTGTTATTCCTCAAGTATTAGATGAGAATCAATCGCTATTTTTGATTTTAAGTCGATTCCTCTATGTCTTCAGCAATGGTTACCAATAAAACCGAAACGTCAAAAATCCAATATAGAATGATTATTCCTCAAGTACTAGATGAGAATCAATCGCTATTTTTGGTTTAAAGTTGATTTCTCTATGTCTTCAGGAATGGTTACTAATAAAAACCGAAACGTCAAAAATCCAATATAGAATGGATATTTCTCAAGTATTAGATGAGAATCAATCGCTATTTTTTATTTTAAGTCGATTCCTCCATGTCTTCAGCAATGGTTACTAATAAAAACCGAAACGTCAAAAATCCAATATAGAATGATTATTCCTCAAGTACTAGATGAGAATCAATCGCTATTTTTGGTTTAAAGTCGATTTCTCTATGTCTTCAGCAATGGTTACTAATAAAAACCGAAACGTCAAAAATCCAATATAGAATGATTATTCCTCAAGTACTAGATGAGAATCAATCGCTATTTTTGGTTTAAAGTCGATTTCTCTATGTCTTCAGCAATGGTTACTAATAAAACCGAAACGTCAAAAAATCCAATATAGAATGATTATTCCTCAAGAACTAGATGAGAATCAATCGCTATTTTTGGTTTAAAATCGATTTCTCTGTCTTCAGCAAAGGTAACGGATAAGAAAACAACGCAGTTGCTATGGTTACTCATAAAAATTCCTCCCAAATTTTTAGCATTTCACAGAGAGAAGCCTATCCATTCTTACTTAAGCAAGGCTAAATGAGCTATATTAAAACTTTCAAATGAATAAATTTTAAAGAATTTAAAAATTAAAAAGTACCATCTTACTCTAGAGTAAAGTACTTTAAAATATAATTTTACTAAAAACTTTATTTAACCTTTTTTGTGGTCCCCAAGGTACTTAATTAGGATATTAAATTTCATCAAAATTGGTTAAGTCATTTTCAAGATATTTAGAAAAACTAAAAAAGTACTGAAATAAAGTACTAATGTTTGTGGGCCGATATGTACCAAAAACTAATCAGCGCTTCATTTTGTTAAACTAATGGTAGGTTTTCAATTTCATTTCAATCGGTGCAACGGTGTGGAAAAAATCGTGGGCCAAAAAAGCGATAACATACATACATACATCCATACATATGTAAGGGGGCTACGGCCCTTAGCGAATACTTAGCCTGTAATTTATTTGTTAAGTTAAAGAAAGTCTAATTTGTTGGAATAGAGAGTAGCCTCAGTAAACTGCTGAGTTAACAGCGAGACAGGTTGGCGCCGTGCCTAGATCCAGTATAGTGAATATTAGCTCCCGTACAAGGGAGTGGAGAGAGACAGACGCTACCCTGGGCAAGAGAAGAAGAGACGCGAGAAGGAGGCGGGCCTGTCTGTGTATGAAGTGACCAACGGATACGAGAGTGTGAGTGCGTGGAAAAGAGGAAGTCGCTGTCGGTGTGTCTCCCACGCAAAGATGAAAATGTGTGGGTGACAGCGAGGACGCGGAACTAACGGCCGACGCGGGGAGTCGTCCTGAGGCTGGCACGACAGACATAACGGCTGGGGGTGGCCAGCCGGCCGCCCCTGCGAGCGGGGGCAGATGTGAACGCGTGCGAGGGACTGTGTGACTACCCCCGGGGCGGGTACAGGTAAGTGCCGCAGGCGGTGTAGGTACGCGCGTGTGAAAGACAGTGTTAACGCGAGTGTGTGCAGGGGCTGCGAACTGTGTGCAGGTACATCGTGTATGTGTTCGGTGATGTGCTAAGGACCAGGATGCCGCCCTGCGGGCGGTAGCCGGTGTCTCGGGGACACGGCCAGCTTGCGGGCTGGGGAGCCTACGGGCTGTCTAAGAAGAGCGATGTGACCGTCCCGTGGCTGTGTGACCAAACGGGCGGAGAGGAGCGTCGACGAGCCGACCACGAGGATGGCGAAGGACAGGCACGCGAGGGCCTGTCCGTGGGAGTGCTGAGGGAGCAGCCGTGCCCTGTGGAGGGCCGAGAGGCGGCTGGACGAGCCAAGTGAAGATCGATGCAGCCAATGCTGGCGGAGGGCAAGAGGGCTGTCCTGCCAAGCCAGGCGAGGATCGGCGTCATTGAAGGGCGCCGAGGCGCTCTGCGAGCGTGAGCCGCGAGCAGAGCGGGGCAGGAGCTCACTCGTGTGGACAGACAGTGACCAGAGAAGTCGGAAGTGCGTGAGTAGTTCGGCCGAAACGCTTAATTAATGATAAGTCTCGATCTATGAAAATATTTCGAAGTATGTTAGTTTGTAACTTTAAGTTTAGTCTAGTTTGTAATTGCTTAATAACCTATAGTCTTAGTTAAATTTGTTCTTCAAAAATTATTTATATTTTTACTAGTATATTAACTAGCTCGTATTATTTCAATTGTAACTTCATAATCGAATTGGTTTTATATAATTTGTACTAATTGATCTACCATGAAATTAAACACCATTGTTTTTAATTACAAATTTATTGTACTACATTGTTTCGTCCTTAATTAAGACCCTTTTCAGGTCGGGCGGAAGTCGCGCCTTGACAAAATTGGTGTCGAGGTGTGGGGTAAACGATTTTCAAAATTTTCGAAAGTGCAATTTGTGCTAGATAATTTTGAAAAGGAAATTTTGAAAATTTTGAAATCGGGCACTTCGCTCGGCTCAGTCGAGAGTGCCGCCCGCGAATAATTGGGAAAAAGTTTAATATATATAGAAGGAATTTTAAGGGCCAATTTCTGAAAATTTGGGAAATAAGAATTTAAGAGGATTTAAAGTGCATAAATAGGAAAACAAAAGTTATGGATATATAGGTTGAGAATTCGGGCCAAATGTCGGGAAATTTTTTGAGAAGTAAAATTTTCGGGAAAAGTTTAAGGAGAAAATTTTAAAAGATAATTTCGAGCCATTTTTGAACAGAAGTTTGAAATAATTTTTGAGAGCGCCGCTCGGGTATAAATTTAGAAAGAATTTGGGTCAAGTAAGGTTTCACAGAAAATTTAAGGAGAAAATTTTGAAAATTTCGGGATAATTTGGGGTAGAATTTTATTGCAGAAAGTTAGGGAATTTATCTGAATTTTAAGAAATCAAGGTTTGGATTACATATTTGTGATCAAACATTTTACTTTCTAATTACTTTAGTATTGAAATATAAATAGAAGTTGAAGGTGTTGAGGGGATTTTGGACAAAAATTTCTATTATATAAAATTTTTCAAAATATTAGTATCAGAAGCTCATAAACGTGTTTTATTAATCCTGGAGTAATTGTTGAAGCGTACGAGGTGTATCTATATAGATTTGAATATTGCAAATTTTGGGAAAACCCGAACATCATTTTATTTTTGTTTTGCGTCTTGAGCCAGCATGGTGAATAAACTTGTATAATTTATGGGTTAATAGTTGAGGAATTTTTAAAGAATTTTTGAATAGATTTTGGACCGGGGGTAGTTTTGACAAAACTTTGGAGCGAAAGGGATTTTGAGTGAATTTTGGGGTCAGGTATTTTGAACTAAGTGCTGAGGTTGCAGACGAAAGGATCGCTGCTCTAGAGGTGTTGGTCGCGAGGTTCACTCACGGGAGAAATAATATAAAATTTTAGAGACTGCTTTGGGAGTGGTCAGGGACGTCTAAGGAGGAGAGTGGGGGTGAGAAAGGGAAAACCTGAGGCTTCAACCAATAAAAAGAAATGTGTGACAAGGGATCGGAAGGGAAAAGGAGGGTCAGTAAAGGGGAAGGACTGTGCCAGGCCCCCGGTGTAAGAATGAGAAGGAGGCCGAAAATGGAGTGTCTCGCCCTACCTGAGGTGGTTACACGGGAATTGGCCGTTAGCGGCGCCCCGGTGACCATCGTGGGAGGGGTTTCTTCCCGAATTCGCCCTGCCGGGGATGGTGACACGGGAATTGGCCGTGAGCGGCGCCCCGGTGACCCCCGAGCAGGGGAAGGCCTGGGCTAGGTCCTTAGGGTGAAAATAAGAAGAGCCTACCTAGGGTGGCGATACGGGAACTGGCCGTTAGCGGCGCCCCGGTCACCATCCGGGAGGGGCGGGAGGGCCTGTAAAGGTAAGGAACCGGTGTCAGGCCCTCGGAGTGGAAGGAAGGGATAACGAGAGGGGAAAATCACAAGACAGGATAAAGGGTTGAAGGGTTGAACTAGCAGAGAAGCAAACCGTGGTGAAGTAGAAGGGGAAGAAAACAGTAATGTCGGACAAGAAGTAATATAATACGGAACCTTAAATCTTTGGAATCTATTTGTGGACTGAATCTAATATCGTAAATATAAACAGCTTGGCCAGGTGCAACAGCTAGATAGACTTGTAAAATTGGTTGTTAATGGAACCTCTTCTCCTGAAGTTCCTAGTTTATTAATTGTGTTTCTTTGTGTGATTTTCATTATATTATTCGTAATTTGGTCAATACCTGCTTTCTTTTTCCTCAACGTTTTTATTTTTTTAGACAAACTGTAAGGCGTATATGTTAGTTTAATTTCATGAAAAATAATGTTCCGGGTTGGATAACAGTAGCGGCAGTCGTTCTGGGAAGCCTAAGGGATGAGGAACCACCACCGCCCAGGATTGGGACGGGGAACTCGAGATCGGGGTCGACCGCCGGGCCGACCGCCGAAGAGAAAATTCTTTAATTTTTTGAAGTCCGCGTGTAAATTTTGAACTATTTTTTAGACAAATCCCGAGACCTTTTTCAGGAAAAATTTGAGCTATCTTTTAGTGAGAATCTGAGACGGTTTTTGTGGAGAGAATTTTGAGTTATTTTCGAGCAATTTTGAGCCTTTTTTTTTTGAAAAAGTTTTGAGTCATTTTTCGAAGGAAATTTTGAGAGACAGTTCTGAGGGAAGCATTTTGAATTATTTTTGAGGAAAATCCCGAGACCTTTTCCAAGGAAGATGTTGAGCCATTTTTGGGAGGAATTTTTGAGTCATTTTGAGCATTTCGGAAGGGGAGATTCCAATGGACGAAGGAGGGAAAATCGGGCCCTACTGTGTGTAAGGGGCCCGGGGGGGGCAGGTCCTACTGTGTGTAAGGTGGCCCGCCATGACTAACACCGATAGGTCAGGGGGTCCCACTGTGTGTAAGGGGCCCGCCGTGACAAGACCACGCTAGGGTCAGGGGGTCCTACTTCATGTAAAGGGACCCGCTGCGACAAGACCCGTTAGGTCAAGGGGTCCTACTGCGTGTAAGGGGCCCGCCGCGTAGGACCGGGGCAGTTTGGGGGTCCTATTGTGTAGGCGGGCTCCGGACGGACACTCTGCTAGAGA